>CM059445.1:23764077-23916577 GCA_030390025.1 Squalus acanthias
CCCCCAGTAATGCATCTCCCCTTCACCCTCAGTAATGCATCTCCCCTTCACCCCCAGTAATGCACCTCCCCTTCACCCCCAGTAATGCATCTCCCCTTCACCCCCAGTAACGCATCTCTCCTTCGCCCCCAGTAATGCATCTCCTTCACCCCCAGTAATGCATCTCCCCTTCACCCTCAGTAATGCATCTCCCCTTCACCCTCAGTAATGCATCTCCTTCACCCCTAGTAACGCATCTCCCCTTCACCCCCAGTAACGCATCTCCCATTCACACCCAGTAACGCATCTCCCCTTTACCCTCAGTAATGCATCTCCCCTTCACCGCCAATAATGCATCTCCCCTTCACCCCCAGTAATGCATCTCCCCTTCACCCCCAGTAACGCATCTCCCCTTCACCCCAAGTAATGCATCTCCTTCACCCCCAGTAATGCATCTCCCCTTCACCCTCAGTAATGCATCTCCCCTTCACCCCCAGTAATGCACCTCCCCTTCACCCCCAGTAATGGATCTCCCCTTCACCCCCAGTAACGCATCTCTCCTTCGCCCCCAGTAATGCATCTCCTTCACCCCCAGTAATGCATCTCCCCTTCACCCTCAGTAATGCATCTCCCCTTCACCCTCAGTAATGCATCTCCCCTTCACCCTCAGTAATGCATCTCCTTCACCCCCAGTAATGCATCTCCCCTTCACCCCCAGTAATGCATCTCCCCTTCACCACCAGTAATGCATCTCCTTCACCCCCAGTAATGCATCTCCTTCACCCCCAATAATGCACCTCCCCTTCACCCCCAGTAATGCATCTCCCCTTCACCCCCAGTAATGCATCTCCTTCACCCCCAGTAATGCATCTCCCCTTCACCCCCAGTAATGCATCTCCCCTTCACCCCCAGTAATGCATCTCTCCTTCACCCCAGTAACGCATCTCACCTTCACCTCCAGTAACGCATCTCCCCTTTCCCCCAGTAATGCACCTCCCCGTCACCCCCAGCAATGCATCTCCTTCACCCCCAGTCATGCATCTCCTCATCACCCCCAGTCATGCATCTCATCACCCCCAGTCATGCACCTTCCCTTCATCCCCAGTAATGCACCTCCCCTTCACCCGCAGTAACGCATCTCCCCTTCACCCCCAGTCACGCATCTTCCCTTCACCCCCAGTAATGCATCTCCTTCACCCCCAGTAATGCATCTCCTTCACCCCCAGTAATGCATCTCCTTCACCCCCAGTAATGCAACTCTCCTTCTCCCCCAGTAATGCATCTCCTTCACCTCCAGTAATGCATCTCTCCTTCACCCCCAGTAATGCATCTCCTTCACCCCCAGTAATGCATCTCTCCTTCACCCCCAGTAATGCATCTCCTTCACCCCCAGCAATGCATCTCCTTCACCCCCAGTAATGCATCTCCCCTTCACCCCCAGTAATGCATCTCTCCTTCACCCCCAGTAACGCATCTCCTTTCCCCCAGTAATGCACCTCCCCTTCACCCCCAGTAATGCATCTCCCCTTCACCCCCAGCAATGCACCTCCCCATCGCCCCCAGTCACGCATCTTCCCTTCACCCCCAGTAATGCATCTCTCCTTCACCCCCAGTAACGCATCTCCTTTCCCCCAGTAATGCACCTCCCCTTCACCCCCAGTAATGCATCTCCCCTTCACCCCCAGTAATGCATCTCCCCTTCACCCCCAGTAATGCATCTCTCCTTCACCCCCAGTAACGCATCACCTTCACCCCCAGTATTGCATCTCTCCTTCACCCCCAGTAACGCATCTCCTTCACCCCCAGTATTGCATCTCTCCTTCACCCCCAGTAACGCATCTCCTTCACCCCCAGTAATGCATCTCCCCTTTCCCCCAGTAATGCACCTCCCCTTCACCCCCAGTAATGCATCTCCTTCACCCCCAGTAATGCATCTCCTCATCACCCCCAGTCATGCATCTCCTTCACCCCCAGTAATGCATCTCCCCTTCACCCCCAGTAATACACCTCCCCTTCACCCCCAGTAATGCATCTCCTTCACCCCCAGTAATGCATCTCCCCTTCACCCCAGTAATGCACCTCCCCTTCACCCCCAGTCACGCATCTTCCCTTCATCCCCAGTAATGCACCTCCCCATCAGCCCCAGTAATGCATCTCCCCTTCACCCCTAGTCACGCATCTTCCCTTCACCCCCAGTAATGCATCTCTCCTTCACCCCCAGTAACGCATCTCCTTCACCCCCAGTAGTGTATCTCCCCTTTGCCCCAGTAATGCATCTCCCCTTCACCCCCAGTAATGCATCTCCTTCACCCCCAGTAACGCATCTCCCCTTCACCCCCAGTAACGCATCTCCTTCACCCCCAGTAATGCATCTCCCCTTCACCCCCAGTAATGCACCTCCCCATCACCCCCAGTAATGCACCTCCCCATCACCCCCAATAATGCACCTCCCCTTCACCCCCAGTAATGCATCTCCCCTTTCCCCCAGTAATGCACCTCCCCTTCACCCCCAGTAACGCATCTCCTTCACCCCAGTAGTGTATCTCCCCTTTGCCCCAGTAATGCATCTCCCCTTCACCCCCAGTAATGCATCTCCTTCACCCCCAGTAACGCATCTCCCCTTCACCCCCAGTAATGCATCTCCTTCACCCCCAGTAATGCATCTCCCCTTCACCCCCAGTAACGCATCTCCTCATCACCCCCAGTAATGCATCTCCTTCACCCCCAGTAATGCATCTCCCCTTCACCCCCAGTAACGCATCTCATCACCCCCAGTAATGCATCTCCTTCACCACCAGTAATGCACCTCCCCATCACCCCCAATAATGCACCTCCCCTTCACCCCCAGTAATGCATTTCCCCTTCACCCCCAGTAATGCATCTCCCCATCACCCCCAGTAATGCATCTCCCCATCACCCCCAGTAATGCATCTCCCCATCACCCCCAGTAACGCATCTCCCCTTCACCCTCAATAATGCATCTCCCCTTCACCGCCAATAATGCATCTCCCCTTTCCCCCAGTAATGCACCTCCCCTTCACCCCCAGTAATGCATCTCCCCTTCACCCCCAGTCACGCATCACCCCTTCACCCCCGGTAATGCATCTCCCCTTCACCCCCAATAATGCATCTCCCCTTCACCCCCAGTAACGCATCTCCCCTTCACCCCCAATAATACATCTCCCCTTCACCCCCAGTAACGCATCTCCCCTTCACCCCCAATAATGCATCTCCCCTTTCCCCCAGTAACGCATCTCCCCTTCACCCCCAGTAATGCATCTCCCCTTCACCCCCAGTAATGCATCTCCCCTTCACCCCCAGTAATGCATCTCCCCTTCACCCCCAGTAATGCATCTCCCCTTCACCCCCAGTAATGCATCTCCCCTTCACCCCCAGTAATGCATCTCCCCTTCACCCCCAGTAATGCATCTCCTTCACCCCCAGTAATGCATCTACTTCACCCCCAGTAATGCATCTCCTTCACCCCCAGTAATGCATCTCCTTCACCCCCAGTAATGCAACTCTCCTTCACCCCCAGTAATGCATCTCCTTCACCCCCAGTAATGCATCTCTCCTTCACCCCCAGTAATGCATCTCCTTCACCCCCAGTAATGCATCTCTCCTTCACCCCCAGTAATGCATCTCCTTCACCCCCAGTAATGCATCTCCCCTTTCCCCCAGTAATGCATCTCCCCTTCTCCCCCAGTAATGCATCTCTCCTTCACCCCCAGTAACGCATCTCCTTTCCCCCAGTAATGCACCTCCCCTTCACCCCCAGTAATGCACCTCCCCATCGCCCCCAGTCACGCATCTTCCCTTCACCCCCAGTAATGCATCTCTCCTTCACCCCCAGTAACGCATCTCCTTTCCCCCAGTAATGCACCTCCCCTTCACCCCCAGTAATGCATCTCCCCTTCACCCCCAGTAATGCATCTCCCCATCACCCCCAGTAACGCATCTCCCCATCACCCCCAGTAATGCACCTCCCCTTCACCCCCAGTAATGCACCTCCCCTTCACCCCCAGTAATGCACCTCCCCTTCACCCCCAGTAATGCATCTCCCCTTTCCCCCAGTAACGCATCTCCCCTTCACCCCCAGTAACGCATCTCCCCTTCACACCCAGTAACGCATCTCCCCATCACCCGCAGTAACGCACCTCCCCTACACCCCCAGTAACGCACCTCCCCTTCACCCCCAGTAATGCACCTCCCCTTCACCCCCAGTAATGCACCTCCCCTTCACCCCCAGTAATGCACCTCCCCTTCACCCCCAGTAATGCATCTCCCCATAACCCCCAGTAATGCATCTCCTTCACCCCCAGTAATGCACCTCCCCTTCACCCCCAGTAATGCACCTCCCCTTCACCCCAGTAATGCATCTCCCCTTCACCCCCAGTAATGCATCTCCCCTTCACCCCCAGTAACGCATCTCCCCTTCACCCCCAGTAATGCATCTCCTTCATCCCCAGTAATGCATCTCCCCTTCACCCCCAGTAATGCACCTCCCCTTCACCCCCAGTAATGCACCTCCCCATCACCCTCAGTAATGCATCTCTCCTTCACCCCCAGTCACGCATCTCCCCTTAACCCCCAGTAATGCATCTCCCCTTCACCCCCAGTATTGCATCTCCCCTTCACCGCCAATAATGCATCTCCCCTTTCCCCCAGTAATGCATCTCCTTCACCCCAGTAATGCATCTCCCCATCACCCCCAGTAATGCATCTCCCCTTCACCCCCAGTATTGCATCTCCCCTTCACCCCCAGTAATGCATCTCCCCTTCACCCCCAGTAATGCATCTCATCACCCCCAGTCATGCATCTCCCCTTCACCCCCAGTAATGCATCTCCCCTTCACCCTCAGTAATGCATCTCCCCTTCACCCCCAGTAATGCATCTCCCCATCACCCCCAGTAATGCATCTCCTTCACCCCCAGTAACGCATCTCCCCTTCACCCTCAGTAATGCATCTCCCCTTTCCCCCAGTAACGCATCTCCCCTTCACACCCAGTAACGCATCTCCCCATCACCCCCAGTAACGCATCCCCTTCACCCTCAGTAATGCATCTCCCCTTTCCCCCAGTAACGCATCTCCCCTTCATCCTCAGTAATGCACCTCCCCTTCACCCCCAGTAATGCATCTCCTTCACCCCCAGTAATGCATCTCCCCTTCACCCCCAGTAATGCATCTCCCCTTCACCCCCAGTAATGCATCTCCCCTTCACCCCCAGTAATGCATCTCCCCTTCACCCCCAGTCACGCATCTCCCCATAACCCCCAGTAATGCACCTCCCCTTCACCCCCAGTAATGCACCTCCCCTTCACCCCCAGTAATGCATCTCCCCTTCACCCCCAGTATTGCATCTCCCCTTCACCCCCAGTAATGCATCTCCCCTTCACCCCCAGTAATGCACCTCCCCTTCACCCCCAGTAACGCATCTCCTTCACCCCCAGTAATGCACCTCCCCTTCACCCCCAGTAATGCATCTCCCCTTCACCCCCAGTATTGCATCTCCCCTTCACCCCCAGTAATGCATCTCCCCTTCACCCCAGTAATGCACCTCCCCTTCACCCCCAGTATTGCATCTCCCCTTCACCCCCAGTAATGCATCTCCCCTTCACCCCCAGTAATGCATCTCCCCTTCACCCCCAGTAACGCATCTCCTTCACCCCCAGTAATGCACCTCCCCTTCACCCCCAGTAATGCACCTCCCCTTCACCCCCAGTAATGCATCTCCTTCACCCCCAGTAATGCACCTCCCCTTCACCCCCAGTAATGCATCTCCCCTTCACCCCCAGTATTGCATCTCCCCTTCACCCCCAGTATTGCATCTCCCCATCACCCCCAGTAACGCAACTCCTTCACCCCCAGTAATGCACCTCCCCTTCACCCCCAGTAATGCATCTCCCCTTCACCCCCAGTAATGCATCTCCCCTTCACCCCCAGTATTGCATCTCCCCTTCACCGCCAATAATGCATCTCCCCTTTCCCCCAGTAATGCATCTCCCCTTCACCCCCAGTAATGCATCTCCTTCACCCAGTAATGCATCTCCTCATCACCCCCAGTCATGCATCTCCCCTTCACCCCCAGTAATGCATCCCCTTCACCCCCAGTAATGCATCTCCCCATCACCCCCAGTAATGCATCCCCTTCACCCCCAGTAATGCATCCCCTTCACCCCCAGTAATGCATCTCCTCTTCACCCCCAGTAATGCATCCCCTTCACCCCCAGTAATGCATCTCCTTCACCCCCAGTAATGCATCTCCCCTTCACCCCCAGTAACGCATCTCCCCATCACCCCCAGTAATGCATCTCCCCATCACCCCCAGTAATGCATCTCCTTCACCCCCAGTAACGCATCTCCCCTTCACCCTCAGTAATGCATCTCCCCTTTCCCCCAGTAACGCATCTCCCCTTCACACCCAGTAACGCATCTCCCCATCACCCCCAGTAACGCATCCCCTTCACCCTCAGTAATGCATCTCCCCTTTCCCCAATAACGCATCTCCCCTTCATCCTCAGTAATGCACCTCCCCTTCACCCCCAGTAATGCATCTCCTTCACCCCCAGTAATGCATCTCCCCTTCACCCCCAGTAATGCATCTCCCCTTCACCCCCAGTAATGCATCTCCCCTTCACCCCCAGTCACGCATCTCCCCATAACCCCCAGTAATGCACCTCCCCTTCACCCCCAGTAATGCACCTCCCCTTCACCCCCAGTAATGCATCTCCCCTTCACCCCCAGTATTGCATCTCCCCTTCACCCCCAGTAATGCATCTCCCCTTCACCCCCAGTAATGCACCTCCCCTTCACCCCCAGTAACGCATCTCCTTCACCCCCAGTAATGCACCACCCCTTCACCCCCAGTAATGCATCTCCCCTTCACCCCCAGTATTGCATCTCCCCTTCACCCCCAGTAATGCATCTCCCCTTCACCCCCAGTAATGCACCTCCCCTTCACCCCCAGTATTGCATCTCCCCTTCACCCCCAGTAATGCATCTCCCCTTCACCCCCAGTAATGCACCTCCCCTTCACCCCCAGTAATGCATCTCCCCTTCACCCCCAGTAACGCATCTCCTTCACCCCCAGTAATGCACCTCCCCTTCACCCCCAGTAATGCACCTCCCCTTCACCCCCAGTAATGCATCTCCTTCACCCCCAGTAATGCACCTCCCCTTCACCCCCAGTAATGCATCTCCCCTTCACCCCCAGTATTGCATCTCCCCTTCACCCCCAGTATTGCATCTCCCCATCACCCCCAGTAACGCATCTCCTTCACCCCCAGTAATGCACCTCCCCTTCACCCCCAGTAATGCATCTCCCCTTCACCCCCAGTAATGCATCTCCCCTTCACCCCCAGTAATGCATCTCCCCTTCACCCCCAGTAATGCATCTCCCCTTCACCCCCAGTAATGCATCTCCCCTTCACCCCCAGTAATGCATCTCCCTTCACCCCAGTATTGCATCTCCCCTTCACCGCCAATAATGCATCTCCCCTTTCCCCCAGTAATGCATCTCCCCTTCACCCCCAGTAATGCATCTCCTTCACCCAGTAATGCATCTCCTCATCACCCCCAGTCATGCATCTCCCCTTCACCCCCAGTAATGCATCCCCTTCACCCCCAGTAATGCATCTCCCCATCACCCCCAGTAATGCATCCCCTTCACCCCCAGTAATGCATCCCCTTCACCCCCAGTAATGCATCTCCTCTTCACCCCCAGTAATGCATCCCCTTCACCCCCAGTAATGCATCTCCTTCACCCCCAGTAATGCATCTCCCCTTCACCCCCAGTAACGCATCTCCCCATCACCCCCAGTAATGCATCACCCCATCACCCCCAGTAATGCATCTCCCCATCACCCCCAGTAATGCATCTCCCCTTCACCCCTAGTCACGCATCTTCCCTTCACCCCCAGTAATGCATCTCTCCTTCACCCCCAGTAACGCATCTCCTTCACCCCCAGTAGTGTATCTCCCCTTTGCCCCAGTAATGCATCTCCCCTTCACCCCCAGTAATGCATCTCCTTCACCCCCAGTAACGCATCTCCCCTTCACCCCCAGTAACGCATCTCCTTCACCCCCAGTAATGCATCTCCCCTTCACCCCCAGTAATGCACCTCCCCATCACCCCCAGTAATGCACCTCCCCATCACCCCCAATAATGCACCTCCCCTTCACCCCCAGTAATGCATCTCCCCTTTCCCCCAGTAATGCACCTCCCCTTCACCCCCAGTAACGCATCTCCTTCACCCCAGTAGTGTATCTCCCCTTTGCCCCAGTAATGCATCTCCCCTTCACCCCCAGTAATGCATCTCCTTCACCCCCAGTAACGCATCTCCCCTTCACCCCCAGTAATGCATCTCCTTCACCCCCAGTAATGCATCTCCCCTTCACCCCCAGTAACGCATCTCCTCATCACCCCCAGTAATGCATCTCCTTCACCCCCAGTAATGCATCTTCCCTTCACCCCCAGTAACGCATCTCATCACCCCCAGTAATGCATCTCCTTCACCACCAGTAATGCACCTCCCCATCACCCCCAATAATGCACCTCCCCTTCACCCCCAGTAATGCATTTCCCCTTCACCCCCAGTAATGCATCTCCCCATCACCCCCAGTAATGCATCTCCCCATCACCCCCAGTAATGCATCTCCCCATCACCCCCAGTAACGCATCTCCCCTTCACCCTCAATAATGCATCTCCCCTTCACCGCCAATAATGCATCTCCCCTTTCCCCCAGTAATGCACCTCCCCTTCACCCCCAGTAATGCATCTCCCCTTCACCCCCAGTCACGCATCACCCCTTCACCCCCGGTAATGCATCTCCCCTTCACCCCCAATAATGCATCTCCCCTTCACCCCCAGTAACGCATCTCCCCTTCACCCCCAATAATACATCTCCCCTTCACCCCCAGTAACGCATCTCCCCTTCACCCCCAATAATGCATCTCCCCTTTCCCCCAGTAACGCATCTCCCCTTCACCCCCAGTAATGCATCTCCCCTTCACCCCCAGTAAAGCATCTCCCCTTCACCCCCAGTAAAGCATCTCCCCTTCACCCCCAGTAATGCATCTCCCCTTCACCCCCAGTAATGCATCTCCCCTTCACCCCCAGTAATGCATCTCCCCTTCACCCCCAGTAATGCATCTCCTTCACCCCCAGGAATGCATCTACTTCACCCCCAGTAATGCATCTCCTTCACCCCCAGTAATGCATCTCCTTCACCCCCAGTAATGCAACTCTCCTTCACCCCCAGTAATGCATCTCCTTCACCCCCAGTAATGCATCTCTCCTTCACCCCCAGTAATGCATCTCCTTCACCCCCAGTAATGCATCTCTCCTTCACCCCCAGTAATGCATCTCCTTCACCCCCAGTAATGCATCTCCCCTTTCCCCCAGTAATGCATCTCCCCTTCACCCCCAGTAATGCATCTCTCCTTCACCCCCAGTAACGCATCTCCTTTCCCCCAGTAATGCACCTCCCCTTCACCCCCAGTAATGCATCTCCCCTTCACCCCCAGCAATGCACCTCCCCATCGCCCCCAGTCACGCATCTTCCCTTCACCCCCAGTAATGCATCTCTCCTTCACCCCCAGTAACGCATCTCCTTTCCCCCAGTAATGCACCTCCCCTTCACCCCCAGTAATGCATCTCCCCTTCACCCCCAGTAATGCATCTCCCCATCACCCCCAGTAACGCATCTCCCCATCACCCCCAGTAATGCACCTCCCCTTCACCCCCAGTAATGCACCTCCCCTTCACCCCCAGTAATGCACCTCCCCTTCACCCCCAGTAATGCATCTCCCCTTTCCCCCAGTAACGCATCTCCCCTTCACCCCCAGTAACGCATCTCCCCTTCACACCCAGTAACGCATCTCCCCATCACCCGCAGTAACGCACCTCCCCTACACCCCCAGTAATGCACCTCCCCTTCACCCCCAGTAATGCACCTCCCCTTCACCCCCAGTAATGCACCTCCCCTTCACCCCCAGTAATGCATCTCCCCATAACCCCCAGTAATGCATCTCCTTCACCCCCAGTAATGCACCTCCCCTTCACCCCCAGTAATGCACCTCCCCTTCACCCCAGTAATGCATCTCCCCTTCACCCCCAGTAATGCATCTCCCCTTCACCCCCAGTAACGCATCTCCCCTTCACCCCCAGTAATGCATCTCCTTCATCCCCAGTAATGCATCTCCCCTTCACCCCCAGTAATGCACCTCCCCTTCACCCCCAGTAATGCACCTCCCCATCACCCTCAGTAATGCATCTCTCCTTCACCCCCAGTCACGCATCTCCCCTTAACCCCCAGTAATGCATCTCCCCTTCACCCCCAGTATTGCATCTCCCCTTCACCGCCAATAATGCATCTCCCCTTTCCCCCAGTAATGCATCTCCTTCACCCCAGTAATGCATCTCCCCATCACCCCCAGTAATGCATCTCCCCTTCACCCCCAGTATTGCATCTCCCCTTCACCCCCAGTAATGCATCTCCCCTTCACCCCCAGTAATGCATCTCATCACCCCCAGTCATGCATCTCCCCTTCACCCCCAGTAATGCATCTCCCCTTCACCCTCAGTAATGCATCTCCCCTTCACCCCCAGTAATGCATCTCCCCATCACCCCCAGTAATGCATCTCCTTCACCCCCAGTAACGCATCTCCCCTTCACCCTCAGTAATGCATCTCCCCTTTCCCCCAGTAACGCATCTCCCCTTCACACCCAGTAACGCATCTCCCCATCACCCCCAGTAACGCATCCCCTTCACCCTCAGTAATGCATCTCCCCTTTCCCCCAGTAACGCATCTCCCCTTCATCCTCAGTAATGCACCTCCCCTTCACCCCCAGTAATGCATCTCCTTCACCCCCAGTAATGCATCTCCCCTTAACCCCCAGTAATGCATCTCCCCTTCACCCCCAGTAATGCATCTCCCCTTCACCCCCAGTCACGCATCTCCCCATAACCCCCAGTAATGCACCTCCTCTTCACCCCCAGTAATGCACCTCCCCTTCACCCCCAGTAATGCATCTCCCCTTCACCCCCAGTATTGCATCTCCCCTTCACCCCCAGTAATGCATCTCCCCTTCACCCCCAGTAATGCACCTCCCCTTCACCCCCAGTAACGCATCTCCTTCACCCCCAGTAATGCACCTCCCCTTCACCCCCAGTAATGCATCTCCCCTTCACCCCCAGTATTGCATCTCCCCTTCACCCCCAGTAATGCATCTCCCCTTCACCCCCAGTAATGCATCTCCCCATAACCCCCAGTAATGCATCTCCTTCACCCCCAGTAATGCACCTCCCCTTCACCCCCAGTAATGCACCTCCCCTTCACCCCAGTAATGCATCTCCCCTTCACCCCCAGTAATGCATCTCCCCTTCACCCCCAGTAACGCATCTCCCCTTCACCCCCAGTAATGCATCTCCTTCATCCCCAGTAATGCATCTCCCCTTCACCCCCAGTAATGCACCTCCCCTTCACCCCCAGTAATGCACCTCCCCATCACCCTCAGTAATGCATCTCTCCTTCACCCCCAGTCACGCATCTCCCCTTAACCCCCAGTAATGCATCTCCCCTTCACCCCCAGTATTGCATCTCCCCTTCACCGCCAATAATGCATCTCCCCTTTCCCCCAGTAATGCATCTCCTTCACCCCAGTAATGCATCTCCCCATCACCCCCAGTAATGCATCTCCCCTTCACCCCCAGTATTGCATCTCCCCTTCACCCCCAGTAATGCATCTCCCCTTCACCCCCAGTAATGCATCTCATCACCCCCAGTCATGCATCTCCCCTTCACCCCCAGTAATGCATCTCCCCTTCACCCTCAGTAATGCATCTCCCCTTCACCCCCAGTAATGCATCTCCCCATCACCCCCAGTAATGCATCTCCTTCACCCCCAGTAACGCATCTCCCCTTCACCCTCAGTAATGCATCTCCCCTTTCCCCCAGTAACGCATCTCCCCTTCACCCCCAGTAATGCATCTCCCCTTCACCCCCAGTAATGCATCTCCCCTTCACCCCCAGTAATGCATCTCCCCTTCACCCCCAGTAATGCATCTCCTTCACCCCCAGTAATGCATCTACTTCACCCCCAGTAATGCATCTCCTTCACCCCCAGTAATGCATCTCCTTCACCCCCAGTAATGCAACTCTCCTTCACCCCCAGTAATGCATCTCCTTCACCCCCAGTAATGCATCTCTCCTTCACCCCCAGTAATGCATCTCCTTCACCCCCAGTAATGCATCTCTCCTTCACCCCCAGTAATGCATCTCCTTCACCCCCAGTAATGCATCTCCCCTTTCCCCCAGTAATGCATCTCCCCTTCACCCCCAGTAATGCATCTCTCCTTCACCCCCAGTAACGCATCTCCTTTCCCCCAGTAATGCACCTCCCCTTCACCCCCAGTAATGCATCTCCCCTTCACCCCCAGCAATGCACCTCCCCATCGCCCCCAGTCACGCATCTTCCCTTCACCCCCAGTAATGCATCTCTCCTTCACCCCCAGTAACGCATCTCCTTTCCCCCAGTAATGCACCTCCCCTTCACCCCCAGTAATGCATCTCCCCTTCACCCCCAGCAATGCACCTCCCCATCGACCCCAGTAATGCATCTCCCCTTCACCCCCAGTAATGCATCTCCCCTTCACCCCCAGTAACGCATCTCCCCTTCACCCCCAGTAATGCATCTCCTTCATCCCCAGTAATGCATCTCCCCTTCACCCCCAGTAATGCACCTCCCCTTCACCCCCAGTAATGCACCTCCCCATCACCCTCAGTAATGCATCTCTCCTTCACCCCCAGTCACGCATCTCCCCTTAACCCCCAGTAATGCATCTCCCCTTCACCCCCAGTATTGCATCTCCCCTTCACCGCCAATAATGCATCTCCCCTTTCCCCCAGTAATGCATCTCCTTCACCCCAGTAATGCATCTCCCCATCACCCCCAGTAATGCATCTCCCCTTCACCCCCAGTATTGCATCTCCCCTTCACCCCCAGTAATGCATCTCCCCTTCACCCCCAGTAATGCATCTCATCACCCCCAGTCATGCATCTCCCCTTCACCCCCAGTAATGCATCTCCCCTTCACCCTCAGTAATGCATCTCCCCTTCACCCCCAGTAATGCATCTCCCCATCACCCCCAGTAATGCATCTCCTTCACCCCCAGTAACGCATCTCCCCTTCACCCTCAGTAATGCATCTCCCCTTTCCCCCAGTAACGCATCTCCCCTTCACACCCAGTAACGCATCTCCCCATCACCCCCAGTAACGCATCCCCTTCACCCTCAGTAATGCATCTCCCCTTTCCCCCAGTAACGCATCTCCCCTTCATCCTCAGTAATGCACCTCCCCTTCACCCCCAGTAATGCATCTCCTTCACCCCCAGTAATGCATCTCCCCTTCACCCCCAGTAATGCATCTCCCCTTCACCCCCAGTAATGCATCTCCCCTTCACCCCCAGTAATGCATCTCCCCTTCACCCCCAGTCACGCATCTCCCCATAACCCCCAGTAATGCACCTCCTCTTCACCCCCAGTAATGCACCTCCCCTTCACCCCCAGTAATGCATCTCCCCTTCACCCCCAGTATTGCATCTCCCCTTCACCCCCAGTAATGCATCTCCCCTTCACCCCCAGTAATGCACCTCCCCTTCACCCCCAGTAACGCATCTCCTTCACCCCCAGTAATGCACCTCCCCTTCACCCCCAGTAATGCATCTCCCCTTCACCCCCAGTATTGCATCTCCCCTTCACCCCCAGTAATGCATCTCCCCTTCACCCCCAGTAATGCATCTCCCCATAACCCCCAGTAATGCATCTCCTTCACCCCCAGTAATGCACCTCCCCTTCACCCCCAGTAATGCACCTCCCCTTCACCCCAGTAATGCATCTCCCCTTCACCCCCAGTAATGCATCTCCCCTTCACCCCCAGTAACGCATCTCCCCTTCACCCCCAGTAATGCATCTCCTTCATCCCCAGTAATGCATCTCCCCTTCACCCCCAGTAATGCACCTCCCCTTCACCCCCAGTAATGCACCTCCCCATCACCCTCAGTAATGCATCTCTCCTTCACCCCCAGTCACGCATCTCCCCTTAACCCCCAGTAATGCATCTCCCCTTCACCCCCAGTATTGCATCTCCCCTTCACCGCCAATAATGCATCTCCCCTTTCCCCCAGTAATGCATCTCCTTCACCCCAGTAATGCATCTCCCCATCACCCCCAGTAATGCATCTCCCCTTCACCCCCAGTATTGCATCTCCCCTTCACCCCCAGTAATGCATCTCCCCTTCACCCCCAGTAATGCATCTCATCACCCCCAGTCATGCATCTCCCCTTCACCCCCAGTAATGCATCTCCCCTTCACCCTCAGTAATGCATCTCCCCTTCACCCCCAGTAATGCATCTCCCCATCACCCCCAGTAATGCATCTCCTTCACCCCCAGTAACGCATCTCCCCTTCACCCTCAGTAATGCATCTCCCCTTTCCCCCAGTAACGCATCTCCCCTTCACACCCAGTAACGCATCTCCCCATCACCCCCAGTAACGCATCCCCTTCACCCTCAGTAATGCATCTCCCCTTTCCCCCAGTAACGCATCTCCCCTTCATCCTCAGTAATGCACCTCCCCTTCACCCCCAGTAATGCATCTCCTTCACCCCCAGTAATGCATCTCCCCTTCACCCCCAGTAATGCATCTCCCCTTCACCCCCAGTAATGCATCTCCCCTTCACCCCCAGTAATGCATCTCCCCTTCACCCCCAGTCACGCATCTCCCCATAACCCCCAGTAATGCACCTCCCCTTCACCCCCAGTAATGCACCTCCCCTTCACCCCCAGTAATGCATCTCCCCTTCACCCCCAGTATTGCATCTCCCCTTCACCCCCAGTAATGCATCTCCCCTTCACCCCCAGTAATGCACCTCCCCTTCACCCCCAGTAACGCATCTCCTTCACCCACAGTAATGCACCTCCCCTTCACCCCCAGTAATGCATCTCCCCTTCACCCCCAGTATTGCATCTCCCCTTCACCCCCAGTAATGCATCTCCCCTTCACCCCCAGTAATGCACCTCCCCTTCACCCCCAGTATTGCATCTCCCCTTCACCCCCAGTAATGCATCTCCCCTTCACCCCCAGTAATGCATCTCCCCTTCACCCCCAGTAACGCATCTCCTTCACCCCCAGTAATGCACCTCCCCTTCACCCCCAGTAATGCACCTCCCCTTCACCCCCAGTAATGCATCTCCTTCACCCCCAGTAATGCACCTCCCCTTCACCCCCAGTAATGCATCTCCCCTTCACCCCCAGTATTGCATCTCCCCTTCACCCCCAGTATTGCATCTCCCCTTCACCCCCAGTATTGCATCTCCCCATCACCCCCAGTAACGCATCTCCTTCACCCCCAGTAATGCACCTCCCCTTCACCCCCAGTAATGCATCTCCCCTTCACCCCCAGTAATGCATCTCCCCTTCACCCCCAGTAATGCATCTCCCCTTCACCCCCAGTATTGCATCTCCCCTTCACCGCCAATAATGCATCTCCCCTTTCCCCCAGTAATGCATCTCCCCTTCACCCCCAGTAATGCATCTCCTTCACCCAGTAATGCATCTCCTCATCACCCCCAGTCATGCATCTCCCCTTCACCCCCAGTAATGCATCCCCTTCACCCCCAGTAATGCATCTCCCCATCACCCCCAGTAATGCATCCCCTTCACCCCCAGTAATGCATCCCCTTCACCCCCAGTAATGCATCTCCTCTTCACCCCCAGTAATGCATCCCCTTCACCCCCAGTAATGCATCTCCTTCACCCCCAGTAATGCATCTCCCCTTCACCCCCAGTAACGCATCTCCCCATCACCCCCAGTAATGCATCTCCCCATCACCCCCAGTAATGCATCTCCTTCACCCCCAGTAACGCATCTCCCCTTCACCCTCAGTAATGCATCTCCCCTTTCCCCCAGTAACGCATCTCCCCTTTCCCCCAGTAACGCATCTCCCCTTCACACCCAGTAACGCATCTCCCCATCACCCCCAGTAACGCATCCCCTTCACCCTCAGTAATGCATCTCCCCTTTCCCCCAGTAACGCATCTCCCCTTCATCCTCAGTAATGCACCTCCCCTTCACCCCCAGTAATGCATCTCCTTCACCCCCAGTAATGCATCTCCCCTTCACCCCCAGTAATGCATCTCCCCTTCACCCCCAGTAATGCATCTCCCCTTCACCCCCATTCACGCATCTCCCCATAACCCCCAGTAATGCACCTCCCCTTCACCCCCAGTAATGCACCTCCCCTTCACCCCCAGTAATGCATCTCCCCTTCACCCCCAGTATTGCATCTCCCCTTCACCCCCAGTAATGCATCTCCCCTTCACCCCCAGTAATGCACCTCCCCTTCACCCCCAGTAACGCATCTCCTTCACCCCCAGTAATGCACCACCCCTTCACCCCCAGTAATGCATCTCCCCTTCACCCCCAGTATTGCATCTCCCCTTCACCCCCAGTAATGCATCTCCCCTTCACCCCCAGTAATGCACCTCCCCTTCACCCCCAGTATTGCATCTCCCCTTCACCCCCAGTAATGCATCTCCCCTTCACCCCCAGTAATGCACCTCCCCTTCACCCCCAGTAATGCATCTCCCCTTCACCCCCAGTAACGCATCTCCTTCACCCCCAGTAATGCACCTCCCCTTCACCCCCAGTAATGCACCTCCCCTTCACCCCCAGTAATGCATCTCCTTCACCCCCAGTAATGCACCTCCCCTTCACCCCCAGTAATGCATCTCCCCTTCACCCCCAGTATTGCATCTCCCCTTCACCCCCAGTATTGCATCTCCCCATCACCCCCAGTAACGCATCTCCTTCACCCCCAGTAATGCACCTCCCTCACCCCCAGTAATGCACCTCCCCTTCACCCCCAGTAATGCATCTCCCCTTCACCCCCAGTAATGCATCTCCCCTTCACCCCCAGTAACGCATCTCCTTCACCCCCAGTAATGCACCTCCCCTTCACCCCCAGTAATGCACCTCCCCTTCACCCCCAGTAATGCATCTCCTTCACCCCCAGTAATGCACCTCCCCTTCACCCCCAGTAATGCATCTCCCCTTCACCCCCAGTATTGCATCTCCCCTTCACCCCCAGTATTGCATCTCCCCATCACCCCCAGTAACGCATCTCCTTCACCCCCAGTAATGCACCTCCCCTTCACCCCCAGTAATGCATCTCCCCTTCACCCCCAGTAATGCATCTCCCCTTCACCCCCAGTAATGCATCTCCCCTTCACCCCCAGTATTGCATCTCCCCTTCACCGCCAATAATGCATCTCCCCTTTCCCCCAGTAATGCATCTCCCCTTCACCCCCAGTAATGCATCTCCTTCACCCAGTAATGCATCTCCTCATCACCCCCAGTCATGCATCTCCCCTTCACCCCCAGTAATGCATCCCCTTCACCCCCAGTAATGCATCTCCCCATCACCCCCAGTAATGCATCCCCTTCACCCCCAGTAATGCATCCCCTTCACCCCCAGTAATGCATCTCCTCTTCACCCCCAGTAATGCATCCCTCTTCACCCCCAGTAATGCATCTCCTTCACCCCCAGTAATGCATCTCCCCTTCACCCCCAGTAACGCATCTCCCCATCACCCCCAGTAATGCATCTCCCCATCACCCCCAGTAATGCATCTCCTTCACCCCCAGTAACGCATCTCCCCTTCACCCTCAGTAATGCATCTCCCCTTTCCCCCAGTAACGCATCTCCCCTTCACACCCAGTAACGCATCTCCCCATCACCCCCAGTAACGCATCCCCTTCACCCTCAGTAATGCATCTCCCCTTTCCCCCAGTAACGCATCTCCCCTTCATCCTCAGTAATGCACCTCCCCTTCACCCCCAGTAATGCATCTCCTTCACCCCCAGTAATGCATCTCCCCTTCACCCCCAGTAATGCATCTCCCCTTCACCCCCAGTAATGCATCTCCCCTTCACCCCCAGTCACGCATCTCCCCATAACCCCCAGTAATGCACCTCCCCTTCACCCCCAGTAATGCACCTCCCCTTCACCCCCAGTAATGCATCTCCCCTTCACCCCCAGTATTGCATCTCCCCTTCACCCCCAGTAATGCATCTCCCCTTCACCCCCAGTAATGCACCTCCCCTTCACCCCCAGTAACGCATCTCCTTCACCCCCAGTAATGCACCACCCCTTCACCCCCAGTAATGCATCTCCCCTTCACCCCCAGTATTGCATCTCCCCTTCACCCCCAGTAATGCATCTCCCCTTCACCCCCAGTAATGCACCTCCCCTTCACCCCCAGTATTGCATCTCCCCTTCACCCCCAGTAATGCATCTCCCCTTCACCCCCAGTAATGCACCTCCCCTTCACCCCCAGTAATGCATCTCCCCTTCACCCCCAGTAACGCATCTCCTTCACCCCCAGTAATGCACCTCCCCTTCACCCCCAGTAATGCACCTCCCCTTCACCCCCAGTAATGCATCTCCTTCACCCCCAGTAATGCACCTCCCCTTCACCCCCAGTAATGCATCTCCCCTTCACCCCCAGTAATGCATCTCCCCTTCACCCCCAGTATTGCATCTCCCCTTCACCCCCAGTATTGCATCTCCCCATCACCCCCAGTAACGCATCTCCTTCACCCCAGTAATGCACCTCCCCTTCACCCCCAGTAATGCATCTCCCTTCACCCCCAGTAATGCATCTCCCCTTCACCCCCAGTAATGCATCTCCCCTTCACCCCCAGTATTGCATCTCCCCTTCACCGCCAATAATGCATCTCCCCTTTCCCCCAGTAATGCATCTCCCCTTCACCCCCAGTAATGCATCTCCTTCACCCAGTAATGCATCTCCTCATCACCCCCAGTCATGCATCTCCCCTTCACCCCCAGTAATGCATCCCCTTCACCCCCAGTAATGCATCTCCCCATCACCCCCAGTAATGCATCCCCTTCACCCCCAGTAATGCATCCCCTTCACCCCCAGTAATGCATCTCCTCTTCACCCCCAGTAATGCATCCCCTTCACCCCCAGTAATGCATCTCCTTCACCCCCAGTAATGTATCTCCCCTTCACCCCCAGTAACGCATCTCCCCATCACCCCCAGTAATGCATCTCCCCATCACCCCCAGTAATGCATCTCCCCATCACCCCAGTAATGCATCTCCCCTTCACCCCTAGTCACGCATCTTCCCTTCACCCCCAGTAATGCATCTCTCCTTCACCCCCAGTAACGCATCTCCTTCACCCCCAGTAGTGTATCTCCCCTTTGCCCCAGTAATGCATCTCCCCTTCACCCCCAGTAATGCATCTCCTTCACCCCCAGTAACGCATCTCCCCTTCACCCCCAGTAACGCATCTCCTTCACCCCCAGTAATGCATCTCCCCTTCACCCCCAGTAATGCACCTCCCCATCACCCCCAGTAATGCACCTCCCCATCACCCCCAATAATGCACCTCCCCTTCACCCCCAGTAATGCATCTCCCCTTTCCCCCAGTAATGCACCTCCCCTTCACCCCCAGTAACGCATCTCCTTCACCCCAGTAGTGTATCTCCCCTTTGCCCCAGTAATGCATCTCCCCTTCACCCCCAGTAATGCATCTCCTTCACCCCCAGTAACGCATCTCCCCTTCACCCCCAGTAATGCATCTCCTTCACCCCCAGTAATGCATCTCCCCTTCACCCCCAGTAACGCATCTCCTCATCACCCCCAGTAATGCATCTCCTTCACCCCCAGTAATGCATCTCCCCTTCACCCCCAGTAACGCATCTCATCACCCCCAGTAATGCATCTCCTTCACCACCAGTAATGCACCTCCCCATCACCCCCAATAATGCACCTCCCCTTCACCCCCAGTAATGCATTTCCCCTTCACCCCCAGTAATGCATCTCCCCATCACCCCCAGTAATGCATCTCCCCATCACCCCCAGTAATGCATCTCCCCATCACCCCCAGTAACGCATCTCCCCTTCACCCTCAATAATGCATCTCCCCTTCACCGCCAATAATGCATCTCCCCTTTCCCCCAGTAATGCACCTCCCCTTCACCCCCAGTAATGCATCTCCCCTTCACCCCCAGTCACGCATCACCCCTTCACCCCCGGTAATGCATCTCCCCTTCACCCCCAATAATGCATCTCCCCTTCACCCCCAGTAACGCATCTCCCCTTCACCCCCAATAATACATCTCCCCTTCACCCCCAGTAACGCATCTCCCCTTCACCCCCAATAATGCATCTCCCCTTTCCCCCAGTAACGCATCTCCCCTTCACCCCCAGTAATGCATCTCCCCTTCACCCCCAGTAATGCATCTCCTCTTCACCCCCAGTAATGCATCTCCCCTTCACCCCCAGTAATGCATCTCCCCTTCACCCCCAGTAATGCATCTCCCCTTCACCCCCAGTAATGCATCTCCCCTTCACCCCCAGTAATGCATCTCCTTCACCCCCAGTAATGCATCTACTTCACCCCCAGTAATGCATCTCCTTCACCCCCAGTAATGCATCTCCTTCACCCCCAGTAATGCAACTCTCCTTCACCCCCAGTAATGCATCTCCTTCACCCCCAGTAATGCATCTCTCCTTCACCCCCAGTAATGCATCTCCTTCACCCCCAGTAATGCATCTCTCCTTCACCCCCAGTAATGCATCTCCTTCACCCCCAGTAATGCATCTCCCCTTTCCCCCAGTAATGCATCTCCCCTTCACCCCCAGTAATGCATCTCTCCTTCACCCCCAGTAACGCATCTCCTTTCCCCCAGTAATGCACCTCCCCATCACCCCCAGTAATGCACCTCCCCATCACCCCCAATAATGCACCTCCCCTTCACCCCCAGTAATGCATCTCCCCTTTCCCCCAGTAATGCACCTCCCCTTCACCCCCAGTAACGCATCTCCTTCACCCCCAGTAGTGTATCTCCCCTTTGCCCCAGTAATGCATCTCCCCTTCACCCCCAGTAATGCATCTCCTTCACCCCCAGTAACGCATCTCCCCTTCACCCCCAGTAATGCATCTCCTTCACCCCCAGTAATGCATCTCCCCTTCACCCCCAGTAACGCATCTCCTCATCACCCCCAGTAATGCATCTCCTTCACCCCCAGTAATGCATCTCCCCTTCACCCCCAGTAACGCATCTCATCACCCCCAGTAATGCATCTCCTTCACCACCAGTAATGCACCTCCCCATCACCCCCAATAATGCACCTCCCCTTCACCCCCAGTAATGCATTTCCCCTTCACCCCCAGTAATGCATCTCCCCATCACCCCCAGTAATGCATCTCCCCATCACCCCCAGTAATGCATCTCCCCATCACCCCCAGTAACGCATCTCCCCTTCACCCTCAATAATGCATCTCCCCTTCACCGCCAATAATGCATCTCCCCTTTCCCCCAGTAATGCACCTCCCCTTCACCCCCAGTAATGCATCTCCCCTTCACCCCCAGTCACGCATCACCCCTTCACCCCCGGTAATGCATCTCCCCTTCACCCCCAATAATGCATCTCCCCTTCACCCCCAGTAACGCATCTCCCCTTCACCCCCAATAATACATCTCCCCTTCACCCCCAGTAACGCATCTCCCCTTCACCCCCAATAATGCATCTCCCCTTTCCCCCAGTAACGCATCTCCCCTTCACCCCCAGTAATGCATCTCCCCTTCACCCCCAGTAATGCATCTCCCCTTCACCCCCAGTAATGCATCTCCCCTTCACCCCCAGTAATGCATCTCCCCTTCACCCCCAGTAATGCATCTCCTTCACCCCCAGTAATGCATCTTCTTCACCCCCAGTAATGCATCTCCTTCACCCCCAGTAATGCATCTCCTTCACCCCCAGTAATGCAACTCTCCTTCACCCCCAGTAATGCATCTCCTTCACCCCCAGTAATGCATCTCTCCTTCACCCCCAGTAATGCATCTCCTTCACCCCCAGTAATGCATCTCTCCTTCACCCCCAGTAATGCATCTCCTTCACCCCCAGTAATGCATCTCCCCTTTCCCCCAGTAATGCATCTCCCCTTCACCCCCAGTAATGCATCTCTCCTTCACCCCCAGTAACGCATCTCCTTTCCCCCAGTAATGCACCTCCCCTTCACCCCCAGTAATGCATCTCCCCTTCACCCCCAGTAATGCATCTCCCCATCACCCCCAGTAACGCATCTCCCCATCACCCCCAGTAATGCACCTCCCCTTCACCCCCAGTAATGCACCTCCCCTTCACCCCCAGTAATGCACCTCCCCTTCACCCCCAGTAATGCATCTCCCCTTTCCCCCAGTAACGCATCTCCCCTTCACCCCCAGTAACGCATCTCCCCTTCACACCCAGTAACGCATCTCCCCATCACCCGCAGTAACGCACCTCCCCTACACCCCCAGTAATGCACCTCCCCTTCACCCCCAGTAATGCACCTCCCCTTCACCCCCAGTAATGCACCTCCCCTTCACCCCCAGTAATGCACCTCCCCTTCACCCCCAGTAATGCATCTCCCCATAACCCCCAGTAATGCATCTCCTTCACCCCCAGTAATGCACCTCCCCTTCACCCCCAGTAATGCACCTCCCCTTCACCCCAGTAATGCATCTCCCCTTCACCCCCAGTAATGCATCTCCCCTTCACCCCCAGTAACGCATCTCCCCTTCACCCCCAGTAATGCATCTCCTTCATCCCCAGTAATGCATCTCCCCTTCACCCCCAGTAATGCACCTCCCCTTCACCCCCAGTAATGCACCTCCCCATCACCCTCAGTAATGCATCTCTCCTTCACCCCCAGTCACGCATCTCCCCTTAACCCCCAGTAATGCATCTCCCCTTCACCCCCAGTATTGCATCTCCCCTTCACCGCCAATAATGCATCTCCCCTTTCCCCCAGTAATGCATCTCCTTCACCCCAGTAATGCATCTCCCCATCACCCCCAGTAATGCATCTCCCCTTCACCCCCAGTATTGCATCTCCCCTTCACCCCCAGTAATGCATCTCCCCTTCACCCCCAGTAATGCATCTCATCACCCCCAGTCATGCATCTCCCCTTCACCCCCAGTAATGCATCTCCCCTTCACCCTCAGTAATGCATCTCCCCTTCACCCCCAGTAATGCATCTCCCCATCACCCCCAGTAATGCATCTCCTTCACCCCCAGTAACGCATCTCCCCTTCACCCTCAGTAATGCATCTCCCCTTTCCCCCAGTAACGCATCTCCCCTTCACACCCAGTAACGCATCTCCCCATCACCCCCAGTAACGCATCCCCTTCACCCTCAGTAATGCATCTCCCCTTTCCCCCAGTAACGCATCTCCCCTTCATCCTCAGTAATGCACCTCCCCTTCACCCCCAGTAATGCATCTCCTTCACCCCCAGTAATGCATCTCCCCTTCACCCCCAGTAATGCATCTCCCCTTCACCCCCAGTAATGCATCTCCCCTTCACCCCCAGTAATGCATCTCCCCTTCACCCCCAGTCACGCATCTCCCCATAACCCCCAGTAATGCACCTCCCCTTCACCCCCAGTAATGCACCTCCCCTTCACCCCCAGTAATGCATCTCCCCTTCACCCCCAGTATTGCATCTCCCCTTCACCCCCAGTAATGCATCTCCCCTTCACCCCCAGTAATGCACCTCCCCTTCACCCCCAGTAACGCATCTCCTTCACCCCCAGTAATGCACCTCCCCTTCACCCCCAGTAATGCATCTCCCCTTCACCCCCAGTATTGCATCTCCCCTTCACCCCCAGTAATGCATCTCCCCTTCACCCCCAGTAATGCACCTCCCCTTCACCCCCAGTATTGCATCTCCCCTTCACCCCCAGTAATGCATCTCCCCTTCACCCCCAGTAATGCATCTCCCCTTCACCCCCAGTAACGCATCTCCTTCACCCCCAGTAATGCACCTCCCCTTCACCCCCAGTAATGCACCTCCCCTTCACCCCCAGTAATGCATCTCCTTCACCCCCAGTAATGCATCTCCCCTTCACCCCCAGTAATGCATCTCCCCTTCACCCCCAGTATTGCATCTCCCCTTCACCCCCAGTATTGCATCTCCCCATCACCCCCAGTAACGCATCTCCTTCACCCCCAGTAATGCACCTCCCCTTCACCCCCAGTAATGCATCTCCCCTTCACCCCCAGTAATGCATCTCCCCTTCACCCCCAGTAATGCATCTCCCCTTCACCCCCAGTATTGCATCTCCCCTTCACCGCCAATAATGCATCTCCCCTTTCCCCCAGTAATGCATCTCCCCTTCACCCCCAGTAATGCATCTCCTTCACCCAGTAATGCATCTCCTCATCACCCCCAGTCATGCATCTCCCCTTCACCCCCAGTAATGCATCCCCTTCACCCCCAGTAATGCATCTCCCCATCACCCCCAGTAATGCATCCCCTTCACCCCCAGTAATGCATCCCCTTCACCCCCAGTAATGCATCTCCTCTTCACCCCCAGTAATGCATCCCCTTCACCCCCAGTAATGCATCTCCTTCACCCCCAGTAATGCATCTCCCCTTCACCCCCAGTAATGCATCTCCCCTTCACCCCCAGTAATGCATCTCCCCTTCACCCCCAGTAATGCATCTCCCCTTCACCCCCAGTCACGCATCTCCCCATAACCCCCAGTAATGCACCTCCCCTTCACCCCCAGTAATGCACCTCCCCTTCACCCCCAGTAATGCATCTCCCCTTCACCCCCAGTATTGCATCTCCCCTTCACCCCCAGTAATGCATCTCCCCTTCACCCCCAGTAATGCACCTCCCCTTCACCCCCAGTAAGGCATCTCCTTCACCCCCAGTAATGCACCACCCCTTCACCCCCAGTAATGCATCTCCCCTTCACCCCCAGTATTGCATCTCCCCTTCACCCCCAGTAATGCATCTCCCCTTCACCCCCAGTAATGCACCTCCCCTTCACCCCCAGTATTGCATCTCCCCTTCACCCCCAGTAATGCATCTCCCCTTCACCCCCAGTAATGCACCTCCCCTTCACCCCCAGTAATGCATCTCCCCTTCACCCCCAGTAACGCATCTCCTTCACCCCCAGTAATGCACCTCCCCTTCACCCCCAGTAATGCACCTCCCCTTCACCCCCAGTAATGCATCTCCTTCACCCCCAGTAATGCACCTCCCCTTCACCCCCAGTAATGCATCTCCCCTTCACCCCCAGTATTGCATCTCCCCTTCACCCCCAGTATTGCATCTCCCCATCACCCCCAGTAATGCATCTCCTTCACCCCCAGTAATGCACCTCCCCTTCACCCCCAGTAATGCATCTCCCCTTCACCCCCAGTAATGCATCTCCCCTTCACCCCCAGTAATGCATCTCCCCTTCACCCCCAGTATTGCATCTCCCCTTCACCGCCAATAATGCATCTCCCCTTTCCCCCAGTAATGCATCTCCCCTTCACCCCCAGTAATGCATCTCCTTCACCCAGTAATGCATCTCCTCATCACCCCCAGTCATGCATCTCCCCTTCACCCCCAGTAATGCATCCCCTTCACCCCCAGTAATGCATCTCCCCATCACCCCCAGTAATGCATCCCCTTCACTCCCAGTAATGCATCCCCTTCACCCCCAGTAATGCATCTCCTCTTCACCCCCAGTAATGCATCCCCTTCACCCCCAGTAATGCATCTCCTTCACCCCCAGTAATGCATCTCCCCTTCACCCCCAGTAACGCATCTCCCCATCACCCCCAGTAATGCATCTCCCCATCACCCCCAGTAATGCATCTCCCCATCACCCCCAGTAATGCATCTCCCCTTTCTCCCAGTAATGCATCTCCTTCACCCCCAGTAATGCATCTCTCCTTCACCCCCAGTAATGCATCTCTCCTTCACCCCCAGTAATGCATCTCCCCATCACCCCCAGTCATGCATCTCCCCTTCACCCCCAGTAATGCATCTCCCCATCACCCCCAGTAATGCATCTCCCCATCACCCCCAGTAATGCATCTCCCCATCACCCCCAGTAATGCATCCCTCCTTCACCCCCAGTAATGCATCTCCCCATCACCCCCAGTCATGCATCTCCCCTTCAACAAAGTGAAAAACAACTTTTTGCACAAGCGAGCTATTTCCAGTTTGAACACAACAGAAGAGGAATAGTGGACTGTTTCTGTTGCTGCAGACTGGTTTGAAGCAGTAAAACGTGCATCACTTTGGACCCTTTTAAGTGATAGAGGAGGTGCGGGTGCTTTCATTTGCCAGTCTGACCTGGAGTTGAGCCTGGGTCCCAGGGATGAAAGCCTGCGTGCTAACCGACTGCAGCACCCGATATCGCACTATCCAAGACAACAGTGAGTGGAGTATTTCGCAGCCGGTAGCCTGGAAACTAGCTGCAGCTAGAACACTGAAGGCTGCTGGTTGCTTGTCAGGGGCAGAGAGCAACATACTCAATGCATTCTGTACGGTATGGTTTAAGTTTCTCGGTGTCGTTGCCAGGATTTTCTTTGATGATAATAGCGACGAGATCCCGCAAGCTGCAGCTATCCCTGTGAGCTCTGAGTCTAGAAACCTCACAGCGCTACTCAACGCTATCTCATCACACCACAGACTCCCACACTTCACCACAACCACTCGAAATCCGACTGCCGTGTGGGGAGAGTGCCCCAAAACACACTCTCAGTCTGAATAGACTGCAGCGCTGTTCAACATAGCGTGCAGAGGGTTGGGGGGGAGGGCAAGAGAATGTGAGCTTACTCAGGTGGCTCAGTTAGCTCGACGTGGATATGAGCTCTAACATTGGACACAACCTTATTCAAATAAAACTCAACAATTTACCAACAATGACGGACCGGTAAAGGCCCACTGGTCCATCGAGCAATTGCGATACCTTGTGTGTCACAATATACACTCTCCACCCCACCCAAAACCATGTGATCTCCTGGGAGAGGCGAAAAAACAGGTAAAAACCCCAAGCCAATTTGGTGGTGGGGGGGGGGGGGGGGCCGTGGGGTGGGGAGAGAGAGAGAATAGAAATTCCTCTTCAACCCATCTCGGTGATTGAAACTAGTCCAGATCATCACTGGCCCGGAATTCCCAGCCGCATCTACCTTTTGTAAGAGGTGATCTCCGCCCCACCCAGAAACAGGTCCAACTCTCGCTTGAAGGAATTCAGTGAATCAACGTCCACCGCACGAGCCAGCAGCCTGTCCCAGAGGTCCACTGTTCTCTGGGAAATGAACCACCTCCTGACATCTAACCTAGATCTGGCCTTGTACAACTTAAAATTGTCCTCCCTAAACCATGAAACTATCAGATTGTCGTAAAAACCCATCTGATTCACTAATGTCCTTTAGGGAAGGAAATCTGCCGTCCTTACCTGGTCTGGCCTATATGTGACTCCAGACCCACAGCAATGTGGTTGACTCTTAACTGCCCTCTGAAATGGCCCAGCAAGCCACTCAGTTGTAGCAAACTGCTACGAAATAAAAGAAGAATGAAACCGGACGGACCACCCAGCATCGACCTTGGCACTGGCTATGGACACGACAACGGCACACCCAGCCCAGTCAACCCTGCAAAGTCCTCCTCACCAGCATCTGGGGACTTGTGCCAAAATAGGAGAGCTGTCCCACAGACTAGTCAAGCAACAACCTGACAGAATCATACCTTTCAACCAATGTCCCAAACTCCTCCAACACCATCCCTGGGTATGTCCTGTCCCACTGGCAGGACAGACCCACCAGGGGTGGCGGCACAGTGGTATACAGTCGGGAAGGAGCAGCCCTGGGAGTCCTCAACATTGACTCCGGACCCCATGAAGTCTCATGGCTTCAGGTCAAGTATGGGCAAGGAAACCTCCTGCTGATTACCACCTACCGCCCTCCCTCAGCTGATGAATCAGTACTTCGCCATGTTGAACACCACTTGGAAGAAGCACTGAGGGTAGCAAGGGCTCAGAATGTACTCTGGGTGGGGGACTTCAATGTCCATCACCAAGAGTGGCTCGGTAGCACCACTACAGACTGAGCTGGCCGAGTCCTGAAGGACAAAGCTGCCAGTCTGGGCCTGTGACAGGTGGTGAGAGAACCAACTCGAGGGAAAAACCTACTTGACCTCGTCCTCTCCAATCTACCTGTCGCAGATGCATCTGTCCATGACAGTACTGGTAGCAGTGACCACCGCACAGTCATTGTGGAGACGAAGTCCCATCTTCACACTGAGGATACCCTCCATCGTGTTGTGTGGCACTACCACTGTGCTAAATGGGATAGATTCAGAACAGATCTAGCAGCTCAAAACTGGGCATCCATGAGGTGCTGTGGGCCATCAGCAGCAACAGAATTGTATTCCACCACAATCTGTAACCTCATGGCCCGGCATATCCCTCACTCTACCATTACCACCAAGCCAGGGGACCAACCCTGGTTCAATAAGGAGTGTGGAAGAGCATGCCGGGAGCAGCACCAGGCATACCTAAAAATGAGGTGCCAACCTGGGGAAGCTGCAACACAGACTACATGCATGCTCAGAAGCAGCATGCTATAGACAGGGCTAAGCGATCCCACAATCAACGGATCAGATCAAAGCTCTTCAGTCCTGCCACATCCAGTCGTGAATGGTGGTGGACCATCAAACAATTAACGGGAGGAGGGTCCATGAATATCCCCATCCTCAATGATGGTGGAGCCCAGCATGTGAGTGCAAAAGACAAGGCTGAAGCATTTGCAACCATCTTCAGCCAGAAGTGCTGAGTTGATGATCTATATCGGCCTACTCCCGAGGTCCCCACCATCACAGAAGCCAGTCTTCAGCCAATTCGATTCACTCCATGTGATATCAAGAAATGGCTGAGCGCACTGGATCCAGCACAGGCTATGGGCCCTGACAACACCCCCGCTATCGTGCTGAAGACTTGTGCTCCAGAACTAGCTGCGCCTCTAGCCAAGCTGTTCCAGTACAGCTACATCTATCCTGGCATCTATCCGACAATGTGGAAAACTGCCCAGGTATGTCCTGTCCACAAAAAGCAGGACAAATCCAATCCAGCCAATTACCATCAGTCTACTGTCAATCATCAGCAAAGTGATGGAAGGTGTCATCGACAGTGCTATCAAGCGGCACTTACTCACCAATAACCTGCTCACTGATGCCCAGTTTGGGTTCCGCCAAGACCACTCGGCTCCCGACCTCATTACAGTCTTGGCCCAAACATGGACAAAGGAGCTGAATTCCAGAGGAAAAGTGAGAGTGACTGCCCTTGACATCAAGGCAGCATTTGACCGAATGTGGCAGGAAGGAGCCCTAGTAAAACAGAAGTCAATGGGAATCGGGGGGAAAACGCTCCACTGGCTGGAGTCATACCTAGCACAAAGGAAGATGATTGTGGTGATTGAAGGTCAATCATCACAGCCCCAGGACATCGCTGCAGGAGTTCCTCAGGGCAGTGTCCTAGGCCCAACCATCTTCAGCTGCTTCTTCAATGACCTTCCCTCTAACATGTCAGGAATGGGGATGTTCGTTGATGACTGCACAGTGTTCAGTGCCATTCACAACTCCTCAGATAATGAAGCAGTCCATGCCCGCATGCAACAAGACCTGAACGACGTTCAGGCTTGGGCTGATAAGTAGCAGGTAACATTTGCGCCACAGAAGTGCCAGGCAATGACTATCTCCAACAAGCGAGAGTCTAACCACCGCCCCTTGACATTCAATGGCATTACCATCGCCGAATCCCCCACCATCAACATCCTGGGAGTCACCATTGACCAGAAACTTAACTGGACCAGCTACATAAATACTGTGGCAACAAGAGCAGGTCAGAGGCTAGGTATTCTGTGGCAAGTGTCTCACCTCCCGGCTCCCCAAAGCCTTTCTACCATCTACAAGGCACAAATCAGGAGTGTGATGGAATACTCTCCACTTGCCTGGATGAGTGCAGCTCCAACAACACTCAAGAAGCTCGACACCATCCAGGACAAAGCAGCCCGCTTGATTGGCACCCCAACCACCACCTTAAACATTCACTCCCTCCACCACCAGCGTACCGTGACTGCAGTGTACACCATCTACAAGATGCACTGCAGCAACTTGCCCAGGCTTCTTCGGCAGCACCTCCCAAACCCGCGACCTCTTCCACCTAGAAGGACAAGGGCAGCAGGCGCATGGGAACACTACCACCTTCAAGTTCCCCTCCAGTCACACACCATCCTGACTTAGAAGTATATCACCGATCCTTCATCGTCGCTGGGTCAAAATCCTGGAACTCCCTCCCTAACAGCACTGTGGGAGTACCTTCACCACACGGACTGCAGCGGTTCAAGGCGGCGGCTCACCACCACCTTCTCAAGGACAACTGGGGATGGGCAATAAATGCTGGCCTTGCCAGCGACGCCCACATCCCATAAACGAATTTACAAAAAAATTGCAAACGTAGTAAAAAGTCCCAAGGCACTTCACAGGTGCGTTATCAAACAAAATCTGACACTGAGCCACGTAAGGAGGTACTGGAACAGGTGATCATAAGCTTGGTCAAAGAGGAAGGTTTTAAAGAGCTTCTTAAAGGAGGAGAGAGAGCTGGAGGTGTGGAAAGATTTAGGGAGGGAATTCCAGAGTTAGGGCCTAGGTAGGTGAAGGCACGGCCGCCAATGGTGGAGCGAAGAGGCCCGAATTGGAGGAGCGTGGAGGGCTGGACCTGACTGTTCGCAACCTTGGTGTCGTATTTGACCCAGAGATAAGCTTCAGACCACATATCCGTGTCATTACCAAGACCGCCTACTTCCACCTCCGTAACATCGCTGCTAGACCGGGAGCCAATGTACGTCAGTGAGCACAGGGGTGATGGGTGAACGGGACTTGGTGCAAGTTAGGATACGGGCAGCAGAGTTTTAGATGAGCTCAAGTTTACGGAGGGAGCAAGGTGGGAGGCCGGCTGGGGTGCATTGGAATAGTCAAGTCTAGAGGTAACAAAGGCATGGATGAGGGTTTCAGCAGCAGATGAGCTGAGGCAAGGGCAGAGGTGGGCGATGTTACAGAGTTGGAAGTAGGCTGTCTTGGTGATGGAGAGGATATGGGGTCGGTTTGGTTCAGCCTCAGACAGTGGCCAGGGAGAGAGATGGAGTCTGTGGCTAGGGAACTGAGTTTGTGGCGGGGACCAAAGACAATGGCTTCAGTCTTCCCAATATTTAATTGGAGGAAATTTCTACTCATCCAATATTGGATGTCGGGCAAGTAGTGTGAGAAATCAGAGACAGTGAAGGGGTCGAGAGGGGTGATGGTGAGGTAGAGAAGTGTGTCATCAGCGTACATGTGGAACCTTGCGTTGAGTTTTTGGATGATGTCGCCGAGGAGCAGCATGTAGATGAGAAATAGGAGGGGGCCAAGAATAGATCCTTGGGGGATTCCAGAGGTAATGGTGCGTGAGTGGGAAGAGAAGCCATTGCAAGTGATTCTCTGGCTACGACTGGATAAAGAAAGAATTGTATTTGTATAGTGCCTTTCACCAACCCCAGACGTCCCCAAGAGCTATCCCAAAGAATAGATAGGAATGTAACCAGGCAAGGGCAGTCCCACCCAGCTGGACAAGAGGCGCGTTGGACGATGGTGTAGTCATCCATGTCGAAGGCTGCAGACAGGTTGAGAAAGATGAGGAGGGATAATTTACCATGGTCACAGTCACATAGTATGCCATTTGTGACTTTGATAGGGACCGTTTCAGTGCTGTGGCAGGGGCAGAAACCCGATTGGAGAGGTTCAAACATGGAGTTCCGGGAAAGATGGGCACGGATTTGGGAGGCGACAACACGTTCAATGACTTGAGAGGAGAGGGGGTTTGGAGATGGGGTGGTAGCTTGCGTAGTGGTAGTTTGCAAGGACAGAGTGGCCAAGGGTGTGGGGTTTTTTTTTGAGGAGGAGGGGGACAATACCGGAGGAGAGAGAACCGTTAACGATATCAGCTAACATGGGAGCCAGAAACGGAAGTCGAGTGGTCAGCAGTTTAGTGGGAATAGGGTCGAGGGAGAAAAGAAGTGGGTCTCAATGACAAGATGAGCTCGGAGAGGGCATGAGGGGAGATAGGAAAGAAACTAGAGAACGATGCGAGTTCAGGGGAAACCTTGAGGGAAGTTTGGCCCGGTGGGCTCGAGGAAGGGAAGAAGCAGCAGAGGCAGCTGAACGGATGGTCTCAATCTTAGTGACAAAGAAGTCATGAACTCACAATTAATATCAATCATGGTTGCAGCAAATCCATCATCATAACATTAAGTCCAGGTGTTAAACAATTATAATCCATTATTGAGACAGCAGAATGAGTCAAAGTGCGATCACTCGTACTGTGGGTGCGCAGGTGGTGGCTGAGGACATACTGCAGCTGTAAACAAGGCAAGCTCATTAATGCAGCCACAGCGAGTCTTCCATTAACATTATTTCCAAACCCAGTATGGAAACTCACGGGAACCCGCGGCTGTTCTGGAACAGGAAATCCCTCCAGCTGTGGAAGAGCAGTGCCATTTTTATCAGCAGGGCAGCCAGCTCCGAGTGACACACAATTAGAAATACATTGAAGATTGCACTTGGTTACAACAAGTGACAGGGGTTTCATTCAGTCTAGACTTGCAATCTTATCCTTCAATCACCCATTACTGTGGACCTTCTCCATGCACTGAACATTCCTCCCTCCCCAACTACAGCTAAACACAATTAACACTGGTTGCTTTGGCAGAGCATTTCCCTGAACACAACCAATTCTACATTTCCAGTCCATTATGTCGTACTGTAACTCAGTCTTTCCCTGTAGCCTAAAACTGTCCAAGTCCTTATCCATCTCGGTCTTTCCTTCCTACATTCCACAGGCATATAAAACCCAAGCTTGGTGTCATCTAACTCATAATTCTTCATTTACCTCAACATCTCTCTGCTCTGGCCCTTCCTCAAAACAAGCAATGTTCCCTTATTATGCTTAGATTTATTTAGACTTAATTCCTCTATTTGGAATCCATCAACATCCTGGGGGGTCACCATTGACCAGAAACTTAACTGGATTAGCCACATAAATACTGTGGCTACAAGAGCAGGTCAGAGGCTGTGTATTCGGCGGTGAGTGACTCACCTCCTGACACCCCAAAGCCTTTCCACCATCTACAAGGCACAAGTCAGGAGTGTGATGGAATACTCTCCACTTGCCTGGATGAGTTTAGCTCCAACAACTCTCAAGAAGCTCGACACCATCCAGGACAAGGCAGCTTGCTTGACTGGCACCCCATCCACCACCTTAAACATTCACTCCCTCCACCACCGGCGCACCGTGGCTGCAGTGTGTACCATCTACAAGATGCACTGCAGCAACTCGCCAAGGCCTTGCCAGCGATGCCCACATCCCATGAACGAATATTTAAAAAATTCTTGGTATATGGGTGTCGTTGGCAAGTCAGCATTTATTGCCCATCCCTAGTTGCCCTTGAGAAGGTGGTGGTGAGCCACCTTCTTGAATTGCTGCAGTCTGTGTGGTGAAGGTCCTCCCTAACAGCATTGTGGGAGCGAGTTCCAGGATTTTGACCCAGCGACGATGAAAGAACGGTGATATACTTCTAAGTCAGGATGGTGTGCGACTTGGAGGGGAACTTGGAGGTGGTGGTGTTCCCATGTGTCTGCTGCCCTTGTCCTTCTAGGTGGAAGAGGTCCCGGGTTTGGGAGGTGCTGCCGAAGAAGCCTTGGTGAGTTACTGCAGTGCATCTTGTAGACAGTACACACTGTAGCCACAGTGCGCGAGGTGAAGCACTCACCACACAACACCCAGCCTCTGACATGCCCTCGTAGCTATGGCATTTATGTGGCTGGTCCAGTTGAGTTTCTGGTCAATGGTTACCTCCAGGATGTTGATAGTGGGGGATTCGGTGATGGTAATGCCACTGAGTGTCAAGGAGAGGTGGTTAGACTCTCTCTTATTGGAGATGGTCCATTGCCTGGTACTTGTGTGGCACAAATGTTACTTGCCACTTATCAGCCTAAGCATGATGTTGTCCAGGTCTTGATGCATGCGAGCATGGACTGCTTCATTATCTGAGGAATTGCGAATGGAAATGAACACTGTCATCAGCGAACATCCCCACTTCTGACCTTATGATGGAGGGAAGTTCATTGATGAATAGTCGGGCCTAGGATGCTGCCCTGAGGAATTCCTGTATCAATATCCTGGGGCTGAGATGATTGGCCTCCAACAACCACAAGCATCTTCCTTTGTGCGAGGTATAACTCCAGCCACTGGAGTGTTTTCCCCCTGATCCCCATTGACTTCAGTTTTACTCAGGCCCCTTGGTGCCACACTCGGTCAAATGCTGCCCTGATGTCAAGTGCAGTCACTCTCACCTCACCTCTAGAATTTAGCTCTTTTGCCGATATTTAGACTAAGGCTGTAATGAGGTCTGGAGCCTAGTGGCCCTGACAAAACCCAAGCTGAGCATCGGTGAGCAGGTTTTGGTGAGTAAGTGCCGTTTGATAGTACTGTTGATGACACCTTCCATTACATTACTGATGATTTAGAGTAGGCTGGTGGAACGGTAATTGGCTGAGTTGGATTTGTCCTGCAATTTGTGGACAGGACATACCTGGGCAGTTTTGCATATTGTCGAGTAAATGCCAGGGTCTTCTTCCCTCAAAGAGGTTGGCTTTTTCACAAGGTACTTTGCAACAACAATTTGCATTTACATAGCGCCATTAACACAGAGAAACAGCCCCAGCCACTTCATAGAGGTGCAATAAAAAATAGACGCAAGCCAAAAAAGGAGATATTGAAAAGGGAGTTCAAAAGAATGGTCAAAGATGTGTTTTAAAGGAGCGAGAGGTGGAGGCAGAAGGATTTAAATAGAAAAAGAAAGACTTGCATTTATATAGCGCCTTTCACAACCTCAGGATGTCCCGAGGCGCTTTACAGCCAATGAAGTACTTTTGAATTGTAGTCACTGCTGTAATGTAGGAAACACAGCAAGCTCCCACAAACAGCAATGCGATAATGACCAGATAATCTATCTTTTGTGATGCTGAGTGAGGGATAAATATTGGCCAGGACACCAGGGATAACTCCCCTGCTCTTCTTCGAAATAGTGCCATAGGACCTTTTACATCCACCAGGCAGACGGGGCCTCGGTTTAACGTCTCATCCAAAAGACGGCACCTCCGATAGTGCAGCACTCCCTCAGCACTGCACTGGAGTGTCAGCCCAGATTTTTGTGCCCAAGACTCTGGAGTGGGACTTGAACTCACCGTTCTGACTCAGAGGCGAGAGTGCGACCCACTGAGCCACAGCTGACACAATTTAGGGAAGAAATGAGAGTGTAGGGCCTAGGTGGCTGAAGGCACGGGCGCTGGGGGGGGGGGGAATTCACCAGAGCCCAGCAGCAAAGGAATGGCGAGTTTGGGAGAGGGGGTTTGGGACTGGAGGAGGCTACAGAGATAGGGAGGGCCATTGCCATGAGGGGATTTAAACATGAGGAAGAGAATTTTAAATTTGAGGCATTGAGCCATGGCGTATGCAGGTCAGTGAGCACAGGGGTGATGGATGAGCGGGACATGGCACAGGTTAGGATATGGGCAGCAGAGTTTGGGGCGAGCTCAAATTTATGGAGAGTAGAGGCTGGCTGGAGTGTGTTGGAATAGTTGAGTCTGAAAGTGAGGGTTTCAGCAGCAGCAGGGACGGAAACAGGTGATGTTACGGAGGTGGAGTAGGTGGTCAGAAGCTCAGGTTAGGATCAAATAGTATGGCAAAAGTTGCAAAAAGTCTGATTCTGCCCGAGACAGTGGCCGGTGGGGTGGAATCAGTGGCAAAGGTGAAGATGATCTTCCCAATGTTTAGCTAGATGGAGCTGTGGCTCATCCAAGACTGGATGTCGGATAAGCATTCTGGCAACACAGAAGCAGTGGAAGGGTCCAAAGTGGCTGTGGAGAGGTAGAGCTGGGTGGCATCAGCATACATAAGGAATCTAATATTACATGTGCGGATGATGCCACCAAGGGGAAGCATGTAGATGAGGAAGAGGAGAGGGGCAAGGATAGATCCTTGGAGGACTCCGGATGTGGTGGTGTAGAGGTAGGAAGAGAAGCCTTTGCTGGAGATGCTCTGGCTACGATTTGTATAGCTAAGAGTGAAATCAAGCGAGGGCATCAAACTGGAGATCAGAGGAGAGGCATTGGAGGAGGATGGTTTGGTCGACTATGTCAAAGGCTACAGAAGGTTAAGAAGGACAATAATGGAAAATGCACCATGTTCACGGTCAGAGAGAATGTCATTTGTGACTTTGGTTAGGTTTTCAGTCCTGTGACTGGCTCGGAAACCGGATTGGAAGGATTAAAATGGAATTACAGGAGAAATTAGCATGGATTTGGGAGGTGACGACACAGTCAAGGACTTGAGGAATTAGGAGGTTGGAGATGGGGCGGTAGTTTACAATGACAGAGGGGTCGAGGGCAAGTTGTTTGGGGTGGCGGTGATGACAGTTTTGAAAGGGAGGCAGACATTACCTGAGCAGAGGGAATCATTTATAAGTTACAATAGGGGCCAGGAAAAGGAGTTGGGTGCTCAGCAGCTTAGTGGGAATGGGGTCAAGAGAGCAAGATGTGGGTCTTATGGACAAGATGAGCTCAGAGAGGGCATGAGGGGAGATAGACTAGAGAAAGATGTGGGTGCCGGACTAAGGTGGATGGAGGTTTGGCTTGGTGGGCAAGGGAAGGTGGAAGTAGAAGAGGCAGCTGAATGGTTGATCTCAATCTTAACCCTTGCACTTCTTGTTGGAGGTGAAGGTGGAGGGGGCAGGGGAAGAGGAGTTTAAGGAAATGGTTTGCAGCGAAAAAAAGCCATGGGTTATTTTTGCTCTCCAGGATGATCCCAGAGTAGTGGACGGCTTTGGCTTTGTCTGCGATCGAGACCATAAGAGTAGATTGCACTCGGGAGGGTACAGAGGAGATTTACAAGGATGTTGCCGGGAGTAGAGAATCTTAGCTATGAGGAAAGACTGGATAGGCTGGGTCTGTTTTCCTTGGAACAGAGGAGGCTGAGAGGAGACCTTATTGAGGTGTATAAAATTATGAGGGACATAGATAAAGTGGATAGAAAGGACCTATTTCCCTTAGCAGAGGGGTCAAAAACCAGGGGGCACAGATTTAAAGTAATTGGTGGAAGGTTTAGAGGGGATTTGAGGGGAAATTTCTTCACCCAGAGGGTTGTGTGGGTCTGGAACTCACTGCCTGAAAGGATGGTAGAGGCAGGAACCCTAACCACATTTAAAAAGTACTTGGATGTGCACTTGGGATGCTCTAACCTGCAGGGCTACGGACCAAGAGCTGGGAAGTGGGATTAGGCTGGATAGCTTTGTTGGCTGGTGCGGACACGATGGGCCGAAATGGCCTCCTTCCATGCTGTAACTTTCTAAGATTCTATGAAGAGCAAGGACCCCAACGCTTGATGTGGTCCAGCCAGATCTGGTGATGGATGGCTAAGCCAGTTCTATGCCAGATGCGCTCAAGACTGTACCCCTTGAACTTGATGGAGTGAAGATGGGGCCATACACAGAGGATTGACTTAGATGAGAGGGAGTAAAGGTTTTGTTGGGAACAAGGGCATCAAAGGCGTAGGTGGGGAGGAAGCGTTAAGCAAATCAACAGCTGCAGAAGTATTGTGGCAAGGCTCGTCGGTTGGGAGTTTGCAAGTGCAGCAGAAAGTGACCTAGGGGAAGGTTTTTCCATGGCAGATGCAGAAGGAAATGGGGTTGTAAGAGTTTAGGGGGATGTGGGTTGAGGGATACGAGAAAGGAGTCAGAGATGGCCTTGTCTGCGATCAAGACCATAAGAGTAGAGGCCACGGAGATGGCAAGGTTGAGGGGGTGGTTGTGAATATGGGTAGGAGAGTTTACATGGAGGGAAAGGTTAAGGGAGGACAGGAGGTGGATGAATTCAGAGGAGGGGGCAAGGTGATCCGAGATGCATAATGCTAATCACAGAGGATGAGGAGTCGCTCAGGGAAGAAAGGAGGCAGAATATCTTGGGGGGAAACACAGGAGTGGGAGAGGCAGTAGACAACGAGGAATTTAAAGGAGGCAAGAGGTTTGGAGCAAGATGAGGTTCTTGAAAGAGAGATGCCACAGGAATGAGGGGAAGAAACCAAGGTGTGAGACTTGGTGATGAGAGCATTGCAGGTGGTGGAAAATATAGGCGGGCTTCAGTAAGGGACAAGGTGTCACCACCTGAGAGTTGCATTTCAGTCAATGCAATCATTGGACTTGGTTACTGGAGTACCTCACTGGTGGGCTCCTTTGCTGTGAGACTTTACTGGGTCTTGGCTGGTAGCACAGACTAGCGCTTAGTGATTTAACTGTGCAGTCTCCATGAACCTGCATTGATCTAGTCTGTCTCTGAGCAAGTCCAAAGTGCTTCACAGACAATTAGTTGCTTTGAAGTCCAGTCACTGTTGCTACAGTGAATGTGGCAGCATTTTATGTAAAGCCAGATCCTACAAACAATAAATAAGCAGTTAATCTGCTTTCGGTGATGTTGGCTGAGGGACGGTTTTTGGCCAGGAGACCAGGGGAACTTCCTGCTCTTCTTCCAATCGTGCCATGGGATCTTCCACATTCACCAGAAGCACTGGAACAAGCACACCAGGTCTCTGTTTCACAGCCCATCCAAAGAACAGCACCTTCAACAATGCAGCAAATACAACCAAGGGTGCAAATGGTGAACAGTAGTTATGGCAATATTCCAATGGAAATATCCCAATCAGAACCTTTCTTTATCCACAAAAACTAACGAAAGGATAAGACACTTCGTGCTCTTGCCCCATTGTACCTCCCCAAAGGACCATGTGGTTTCAGGCACCTTTATTTGATACTGAGCCCCCAGAAGACTGTATCAGGAACATTTTGCAACACTTTTGGTGCCAGGGGTACATAAACATTCTGAGTTTCCATAATTTTGTACATAATCCGATGATAACATGGTTTCCTGCCACAAGAAAGTGAAAAGCCCACACACAGTACGAAGCATTGCAGAAGAACACTGCTGGAGGCTATTGTTTTAAGAAATTGTTTCACAACAGATACCATCCCCACTGGTAAACTAGGTACTTGGCACCACTACAAACTGCACATGCTTTAGTTTGATGTGACATCTATTGCCACACACTTTCCTAGAAGTTGATCAAACAGCCCTCATTCATACTGCTGCTTCGATGAGTTATTCTGTTGAGGTTTTTAACATTTTCACTGTCTGAAGTAGGGGAAAGTATGGATAAGTTAAACTTTCACTGACGACTCTCCAGTTGTGACAGAACAGAATTTTGCCTGTGCCAAACTTAACTTTGTACTACATAAGAAATAGGAGCAGGAGTAGGCCAATCGGCCCCTCGAGCCTGCTCCGCCATTCAATAAGATCATGGCTGATCTGATCCTAACCTCAAATCTAAAGAACACAAGAAGTAGGAGCAGGACCTGGCCACACAGCCCCTGGGCCCGCTCCGCCACCCACAGGGCCCTGACCGATCCGAACTCAGCCTCATGTCCAATTTCCTGCCCGCTCCCCGTAACCCCTAATTCCCTTACTTCTCGGAAACTGTCTATTTCTGTTTTAAATTTATTTAATGATGTAGCTTCCACAGCTTCCTGGGGCAGCAAATTCCACAGACCTACTACCCTCTGGGTGAAGAAGTTTCTCCTCATCTCAGTTTTGAAAGAACAGCCCCTTATTCTAAGATTATGCCCCCTAGTTCTAGTTTCACCCATTCTTGGGAACATCCTTACCGCATCCACCCGATCAAGCCCCTTCACAATCTTATATGTTTCAATAAGATCGCCTCTCATTCTTCTGAACTCCAATGAGTAGAGTCCCAATCTACTCAACCTCTCCTCATATGTCCACCCCCTCATCCCCGGGATTAACCGAGTGAACCTTCTTTGTACTGCCTCGAGAGCAAGTATGTCTTTTCTTAAGTATGGACACCAAAACTGTATGCCATATTCCAGGTGCGGTCTCACCAATACCTTATATAAATGTATTGTTAGATTCTGCATGCAAGGGGTTAATTCCCAAGGCTACACTACATGTTCTCATCAACAGAAAGCTGCCATCTCAGATTGAATTCTCCAACTAACTAGCACTGTCAACCCACAGGAACAATGTCCTTTCAAGAGTTTACAGTCACACAGCAACAGCAGTAGTTAGGCTGACTGTAATCAGTCTAGGCTACATTAGGGGCCCTCCTTACACAACTGTACCAAATTCTACCAAGACGAAGTTGATGAAACAAGAAAATTACAGGCACCGGAGAAGCTCCCTATGCTCCAGAGTGGAAAGAAAGGTTTGAGTTGAACTATATTCAAAGATTAATCCCATGACAAAATAAATGTTACCAAAATAGCGCAGAAAACAGGGGTGGTCAATTCCTCTAAAAGCACCATCGCACTTATTGCACTGAGCTGTCAGATCAAAATAATAGTGGTTTGTGAAAGCATGGGCTACACACAGCTGGATTGTAAATCAAGTGAAGGGAAATCCTCGGCATTGTGGGTTCAACACAAAGTGTGAACTGGCTAAATGCAAAGACCAAGTGCAGATAGTGAGAGACGGCCCATTGAACAACATGGTCAAGCAAAAAAAACAAAGCCTGCTTTGAAGCAAAAGAAAATGAACAGAGGGCTCCTTCATCTTGGTTTGGGGGTGGGGGGGGGGTACATGGCCAAAAGAAACATACCCTACCTCCACTTCACTTGGTAATGCATCAGGCAGCCCATTACCAAACAAAACAAGTCATTTCCACAATTGAGGGCAGGATGGAGGAGGCTTGTGCAGAGCATGAACACCAGCTCAGACCAGTTGGGTCGAATGACCTGTTTCTGTGCCATAAATTCTAAGCAAAATGTAGATGTGGTTATGCTAGAGGTCGATGTGTTATCTTGCATTTCTTGGCTGTATTGAGATCTAGCAGTACCAGAACTTCGAGGATCATATTCCAGTGTTTCAATTGGCAATACGGCAGCACTGGAGAGGCCAGGCGGCAGCACTGGAGAGGCCAGAGGGCAGCACTGGAGAGGCCAGAGGGCAGCACTGGAGAGGCCAGAGGGCAGCACTGGAGAGGCCAGAGGGCAGCACTGGAGAGGCCAGAGGGCAGCACTGGAGAGGCCAGAGGGCAGCACTGGAGAGGCCAGACGGTAGACAGCACAGAAGGAGGCCATTTGGCCCATCATGCCTGTGCCGGCTCTTTGGTAGTATGGGAAAGATCAAATGGCAGTATTGGGAGAGCAGGGAGTTCTCCTGGTGTCCTGGTCAATATTCCTCCCTTGACCAACAACCGCCAAACTAGATTATCCAGGCACTCATCTCATCACTGTTTGTGGGATCTTGCTGTGTGCAAATTGGCTGCTGCATTTACCTACAAAATAACAGTGACTGACTGCACTTCAAAAGCAATTCATTAGGCACCAAGTACTTTGGGACGTCCCAAGGATGTGAAAGGTGCTTCCTGATTTCCTGTTATTTGTGAGCTAATATCAGGTTTTTTATTTTGCAAATTTCTTACTCGTGTGATGCTTAAACACCCATAAGTGAGGATGCTTTGAGGGTCGGCTCTGGAGTGAGGCTAATGCCCACAACCCATAACATTGCGTTAAGAGTTGAAAAGCTGATTTTTCAGCCAAGCGGGGCCGAAACATTCGGTGTGATTGCTCCATCTGACATTAACCACTCCAGGTACCCACTGGGGCTCAGTGAGCCAGCCTCGCTGAAATAGGATACCAGCAGCACTCAAAGGGTTAAGGACTTTAACGTTATCACCGCAAGTTTACAGGGATACAAGGGTTAAGGAAGTTATCACTGAAAGACATAAACTTTAAGTGATGACTGTGAAAACCCCTGTGTCGGATGCATGACAAACTAGGTTAAGACAAGCTTGTTGAAGTATAGAAATTGCAGCACAAAAGGAGGCCATTCACCCCATCATGCCTGTGCTAGCCACGTCAGACCTACATACTCTAATCTCATTCCCCTGTATCTTCTTATATTCTTCCTTTTCAAACACCTGTCCAATTCCCTTTCAAATGATGTAACAGTCTCTGCCTCAGTCGCCCCTTGTGGTAAAGCATTCCCTGTTCAAATAACCCTCGGAGTGAGAACATTTCTTCCAACTTCCCCCCATGTTGGGTTTTATATTTATAAAATCCAATTGTATTAATGTTGTAACAAATGAGACAGTTGGACAGTAAATATGCAAATTGTTTTCCCTTCATAGGAGACAGGCTCACATATGGAGGTTTCAGATCGGATTTTTTTTGTCTGTTTTTAAAACATCTTTTCAGGCAGTTTGTTAGACATTACAATTCAGTCATGGTCCAAGATAGATGTAAGTGTGTACAGGTCATGTCATCAAAACCTACACACGAGATGGCTGAGGCAGTCACGATAGAAAGCTGGTGACCTATTTTATAGGTAGATAGCCTGAAGGGAAATGTCAAATCTGGTTACCGTGACTCGATACTGCCCTTTGGAAGGAGTAATTTGAAGTAGTAATTACAGCAGCAGACTGTATCGAGTGCTGAGTCTGCATCAGACACCACAGTTATTCACCCCTCAAATGTGTCACCGTCAAGAACAACAGCTCCAAGTCAACATGACGTAGTCTGTGGGCTCTGTCACTGCAAAAATCGCTCAGAATTCAAAGTCACTTCATTTGATTTATCTGATGATTGAATTTTTTTTTACACACCAAGTTCTCACTTTGCTGTGTTACTCCTGCTGCTTAATTCATCAATTGTTTCACTGCAAGAAACAACTTTGAATTATCAGGAGGGGAATGCACAAGGAATTTGAAACATTACCTTAAAGTGGCAATTTGTTATTTTATGATCTATTTTTGCCATTACTCGAAATGCAGGGCACCGACATGGAGCAGTGTGTTCAGCTGTTCCCAAAGAGATGGGTGTGCTGGATACGGGAGGGAGTGGGGAAAGAGAAAGGGAAAAGGCAGCTCCTGAACAGATCTGGGTGGGAGATCAGGAGGTGCTGGGGCTCGAGGAGAAAAACTTTTAAATAAGATCCTAGTTCATCAGCTCCGAGAACAACTGCCAGCAGCAGGAATGCCTGGACTGCCTACAGCATAAAGCAGAAGCAAAACACTGTGCAGCTTAACCCGGGATTATCTGCTGGGTGGAGCCTCCATTCTGGCAGCGAATGGAGGCTCCACTGCAAGAGATCAGAAAGCAAAAGCTGGGCAGGTTCAATCCTGAAAGGGAAAGATCGATGTTATAGAGAATCAGTGTCGAAGTTGATTTGTTTTGGCTCAAGGATAAAGGCGTTAGGGGGGAACCACAAGCAATACTATAAATAATGTGGATTTTTATAGGATAAGTGATCAGAAACTGGCTTCCTGAGGACTCATGGTCGCTGAAGCACAGTTGCCTAACTCTGATACTCTTTCCTACATTACAACAGTGACTACACTTCAAGTACTTCATTGGCTATAAAGCGCTTTGGGACGTCCTGATGTCGTGAAAGGAGCAATATAAATGCACGCGCTGCACTGTCGGAGGGGCAGTGCCGAGGGAGTGCTGCACTGTCGGAGGGGCAGTGCCGAGGGAGTGCTGCACTGTCGGAGATGCCGTCTTTCGGGTGAGACGTTAAACCGAGGCCCCGTCTGCTCTCTCAAGTGGACGTAAAAGATCCCATGGCACTATTTCAATGAAGAGCAGGGGAGTTATCCCCGGTGTCCTGGGCCAATATTTATCCCTCAATCAACATAACAAAAACAGATTATCTGGTCATCATCACATTGCTGGTTGTGGGAGCTTGCTGTGCGCAAATTGGCTGCCATGTTTCCCACATTACAACAGGGCCTACACTTCAAAAGTACTTCATTGGCTGTAAAGCGCGTTGAGACGTCCGGTGGTCGTGAAAGGTGCTATATAAATGCAAGTTTTTCTTTTTTTTCATTTCTGATGGGTACAAATTGATGAGACACAATTATCCTTCCAAACACATCCCATGGGAGGGATATCAGAAATTCAGCCGGAGAGTCGTGCTTGGAGATGAGAGTATGTCAGATGGGTTTAGTTAATATAACAAGGCTGATGCCTGTGTGTGAAATTGCTTCTTTTGTTAAAATCTGCTTTTAAAAGTTGATGACCTGGGGTTAAAACCACAGGAGTCTCATGAAAATTTAGAAGGACACTGGACCGACCTGAGCAGATCAGACGGTCTAACCAGCTCACATCTTGCTATGTGTACCTGTTTGTTCTGGCTGGACCCACTCCTCAACACAGCACTCCATTCCCCAACTGGCATTTTGGTTGCGCTTTATAGAAAAAGGAAAGGATTTTTAAGTGCAGAATAATTTTAAAAAACTGTAGCAGAAGCAGTGCTGTGGGCACCGCCACAACTCAAACCAGCTATTGAAGTGCCAGTGAACAGTATCACACCATCACATCCTCACTGCTTTGACAGTCTCTGAAATGCCTAGTTCCTTGTTGACAAGATCAAGTGAACACATTGCAGATCTCGGTTTCCTCCAGGATCTCCAATCGCTTCGGCTGGCACTAAATAAAGGAAAGAAAAAGCACGCTTGTCCTGTAGAAACTCAACTCACGGGATACAGAGCCAACGGTCCACTCCTAACACACGGGGCAGAGCCAATGGTCCACTCCTAACACACGGGGCAGAGCCAATGGTCTACTCCTAACACACGGGATACAGAGCCAATGGTCCACTCCCAACACACGGGATACAGAGCCAATGGTCCACTCCTAACACACGGGGCAGAGCCAATGGTCCACTCCTAACACACGGGATACAGAGCCAATGGTCCACTCCTAACACACGGGATACAGAGCCAATGGTCCACTCCTAACACACGGGGCAGAGCCAATGGTCCACTCCTAACACACAGGATACAGAGCCAATGATCCACTCCTAACACACGGGATACAGAGATCATCTTCCAAAATTCTATAGACTCTGGAACAGTTCCCATGGATTGGAGGGTAGCTAATGTTACCCCACTATTCAAAAAAGGTGGTAGAGAGAAAACAGGGAATTACAGACCGGTAAGCCTGACATCGGTAGTGGGGAAAATGCTAGAGTCCATTATAAAGGATGTAATAGCTGAGCACTTGGAAAACAGTGACAGGATCGGACAAAGTCAACATGGATTTACAAAAGGTAAATCGTGCTTGACTAATCTACTGGAATTTTTTGAGGATGTAACTGGTAAAATAGATAAAGGAGAACCAGTGGATGTGGTGTATTTGGACTTTCAAAAGGCTTTCGATAAGGTCCCGCATAAGAGATTAGCGTGTAAAGTTAAAGCACATGGGATTGGGGGTAAGGTACTGACTTGGATAGCGAACTGGTTGGCAGACAGAAAGCAAAGAGTTGGAATAAACGGGTCTTTTTCCGAGTGGTAGGCAGTGACTAGTGGGGTACCGCAGGGATCGGTCCTTGGACCCCAGCTATTCACAATATATATTAATGATCTAGACAAGGGAACTAGATGTAATATCTCCAAGTTTACAGATGACACAAAGCTGGTAGGCGTGTGTGTTGTGAGGAGGATGCCGAGAAACTCCAGGATGATTTGGACAGGTTGGGTGATTGGGCAGAAGCATGGCAGATGCAGTATAACGTGGATAAATGCGAGGTTCTCCACTTTGGTGTCAAAAACAGGAAGGCAGATTATTATCTGAATGGCAATAGATTGGGAGAAGGGGAAGTGCAACGAGACCTGGGAGTCCTTGTGCACCAGTCGCTGAAGGTAAGCATGCAGGTGCAGCAGGCGGTTAAGAAGGCAAATGGTATGTTGGCCTTCGTAGCGAGAGGGTTTGAGTACAGGAACAAGGATGTCTTGCTGCAGTTGTACAGGGCCTTGGTGAGACCACAGCTTGAGTATTGTGTGCAGTTTTGGTCGCCTTATCTGAGGAAGGAGGTTCTTGCCATGGAAGGAGTTCAGCGAAGATTCACCAGGCTGATACCTGGGATGGCAGGAATGACGTATGAGGAGAGATTGGGTCGATTGGGCTTATACTCGCTGGAGTTTAGAAGAATGAGAGGGGATCTCATTGAAACTTATAAAGTTCTGACAGGACTGGACAGACTAGATGCAGGAAGGATGTTCCCAATGGTCAGGGAGTCCAGAACCAGGGGTCACAGTCTACGGATAAGGGGTAAGCCATTTAGGACAGAAATGAGGAGGAATTTCTTCACCCAGAGAGTGGTGAACCTGTGGAATTCTCTACCACAGAAGGCAGCAGAGGCCAATTCATTAAACATATTCAAGAAGGAGTTGGATATATTTGTTAACGCTAAAGGGATCAAGGGATATGGGGAGAAAGCAGGGACAGGGTTCTGAATTTGGATGATCAGCCATGATCGCATTGAATGGCGGAGCAGGCTAGAGGGGCCGAATGGCCTACTCCTGCTCCTATCTTCTATGTTTCTATGTAACACACAGGGCAGAGCCAATGGTCCACTCCTAACACACGGGGTAGAGCCAATGGTCCACTCCTAACTCACGGGATACAGAGCCAATGGTCCACTCCTAACACACGAGATACAGAGCCAATGGTCCACTCCTAATACACGAGATACAGAGCCAATGGTCCACTCCTAACACACGAGATACAGAGCCAATGGTCCACTCCTAACACACAAGATACAGAGCCAATGGTCCACTCCTAACACACGAGATACAGAGCCAATGGTCCACTCCTAACACACGGGGCAGAGCCAATGGTCCACTCCCAACACACGGGATACAGAGCCAATGGTCCACTCCTAACACACGGGGCAGAGCCAATGGTCCACTCCTAACACACGGGGCAGAGCCAATGGTCCACTCCGAACACACGGGGCAGAGCCAATGGTCCACTCCTGACACACTGGATACAGAGCCAATGGTCCACTCCTAACACACGGGGCAGAGCCAATGGTCCACTCCTGACACACTGGATACAGAGCCAATGGTCCACTCCTAACACACGGGGCAGAGCCAATGGTCCACTCCTAACACACGGGATACAGAGCCAATGGTCCACTCCCAACACACGGGATACAGAGCCAATGGCCCACTCCTAACACACGGGGCAGAGCCAATGGTCCACTCCTGACACACTGGATACAGAGCCAATGGCCCACTCCTAACACACGGGATACAGAGCCAATGGCCCACTCCTAACACACGGGATACAGAGCCAATGGCCCACTCCTAACACACGGGGCAGAGCCAATGGTCCACTCCTAGATGAGACTTTACTACTTTCCACTGCCAACTCAGGCTAAAGTAGTGGAATTGATGCTCTGAAGAAAATTAGGTCAGTGGGGGTCTAGATTAGGATTTGAATTGGGGTTTAGTGTATTCGGAATCTAAAGCTGCAACACTAGATACTGGGTCAAGCCCATAGAACTCATCACACACCACATCATCATCCAGAAACAATTCTATCAATCAACACTTATTGCTGAAGTGATACTTTTCTAGACTATATTGCAGGTTGAAAAAAGCAAACGAAAACACAATGAGAAAAATTGTAATAGTTGGAAATAGTCTTTGGACAAGGTTCACCTACACCATCATATAGAACAAACGGGAAACTGTTCAACACGGTGGCATAGTGGTTAGCACTGTTGCCTCACAGCGCCAGGGACCCGGGTTCGAATCCAGCCTCGGATGACTGTCTGTGTGGAGTTTGCACATTCTCCCCGTGTCTGCGTGGGTTTCCTCCGGGTGCTCCGGTTTCCTCCCACAGTCCAAAGATGTGCGGGTTAGGTTGATTTGGCTATGATAAATTGACCCTTAGTGTTAGGGGGGATTAAATACGTGGGGTTAAGGGGATAGGGTGGGATATGTGTCGGTGCAGGCTCGATGGGCCGAAATGGCCTCTCTATCTGCACTGTGGGGATTCTGTGATTCTGTGAACCTCCGTCACCTCCAGTCCAGATCCACGGTCGTCCCATCCTCTGTCATCGAATTACAGTATGCAGACGACGCTTGCGTCGGCACACACTCGGAGGCCGCACTCCAAACCATCGTCGACACCTTCACCGAAGCGTACGAGAGCATGAGCCTTACACTAAACATCCGTAAGACAAAGGTCCTCTACCAACCTGCCCCCGCCACACAGTACTGCTCCCCGATTATCAAAATCCATGACGAGGCCTTGGACAGCGAGGACCACTTTCCATACCTCGGGAGCCAACTGTCAACAAGGGCAGATGTCGATGACGAAGTCCAACACTGCCTTCAGTGTGCCAGTGCAGCCTTCGGTCGCCTGAGGAAGAGAGTGTTTGAAGACCAGGACCTCGAACCCGGCACCAAGCTCATGGTCTACAGAGCAGTAGTGATACCCGCCCACCTGTATGCTTCAGAGACATGGACCATGTACAGCAGGCACCTCAAAGCACTGGAAAGCACCAATGCTGCCTCCGCAAGATCCTGCAAATCCATTGGCAGGATAGGCGCACCAACGTCAGTGTTCTTGCTCAGGCCAACATCCCCAGCATCGAAGCTTTGACCACACTCTATCAGCTCCGATGGACGGGTCACATCGTCCACATGCCCGATACGAGACTCCCAAAACAAGCGCTCTACTCGGAGCTCCGACACGGCAAGATAGCCCCAGGTGGGCAGAGGAAACGCTTCAAGGATACCCTCAAAGCCTCCTTGAAAAAGTGCAACATCCCCACTGACACCTGGGAATCCCTGGCCCAAGACCGCACAAAGTGGAGGAGAAGCATCCGGGAAGGCGCCGAACACCTCGAGTCTCTTCGCCGGGAGCAAGCGGAAGCCAAGCGCAAACAGCGGAAGGAGCGCACGTCAACCCAAGCACCCCACCCACCCGCCCCTTCAACCACCGTCTGCCCCACCTGTGACAGAGACTGTAGGTCCCGCATTGGACTCATCAGTCACCTGAGAACTCATTTTTAGTGTGGAAGCAAGTCATCCTCGGTTCCGAGGGACTGCCCAAGAAGAAATAAGAAGATTCCTCAGAAGGGTAATACCAATAGTTTCCAATCATAAATTAGCCTGAAGATTCAGGGATAAATCTGAATTCAATATTTCTGGTTTGAGTTGGGGTTAAATTATTTAATGGAAATATTGTGCCCAAAGGAATGCGAGTGCTGGGGAACTCAGTACTTAGTGTTGAAATTCCCTCTACACTGTTTCATCAAACACTCCCAGGGCAGGTACAGCACGGGTTAGATACAGAGTAAAGCTCCCTCTACACTGTCCCATCAAACACTCCCAGGGCAGTAATATCAGCGCAATCTTACGGACCCATCTGAAACCACTTCTGTTCGTGTTATCCGCGATCTTTTACGCTGGTTCAAGATTGAATTTGCCGGATCAGGCGCTGCCCACAAACCGGCTGCACCCCCCAGGTCGATATTGCGAGATTCCGCCGATTCGGGAAGGCTCTTCAGATTACGCTCGTTTTCTTCGGTGCATATTTATCCCTCAACCAATAGAACAAGTACAGATTCTCTGGTCATTATCACAGTGCTGTTTGTGGGAGCTTGCTGTGCGCAAACTGGCTGCCGCGTTTCCCACATTACAACAGTGACTCCACATCAAATAGTACTTCATTGGCTGTAAACCGCTTTGAGATGTCTGGTGGTCATGAAAGGCGCTATATAAATGCAAGTCTTTGGGGGAGAAATTCAGTATCGCCCCATTTGGGGCGCAATTATCGGCTGGGCGCAAAGATTAGCGCCTGGCGCTAATTATCGCCACCGACTGCAAACTTGACTTTTATCGCCCCTGGAGGTGATTGGAGTGCTAAATCAGGCGCTTCACACCTGTCTTAAGGCGCAAAGGCCGAGCAGCGAGGAGCTACCTCAGAGCGCTGGCGAAGCTCATGTAATTTCAGTCAGCAATGGAACACACACACAATGGCGCCAGCCAGTTCTTAAAGGGGATGGTTAATCTTGCTTTCCATCCACATCCTGCTCATTGCAGCCTTGAATCTGTGCCTGGAGAGACCTGCACATCAAATGTGCTGGAAAGAACAATGGAGAGTACCAGGGAAAGAGCTTAGCGTGCAGCCCCCACAGTCTCTGCTAAATCGATACAAGGAAGGGCAAATCAAAATGAACCTGCAAAGTGCTGCTCAGTACCCAAAACTCCTTCACACAACGTTGAATCTCTCCAGAAGTCTCTCCCTCTCTCTCTCAGAATGCGTAGTTCAAAAATGGCACCAATAATAAAAGGCAGGAAGCGGTCACCTTTAAATAGCGCTCCCCCTTTCCCTTCATGACTGCAGAACGCTCCCCTCAACCTGTTGTTGCTAGCGTCAGGCGGTAAGGCAGGGGGCGCCACTCAATATCCGCTCCGGGGCGATACCGGGGCGTTGCGCGCTCGAGTGACGTCACGATCTGCCGGCACAGGAGATCGTGGCGGTAGTGTTTAGCGCCGCCGCAAAATGTCTAGTTAATTTCGCGAGCGGCGCAAACTTCGCCGCGCCTGGGCGCTAGATGCTTTGCGCCCCATTAGCGCCCTCTTAAGGCGCTAACGGGAGGCGCAACCAACTGAATTTTTCCCCCTTTCTTTCTTTCATAGGCACGTTTCAAAAGGTTTTTACATATCAAAAAATAATTTACTAAGATACTGACTAGTGTACACCAATGAAACGACTAAATGATTCAGTATAGTGTTTTTAAAGTCATTTTCATAGGCGGAGGACTGCACACCCATATTAAAAATGCTTATTTTTGGTGATAAACCCATTTTCATCTGTATTAATAAAACTTCACCAGGTTACCACTCTTAAATACATGAAGGAATACTTTTTAATGGAAAACAAACCATGACATTGTATTACGCTGCCCGATTGTGCTGGTTCATGGAAGATTTTAAGTTTGTGATTATGGAAATGGATGGAGCAGAAACTTGAAATGCAACCTAAGCAGCCGAATTTCAAGCCCATTTTGGGTGTAATTTCTTGACTGCACCCAAAGCGAAAACTCTATTCCTTTGTGTTTAACTTGTCACAGTACCAACTGACTGCAACAGCTGGCGCAAAGTCTTTTTCTTTACCTCTGTTTTCAGCTCTGTGATCTGGTCCTTCAACTCACGAATTATCTGATTGCAGTCGGAGTTGTTCAGCTGACCTTGGATCCTTCCCTCTTCTCTCTTTGAAGTGCAAAGCAAACAAGACATCAAAAGTGGAACAGGCTAAAGGATTTTTCTGGCATAAATATTTTAGGTACCGCGATTTTTACAAATCAGGTCACTCAGAACCCATTTCCTCCTCAGACTGCTGTAGGCACAGCATCAACCTGTCCACCTGACCACCCCCCCCCCGATCTGTCAGTCTGTCTTACTGAATACAACTGCCTTTCTTAGAACTCGGATCGTAACACCCTTGTGGTTATAATAGTACTTCAATTAAAGTCTGAATTAAACAGGGAATTGATAGTAGCAACATAAGCTGGGGAATCGAGTGACTCTTGGATCAGACAGGGGCAATCATCATACTTGGCCTCAGCAAAACCAATTGCTCCGCCAACATGCAGCGTAAATGATGTTATAGTCTCTGCCTCAGTCGCCCCTTGTGGTAAAGCATTCAATGTTTCAATAACCCTGTGTGTGGAAACAGTTCATCTGACTTCCCCCTTCATTCTCCCAGTGAGGATCCTCAGTCTGTGTCCCTTGTTACTAATTCACCAACCAGTGGGAACAATTTCTCACTAATTACTGTCTCAAAGTTGAAAACCATCCAGTCTGGCAAAAAAAACATTTTTATCTCATTTTGGTAAAATTCTGGTGAATCTTCACTCCCTTTCTGCTCTACTGTAGCACCCAGAACTGTATGCAATACTCCAACTGTGGCCTAACCAAGGCTTTCCACTAAACGGAATATTACAATAGAGGAGAGCGTTCTCTCCGGTCCCTGTGCTGGGGAACAGCCGAGCGTTCTCTCCGGTCCCTGTGCTGGGGAACAGCTGAGCGTTCTCTCCAGTGTCTGTGCTGGGGAACAGCTTAGCGTTCTCTCCAGTGTCTGTGCTGGGGCACAGCTGAGTGTTCTCTCCAGTGTCTGTGCTGGGGCACAGCTGAGCGTTCTCTCCGGTCCCTGTGCTGGGGAACAGCTGAGCGTTCTCTCCGGTCCCTGTGCTGGGGAACAGCTGAGCGTTCTCTCCGGTCCCTGTGCTGGGGAACAGCTGAGCGTTCTCTCCGGTCCCTGTGCTGGGGAACAGCTGAGCGTTCTCTCCGGTCCCTGTGCTGGGGAACAGCTGAGCGTTCTCTCCGGTCCCTGTGCTGGGGAACAGCTGAGCGTTCTCTCCGGTCCCTGTGCTGGGGAACAGCTGAGCGTTCTCTCCGGTCCCTGTGCTGGGGAACAGCTGAGCGTTCTCTCCGGTGTCTGTGCTGGGGAACAGCTGAGCGTTCTCTCCGGTGTCTGTGCTGGGGAACAGCTGAGCGTTCTCTCCGGTGTCTGTGCTGGGGAACAGCTGAGCGTTCTCTCTGGTCCCTGTGCTTTAACCAATGCCGAAGTCTCTTACTCCAGCACAACAACAGCTGGAACATTGGTTTCCCAAATTAGCTGGAGCTTCACTCAGAACCTCGTCGGCTCAACTTGGAAAATACCAACTTTTATAAAATCATTACACATCAAACAAATGCGAAAATCAAAATCTATTCTTAAAACCTCGTCACATTCTGCAATGATTGGTAAGCTGTGATAAATAATTGGGTTGGGTGCGTCTACTCTCGGAGGGTTTTCTCCCATTGCATTAATGGCCACTTTCTCAGCCGTACAAAGCAACTGATCAGTCATCCACTTCTCACCGGTGATCGCTTGTCCAAAATCATTCTTCAATCAATTACCACACAAACCTTGTTTTGTACTTACTGACTGCTCAGCAGTCTGTGACTAGCAATGAGTTTCATTAAAGACACCTTCAACGGGCTGTTCAGGCTCGGAATAACCCCTTCAAAGCTATCATTTAGCCACTACGGGACTAATGATGTAACCTGGGCTTTGGTTGCCAGCTGCTGGAAGGGGTTAGCTGGATGCCAGGCGTGAGAACACATGCTCAGTACCCAGGGATTGCTGCCTGCCACGATTGGTTTGCAGCCGGACCTGTAGCTGTTGCTGTATCGTCACAGCTCCAGCGGGTGGAACCATGGGCTGTGTGTATTCTGAAGCTGTGCTCAGGAGGGTGCTGCAAGTACTCGCAACACTGTGTGCGTCAGTTGTGATGCTCAGGAGGAGCTCCTAGTAACATGTTCAAACCCACATGCAGCAATTTTCAAACGAGTAATTAATGACCCCAAGGAGATCCCACCTACCTGTCCCCAGGTGGATGGACAAGAGTTTGGAACCAAGTCAACTCTCTGTGGCTTGGCAGCTCCACGGTACTCCAGGGCACTGCTGGTGGCAGACCAGGGGGCCTGGCTGATTAGTGAGCTCTTAAGGGATAGACCTGTCACGAGGGGCTGCAGTTCTTCCAGATAACCCTGAATGCAGTAGGGTGATCTTAGCTGGACAAGCAACAGGCAGATTACCAATGCTCTGTGCTGGCAAGCTGCGTGACTTTGGTTGGTTCCATTCCAGTTTCACCCTCGTTATAGCAACCTGTGAATTTACGGAACAGGATCTTGCCTTCTCCTGGATATTCAGCAGCCATCTAACATAAACACTGTCCAAACACCACATCAGACTACAGCTAACCTGCTATTCCTACTGAATTTGCCCATTCACATTCCACCACTCTTCCATTTCTCACCCTTTCTCTTTCCAATGCTTTTTAAAAAAATGGTTGACTGCGATTACTCTTGAAAATACAGAGTACTTTATAACCTTTGGGACCAATTTAATATCAGTTTATAAAGCATTCTATCCTTTAGCCGTCTTATTGCGAAAGCAGTTAGCGCAGCTGTACTTGTGATCTCTAACATGTCTTCTCGTCCAAATGCTAACCAAGCTTTTCTGCATTTCGAACATTTCCTGTTTTGAGTTCTGGGTCCTCGCCCTTCAGATAGAGCAAAGCTCCCTCTACACTGTCCCATCACAGAGATCCCTCAACGTAAGGAAGGAGAATACACACATAATCTGAGGGGAAGAGAGCAACAGAGCCAGAGACGCAACACAGAGAGAGAAGTTGAGAGAAAGAGAAAGCAGAGAGAAAGAGAGAGACACAAACACAGAGAAAGACAAAGGGAGAGAGAGAGAAAAGAGAGACAGACACAACGAGAGAGAGAAACAGAGAAGGAAAATCCTCAAGTTATATAGAATAGAATATCATAGTTTACAGCAGACTTCCCCTAGTTCACATCAAAGCTGAAATATAATTGAGATTACTTTAAATAGATACAGTACCAGGGCATGTATATAAAAGTAGTCTGTATTTCTAATGATATTTTTTGGGGGGGGAATTACCAATAGAAATAAACACTGGTAGGACAAGCAACATCATAACCACAATGAAGTGCTCTCGGCTTACAAACACCATTTTAAAAAAGTACTATAAATATCATCAAATAAGTGCCCCTGCCCTCAGAAACAGCCAGTCAGGCAGGATTTCAGCAAGCTGCCACACCCGAGGTCTGTGGAATGCCACAGCTGGCCTCGGACTGTGCTTACAAAGGAGCGCGCTCTGTCTCTGTAAAACTCTGCTGGGAGGATCGGAAACTTTCTTTGCTTTATCCAAAAGGTTTCAAAGCAAATTCCTCCCCCTCTTCATTTTGGTTCCATTTTTAGTTCAAAAATCTCTCTTCTGAACCATTTTTGAAGCTTAAGAGCAATTTTTTCTGCTTATAAAAACTTGGAAACTGCATGAAACTGAACTATGGGGTCATTTGTGTTTGCTTATGGAAATTTCTGTTGATTAAAATCTGTGTTAGTTGGCAAACTGTAATAGTGCACGGAGTGTCAAGGGAAGAGAGCAAAAACAAGTAAATGGCTGTAGTGCAAATACAGCTGTGAGAACAACAGGAGGAATGTGGGGGGAGTTGGGGACATTTGACGCTCTGAAAGGCTGAAGGGGCCCTACTCTCCACAAAGCTGCTAGGTTCTGCCCCCCAATACTGCGAGAGCCCAGAACGCACCCCCTCCGCCAATACTGCCAGACTCTGGTCTCCTCCATGCTCCCAATCCTCTTTCCCCAATCACAGGCCTTCTCTCACTGCTCATAAACTCCTAGACCACACTTCCAGCGCTCCCAGGATCTACACTACCCCTCTACACACTGACCCCATGTTGGCATATGGAACTCGGTTAATTCAGCTTCTGAATGGTGTTCATGTTTAGTTCATCCGATATAGGGAAAAAACGTGGTTGGTATCACTAGAGAGAGAGAGAGAGAGAGAGAGAGAGATTTCACTTAGCAACAAGCTGGTGTTTGCAACCAACTTGGATATTGTACCACAGCAATGCCAGTGTTTTTACATGTATCTAACGTTGGGCCGGATATTCCGACCCCCATGAGTGTGTACGCACCCGTAGGGGCCTCGCAAGTGCCGGTTTCAGGCATGCGAAGCGCATTCGCTAAAACCCGGCACTTCCGATTTGTCAAGAATCCTCTTGACAGATCATCCGCCTGCCCGGGAGAAGGGCCTCTGCGGGTGTAGAGTTCAGCTTTCTGCGCAACCTCCGCCCGCTGAAAACCTTTAAAAATCTTACGCCTGGTAAAAGCACGCGTAAGGCCAGCTTTTACCAGCATAAGAGTTTAAAAAAAGTTTTTTTTTTTTTTTTTCCCACTCATTTATAATTTAAAAATACTTTTAAAAAAGGTAAGTTTATTTTTAGCCCCGTAAAAAACTTTAATTATATTTTTCAATAAATATTTTACACAAAAATTTAATTTTATGTAATTTTAACTAATTTTAAATACGTGATTTAAAAAAAAATTATTTAATGTTTAACTGTTTTTTAAGTGATCCCCATTCATACTTTTGACAGATCTATGCGTAGAGACCTGTCAAAAGTGTGAAGGGGGATTTCCTTCTTTGATTGGTTCCCCATGGCCCACGTGATTCCAGGGGCGCTTGTGAACTGTCTGCGCCCCTGGGATACCTGGGCCTCTGCGCGTGCGGACCCGGAGAGGCCCAGGATCGCAAGTCTCGGGACCTACGGAGACAGCAGGTAAGTGCGTAGATTTTTCCAGATCGGAGGCATCCGCACGCAGGAAGCCTCCGATTGGAAAATCCGGCCCGTTGCTGATGTATGTTGAAGAAATTGCAGACTTGTGTCTCTGGACTATGCAGTAGCCAGAGACTACCATATTAGGCAATTCCTGCTCCAGTTTGCTAAGAAAACAGTGTATAAATGTAAGCTTTTTCCTTTGTTCAAGGAGCAGGAAAAGACCCATGCCTAGTTCGCGTGCTCTATCTGTGACTATCGTCCCGCCAAATCCGAGCGCCGCCCGTCCCCCCAAATCCGAGCGCCGCCCGTCCCCCCAAATCCGAGCGCCGCCCGTCCCCCCAAATCCGAGCGCCGCCCGTCCCCCCAAATCCGAGCGCCGCCCGTCCCCCCAAATCCGAGCGCCGCCCGTCCCCTCAAATCCGAGCGCCGCCCGTCCCCTCAAATCCGAGCGCCGCCCGTCCCCTCAAATCCGAGCGCCGCCCGTCCCCTCAAATCCGAGCGCCGCCCGTCCCCTCAAATCCGAGCGCCGCCCGTCCCCTCAAATCCGAGCGCCGCCCGTCCCCTCAAATCCGAGCGCCGCCCGTCCCCTCAAATCCGAGCGCCGCCCGTCCCCTCAAATCCGAGCGCCGCCCGTCCCCTCAAATCCGAGCGCCGCCCGTCCCCTCAAATCCGAGCGCCGCCCGTCCCCTCAAATCCGAGCGCCCCCCGTCCCCTCAAATCCGAGGGCCGCCCGTCCCGTCAAATCCGAGCGCCGTCCCCCGTCCCGTCAAATCAGAGCGCCGTCCCCCGTCCCGTCAAATCAGAGCGCCGCCCGTCCCGTCAAATCAGAGCGCCGTCGTCCGTCCCGTCAAATCAGAGCGCCGTCCCCCGTCCCGTCAAATCAGAGCGCCGCCTGTCCCTTCAAATCAGAGCGCCGCCTGTCCCTTCAAATCAGAGCGCCGCCCGTCCCGTCAAATCAGAGCGCCGTCCATCCCGTCAAATCAGAGCGCCGTCCCCCGTCCCGTCAAATCAGAGCGCCGCCCGTCCCGTCAAATCAGAGCGCCGCCCGTCCCGTCAAATCAGAGCGCCGCCCGTCCCGTCAAATCAGAGCGCCGCCCGTCCCGTCAAATCAGAGCGCCGCCCGTCCCGTCAAATCAGAGCGCCGCCCGTCCCGTCAAATCAGAGCGCCGCCCGTCCCGTCAAATCAGAGCGCCGTCCGTCCCGTCAAATTAGAGCGCCGCACCCCGTCCCGTCAAATCAGAGCGCTGCCCGTCCCGTCAAATCAGAGCGCCGCCCGTCCCGTCAAATCAGAGCGCCGCCCGTCCCGTCAAATCAGAGCGCCGCCCGTCCCGTCAAATCAGAGCGCCGCCCCCGTCCCGTCAAATCAGAGCGCCGTCCCCAGTCCCGTCAAATCAGAGCGCCGCACCCCGTCCCGTCAAATCAGAGCGCTGCCCGTCCCATCAAATCAGAGCGCCGTCCCCAGTCCTGTCAGATCAGAGCGCCGTCCCCAGTCCCGTCAAATCAGAGCGCCGTCCCCAGTCCCGTCAAATCAGAGCGCCGGCCCCCGTCCCGTCAAATCAGAGCGCCGCACCCCGTCCCGTCAAATCAGAGCGCCGCCCCCCGTCCCGTCAAATCAGAGCGCCGTCCCCAGTCCCGTCAAATCAGAGCGCCGCCCCCCGTCCCGTCAAATCAGAGCGCCGTCCCCAGTCCCGTCAAATCAGAGCGCCGCACCCCGTCCCGTCAAATCAGAGCGCTGCCCGTCCCGTCAAATCAGAGCGCTGCCCGTCCCGTCAAATCAGAGCGCCGTCCCCAGTCCCGTCAAATCAGAGCGCCGGCTCCCGTCCCGTCAAATCAGAGCGCCGCACCCCGTCCCGTCAAATCAGAGCGCCGCCCCCCGTCAAATCAGAGCGCTGCCTGTCCCTTCAAATCAGAGCGCCGTCCCCGTCCCGTCAAATCAGAGCGCCGTCCCCCGTCCCGTCAAATCAGAGCGCCGCCCTGTCCAATCAGAGCGCCGCCCTGTCCCGTCAAATCAGAGCGCCGTCCCCAGTCCCGTCAAATCAGAGCGCTGCCCGTCCCGTCAAATCAGAGCGCCGTCCCCAGTCCCGTCAAATCAGAGCGCCGGCCCCCGTCCCGTCAAATCAGAGCGCCGCACCCAGTCCCGTCAAATCAGAGCGCCGCACCCCGTCCCGTCAAATCAGAGCGCCGTCCCCAGTCCCGTCAAATCAGAGCGCTGGCCCCCATCCCGTCAAATCAGAGCGCCGCACCCCGTCCCGTCAAATCAGAGCGCCGCACCCCGTCCCGTCAAATCAGAGCGCCGCACCCCGTCCCGTCAAATCAGAGCGCCGCCCCGTCAAATCAGAGCGCTGCCTGTCCCGTCAAATCAGAGCGCCGCACCCCGTCCCGTCAAATCAGAGCGCTGCCCGTCCCATCAAATCAGAGCGCCGTCCCCAGTCCTGTCAGATCAGAGCGCCGTCCCCAGTCCCGTCAAATCAGAGCGCCGTCCCCAGTCCCGTCAAATCAGAGCGCCGGCCCCCGTCCCGTCAAATCAGAGCGCCGCACCCCGTCCCGTCAAATCAGAGCGCCGCCCCCCGTCCCGTCAAATCAGAGCGCCGTCCCCAGTCCCGTCAAATCAGAGCGCCGCCCCCCGTCCCGTCAAATCAGAGCGCCGTCCCCAGTCCCGTCAAATCAGAGCGCCGCACCCCGTCCCGTCAAATCAGAGCGCTGCCCGTCCCGTCAAATCAGAGCGCTGCCCGTCCCGTCAAATCAGAGCGCCGTCCCCAGTCCCGTCAAATCAGAGCGCCGGCTCCCGTCCCGTCAAATCAGAGCGCCGCACCCCGTCCCGTCAAATCAGAGCGCCGCCCCCCGTCAAATCAGAGCGCTGCCTGTCCCTTCAAATCAGAGCGCCGTCCCCGTCCCGTCAAATCAGAGCGCCGTCCCCCGTCCCGTCAAATCAGAGCGCCGCCCTGTCCAATCAGAGCGCCGCCCTGTCCCGTCAAATCAGAGCGCCGTCCCCAGTCCCGTCAAATCAGAGCGCTGCCCGTCCCGTCAAATCAGAGCGCCGTCCCCAGTCCCGTCAAATCAGAGCGCCGGCCCCCGTCCCGTCAAATCAGAGCGCCGCACCCAGTCCCGTCAAATCAGAGCGCCGCACCCCGTCCCGTCAAATCAGAGCGCCGTCCCCAGTCCCGTCAAATCAGAGCGCTGGCCCCCATCCCGTCAAATCAGAGCGCCGCACCCCGTCCCGTCAAATCAGAGCGCCGCACCCCGTCCCGTCAAATCAGAGCGCCGCACCCCGTCCCGTCAAATCAGAGCGCCGCCCCGTCAAATCAGAGCGCTGCCTGTCCCGTCAAATCAGAGCGCCGCACCCCGTCCCGTCAAATCAGAGCGCCGCCCCCCGTCAAATCAGAGCGCCGCACCCCGTCCCGTCCAATCAGAGCGCCGCCCTGTCCCGTCAAATCAGAGCATCAGCTGATCACACACCATTACACTAATAATGCTACCTTGTGTGGTCTTCAATGCTTGCGTGACTTGAAATTCACCAACACACCTCCCTCTTTCAGTCTGTGTGTACGTGTGGTGTGTGACTAAACTAAATACTTCTGATTATCACCTAACCTTAAATCATTGATCTGGACACAGTTTCCAAGTTCTCTGATTAAACGTATCCCCGTTAACACTGATTTTGACAGTTCCCTCACACTCAAACATCCAGCAGTTCCCAGGACTGGGACCGGTTCAATTCTTGACACCTGCAGTTTCCTAACTAAGATAAAGTAAGTTGAGTGGTTTGCTATTAACAACATTCCCGGGAAGGGGAGAAGGCGAAGCAGTAATTTAAGTGCAAAATCTTCTTTCCCCCTTCCATATATAGTTTATTAAAAAAATACACACAACACTGTGGTAAACCACGAAGAGCTGCAGGAATTTAACAGCCATGGTTCTGGGTCATTGTTGGGTAAAGAATGAACTCTCCTTAACCTGTTCATCATCACATTGCTGTTTGTGGGAGCTTGGCTGCCGTGTTTCCTACATTACAACAGTGACTATACTTCAAAAAGTACTTCATTGGCTGTAAAGCGCTTTGGGACATCCTGAGACGTGAAAGCCGCTGGATAAATGCAAGTTCTACTGCTGCCCAAGTCAAGGTGATTACACGGAGGTACATGATCCATCCAGTGAAGTGGATTCAGTAACAAGGGTTTAAGTTAACCCTTGCGCTCACTACAGTTATTAGATATTGGGAAAGTACTCATTTCTTCCTGCATCCCTCTCGATGTTACTGCTCAGATCAGGACGTCATCGTGTGGACAAGTCAATGGCGTGTACCGTCAAGACTTGCAAGATAACTTTACACTGAACTTCTATATTTACTAACACTCAAACAGATTTTCAAATCTTTTGTAATATTTTAGAAATGACTACACAGCTTATTCATTTGAATCTCTGCTATGATCTCAGATTTGGTCAGCGGGTACCAGAACTAACCAGTGGAATGAGTGAGGCTTGATTTCGTGCCGGGCATGCAATGTGTGGTTAGAGAAAAAGCCTGCTCACTGAACACAGGAATGCAGCATATGACTCATCAGCTCTCACTCGAGTCAGACATCGCACAGATTCTAAGATTATAGAGTGAAAGGAAGCAGCAGGCGTCACAGGATTTTAAAATTCGAAATCTCACCAGAATATGGGCGACTTTTGGTGAAGCACAAAGCCTTCCTGCTCCACCCATGGGCGTTTCTAGAGCTGTGCTCTACACAGTTTCTCTTTGAAACCCAACTAACTTCCTCTGCAACTCTACAAAGATTTGACATTTCTCAGTTTTTAAACCACGCTGCACCTCTTCAGCTAAAATCATCACAATTGGTAAGGCTGCAGTTGGAATAGTGTCTCGTTTGGGGCACCTTACTTTAGGAAAGATGTCAAGGTCATGGAGGCAGTGCAGAAGAGATTCACTGATAGACCAGGTATGAGAGGCTTTAGTTATGACTAGAGAAACTGGGGCCCTTTTCATTAGAATAGAGGTTAAGAGGAGATCTGACAAAGATGTTCAAAATTGTGAGGGGTTTTAACAAGGAAAATCAGAAAAAACTATTTCTACTAGTCAATGAGCCAGTAACTAGAGGGCATAAAGTTAAGATCATCACAAAAGAATTAAAGGAGGTTAGAATAATATATAAAATATAATAAATGAAATGCCCTACAAAAACAGTGGTGGAAGCAGAATCCTTAAAAGCTTTTGAAAGGTTAGTGAATAAATATTTTTAGAAGAAATGTTTTTAAAGTACGAGATAAAGAAAGAGAGACTTGCATTTCTACAGCACCTTTCACAACCTCAGGATGTCCCAAAGCGTTTGACAGCTAATGAAGTTCTTTTGAATGTAGTCACTGTTGTAATGTAGGAAACACAGCAGCCTATTTGCGCACAACAAGATCCCACAAACAGCAATGTGATAATGATAGTGATGTTGTTTAAGGGATAAATATTGGCCAGAACTCCCCTGCTCTTCTTTGGAATAGTACCATGTGATCTTTTATGTCCACCTGAGGGGGCAGGCGGAATGGGATGAAGCGGATAGCTCTTTCAGAGAGCCATCACAGGGCCAAATGGTCTCCTTCTGTGCTATACTATTACAGGAACATACGTGGATAGGAATCAGAGTCGGCCATTCAGTACCGCGAGCTTGTTCCACCATTCAATTCGATCATGGCCGACCTATACCTCAACTCTATTGACCTGCCTTTGATCCATTTCCCTTGATACCCTTACCTAGCTCAGTCGGTAGAGCATCAGACTTTTAATCCGAGGGTCCAGGTTCAGGTCCCTGTTCTGGCGCTGCTTTAGTGCGTCAGCCGTGACTCAGTGGGTAGCACTCGGAATCAAAAGGTTCGGAGTTCAAGCCCCACTCCAGAGACTTGAGCAACAAAAATCTAGGCTGACACTCCAGTACTGAGGGAGTGCTGCACTGTGGGAGGTGCCGTCTTTCGGATGAGACGGTAAACTGAGGCACTGTCTGCTCTCTCAGGTGGATGTCAAAGATCCCATGACACTATTTTGAAGAGCAAGGGAGTTATCCCTGGTATCCTGGCCAATATTTCTCCCTCAATCAACAGCACTAAAACAGATTATCTGGTCATTATCATATTGCTGTTTGTGGGAGCTTGCTGTGCACAAATTGGTTGCTGCGTTTCCCACATTACAACAGTGACTACACTCCAAAAGTACTTCATTGGCTGTAAAAGCGCTTTTGGACGTCCTGAGGTCATTGAAGGCGCTGGAGAAATGCAAGTCTTTCCTTTTTTTAAACGAAAATCTATCAATCTCTCATGAAATTGTCAATTGGCCTCGAATCAACTGGACTTTGTTGGAAGAGTTTCAGATTTCCACTCCTCTCCTCGTGTCTCAGTTCACTTGGAAATGACCTCGCTCCAATTTTCAGATTGCGCCCCCTTGTTCTGGATTCCCCCACCTGAGGAAATAGTTTCTCTGCATATAACCGATTGAATCCCTTTATCAAAGGCCTCAATTAGAGCAGTCTTCAACGTTCTAAACTCAAGGGAATACAATCCAAATTGATGCAACCTGTACTATTAATTTAACTCTAAGTCCTGGTATCATTCTGATGAATCTGTGCTGCACCCCCTCCAAGGCTAATATATCCTTCTTGAGGTGCAGTGTCCAAAATTGAATGCAGTACTCCAGATGGGGTCTGACCAAGGCTCTGCACAATTGAAGCATCACTTCCTCACTTTTGTATTCCAACTCTCGAGATATTCCCTCGCCTCTCTTCCGAGGTCCAGCTCTGTTGGGCTGCTCTCGTGATTCTAACTCCTACCTGTCCTAACGCAGCCAGTGCACCTTGAGCAATGGCTTCTCTTCCCACTGCCAGTAGCCTCCAGAACTCCCCAAGGATCAATCCTTGGCCCTTCCTCTTTCTCGTTAACACGTTGCTCCTTGGCGACATCATCCATAGGCACGGGGTCAGATTTTATGCGTGCTGATGACAACCAGCTCTTTCTCTGCACCAGTGACCACCTGCGCAATGTCAGACTGCCTGCTGACATTAAGCCATGGATGGGCCAGAATTTGTACCAATTCAAGATCAGGAAAACCAAAGCCATTGTTCTTAGACATTGTCAAAAACTCCACTCCTTTGCCATTGATTCCTCTCCCTCTTTGGCCATTTGCTCAGGCTGAATCAAACTCTATGAAACTTCAGTATCTTGTTCAACCCAAAGCTTACTTGTGCCTTCATAACACCCACCGCCACCCTACCACCACTGAAGCCCTTACCCATTCTTTTGCCACCTCCAGATTTGATTTCCCAACACCCTACTCATGGGCGTGCATTCCAACTTGTCTAAATCGGAGCAGCCCATCTTCTCTCCTGGACTACGTCCTGCTCACCCACCACCTCTTCTCTCACCGACTCCCTGAGCTCCAAAGCATCGCATTTAAAATCTTAGTCCTCACCTACATATCTCTCCAAAGCCTTGCCCTGCCACACATTACAACAGTCTCCAGCCATCTCAGCCCTACTCTCTGGAACTCGCTTCCTTAAACCTCACCATTTCTCTTTCCACCTTTAAAAGGCCCATAAAATCGCTCTTCAATTAAACCTTTGGCCACCTCTCCACTCCTCCACAAGAGCTCCTGTCCATTCCGCTCTTCCTCTGGGAAGTTTTTTCACGTTAAAGGTGCTACATAAATGTTGTTAAATCAAATGTCATAGAACACAGGTTCTGAAAGGATCAAGGGTCACGGAACACAGTGTCTGTTGATGGGGCGCTAAAGTGAAGCACTTGGATGGAGTAATCATGTGGCTTAAGCTGGAAGCTCCTACAACCCCAAGGGATATTGATTTCTTCTCAGCCTTCCAAGACATCACACATTACAAGTCACTCACTTACTGTTGGGCTCATGTACCAGTCTGAATATTGGCATTGAATTGTGCTTTATTCAGTCTGACAATGGAGAGAAGCTCCAGTAATATGGGCACAGTGACTCCCTGCCAGCAATGCTACGTTCAGATCAGGGTGAGGACCCTGTACCATATTTACTCTTTCATTGAATATGGTGTAAAAAAAAAGTTGTAATTTAGTGCCAAAATGTTAAGATAACCACTAGCATGATCTTCCTCTTGAATATAGCGGCCATTTTATAGATACTAACAGTTGTTTAATGGGGGTGAATGGTCCCTTTAAAACTTACAGGTTCAATCGCCTCATGAATCGCTTATCCTTTGTTGTGGTGCAATAAGGGGCCCGCCTCACTGATCCACTGCTGAGGTTCTCAAACTCCGACACCCAATTAACAACGAAAAAACATGCATTGCAATATACAATTGTACATAATAGATACCAGCCAACAAATCAAATGGGCTCGGAGAGCTGAACACGAATCTCATACCAAGTCAGAGATTGTTAAACTTCGTTATTAAACGTTAGACAGGAGGTGGGGAGAAGGAGAATGGAAGTACCCGACAAAGTGTGCATTACCTTTTTTAAAACCATTGCCGTTCTTTGAGTGTGCAACTGCCCTCGTAACTCAGGGCAGAATGGCAAAAGGTCGCAAGTGGTGCAAGTGCTGTCAGATATATAGAAAGTGACTGGAAATCACAGCAAGGGAGAACAACTGGGACAACCACAACAGACTGATGTAAATTCACAGCGACTGACTCGCATGGAGCAGGAGCAGTGATGGATGGTAGGGAGGGGTACAGCGTGTCTATTGGAGGATATGCCGGCGACAGTGACAAGACAACAAGTAACAGGATGCGGCTGGTACAGACTAATTTGAACGTGCACAACACAAGAATGCAATCGTTTGTACCTGGATTTCCAGTTCAGCAATGCGCTGGCGAAGTTCAGCGATGGCAGCAATGCTGTCTGCTTCCCGAAACCGTACGGCCATAACCTCCTCCTTGTTCTAGTGTGAGCAGTGAAATATCACAGATTACTCCAGTGACAAAGACAGGAGGGCATTGTTAAACTACAAGCCAGTCACCAGATGAAACATCGAAGACCTTTTCACGTGGGGCACCTTTCTCCCTTGTGGGATCCTTTTTGTTTTTAAAAAACACACACAGCCTAAATTGGAAGAATAAAGACTGGACAAGAAACTGCTGCTTGGGCCATCAACTCACTCCTTCCAATAGCACACGCACAGACGGCGGGAAGTCTCTCGTCTTCAGAGATTAATAAACAGCGCCACTGCTAGAACTTTTCTTAGAAACTCAGCTCTACTACCCTAAACAAAAATGTTTCCCCTCAATGGATCTTGTGCTGTGAAAACTTCTTCAGGTGAGAGCAAGAATAGGCGGCTCCACAATCACAGTCCAACTCCACTCTGACGCGTCACAGCTTCCTCACTGGACACTCTACCTAATGGACCAGCTAATAAAGAAACATCCAGAAAATCAAATTGTCAGAGCAAGACAAGAGGACTCGAGCTCAAACCAGTAAAGGACAAATTTGGGACTGATGTTCTGAAATTCTTCTTCAAAGAGAGATCAAAGCATGGAATGGACTCCAGGAGAAGGAACTGGGAGTGAAAACCTTGGAACCGTTTAAGAACCATTTGGATGCAGCAATGAGGGACTTTAAGGTCTTCCTCGATGGTGATGAACTAAGATCGGCCAAATGGCCTTCCTCAATCGCAATCATTGTAATCCCAGTAGCTACTTTCTGCAAATCTCGACACAGGAATGGCAAATCCATGATCCCTTGTTGGTATATGGGGCAATGTCTAAACTGTAAATACAGGATCCTGAATATAAAGTATTTAAATAAAAATTTCTTTCAACAGAAGAGGTGCCAGCAATGAACAAGAGACAGTAAAAGTGACCAGGCACCCAGCAGTCACAAATATCATAGAACAGCGTTTCCTTAAAAAACCTTTGAATATTAAATGAAATGCAACAAAATGGTTAACAACTTCATCCCGCACTACAACAGTATCTAATGTCTCCTGCATCTTCTTTGATAATCCACCCATTTTTTAAAGATACGTCAGCATGGTTCTAAAGTTACATGGACACCAAGTGCGAGTGAGTGAGGGAGCCCCTCTTTGAGGTTGATTGCCAAGTGCCATATGGAAAACTTGCCAGTGCCATGAACTATTAGTGGGGCAGTCTCACAAAAGGTACATAATGGCTCGGATTTTGCAGTGGGTAATAACAGCAAGCGAACAGTGTTCGCTGTTATTACCCCTTTGAAACTGACTGCAACTTCAGGATTTCCATGTTAGGGTGCACATGCGCTCAATCCTGAAGTTATCCTGTCAGTCACTGCTCCGACACTGGCTGCACTGTGCAACCACCCCCGCCCATAGCCGGCAATCAGTGTAATCAGTGCAACGGACGAACATTTCGGCTTTTCCGCGGTAATATCGCTGTTAAAATACCCCATTAAATGTTAGACCCTTTTGGATTAGGTGTAACTGGGGTTTTAACAGCGTATTGACTGCTAAACAAACGTTATGACCCTGAAAAACTAATTTTCATTTTGTGGAGTGTCAAATTTATCAATTTTAATAAAAATTACAATTTTTAAGAAACGTACTTTAAAAAAAAATTTGTTCATCTTCATTTCAGGTTTATCTTTTCCCCATCTGAGAGCCCCAATCTTTGTTTTGCTCTCATTTTTAAAAAGTTAGAATAAAAGGAGCTTATTCACTTCCTGGTTCCCGGTCTGTGAGAATTCTGCAGTGTGATTGACTGCTTAGACAGCTTGTTGACATCACAGCAGCTCGCATTAGGGATTCCCCATTAACTTACACTGGACTCAACTGAACGTCGGAAAAGCCGAACTTCTCGCCACAGAGATGGCGAGATCTTTGTGGGAAGCTTACTTCGGGGCCAGCAGCGAACGCCTTTGCTTCGCCGCTGACCGCAAATGACGGGCCACTGGATTCATGGTCTGTCTTTGAGGAGGTAACACCTATGGTAGATGGTGGAAATGCAGTAGATAGAGTGTACTTGGACTTTAGAAAATAATTAGAATATACCACACAGGAGATTACGAGAGAAGATTAAAATGTATGGAATTAGGGGGAGGATAGCAAACTGGATTAAATATTGCTTTAGGGGAGAAAACAGGTGATCCCTCCACCTTTGATGCCTTTGTCTGAAGCAAAACCTTTACTCATTCCCATCCTGGTGTTCCCGCGGTATGGCCCCCATCCTCTTTCCCTGAAGTCCAAGGGCACAGATTGGAGTGTATCTGGCACCGCTGGTTTAGCCATTCATCTCCAGACTAGTGGAGTTACTTGAACCGAATCACAGCCGGCTTTGCGCCTTGGGCTCGAACCCAGTGAGAAAGGGCTCGGGCCACCCAAAGTCAATTCACCTCAAACCCCTGCAGCAAGAAATTGGATTCCATCAGACCAGGATTCAAGTACTAAAGGGAAAAATCGCTCCCCAGCAACCCTGTCAATTCCCTTTACTGTTTTCAATACCTCACTTAGATCTCCCCCTTAAGCTCCTTAGCTTCAAGTTTACTGAGTCTCCCGTCACAGCTTAATTCTTTTGTACCAGGCATCATCCTTGTGAATTGTTGTTGGCCTTTCTCCAATTCCAGTATTTCCTCCTCCAGGAGCAGTGTCTAAAACTGAGCAAAGGTATGAGGCCTGACCAATGCTCTATACAACTATTTCTATATTGTACACCCCGAGCACTGAAGCCCAGCATTCCATTACTCTCCTTGGATCCTTTTTGGAGTAGCAAGTTAGCTTTTTAAAGCACCCGGACCCCTAAATACTTCTGTGCATCCCACCGTGCTTCCCCCAATTACAATGTATTCCATTTGCCATTCTTACATCCAACCTGCACTCACATTTGGTACATTAAACTGCATCTGCCATTGGTCTGCCCACTCATTTGAACAATGCCCTTCAACTTTGTTCTTTTCACAATTCACTACATCTTCCAATTTACGAACATCCACAATCTTCAATATACTCCTCTCTATTCTGAAATTCAGGTCTCTATCTCGAAAAACAGTATAAGATGGCCCTCAGTACCAATCCCAGGGGGACAGCACTCGCAACTGCCAGCCAATGAGAATGTTCCTGTTATCCCAACTCTTTACTTCCGACATGCCAACCACTTTCCTAACCGTACCACAATACCTCTAATTCCATGAGTCTCAACTTTAACTGTAATCTCGGTGTAGGAGATTATTATTCTGTAAACCAATGCATATGGCATCCGTTCATCCTTCTCCATCCATCATTTCAGTAACTATCAAAGAACTATTTGATGAGACTGACATGTCCCATCTTTCACAAAACCATAATACAAAAAGAAAATTTCGAGCTCGGCACGATGCTGAGCTCTTTTTCCGCCGCCTTCGCCTCCGTGCCCACTTCTTTGGCCAGGAGTCTTCCCCCCGCACGGCTGACCCTTTCTCCCGCACAGCTGACCCTTTCTCCCGCTTTCAGAATTCTCGTTCTACCTGGACCCCTCCCTCTGGCCTCTTACCCTCTCTAGATCTTTTCATTGCAAACTGCCAGCGTGACATCGGCCGTCTCCATTTCTCTGCTCCCCTCACTCACTCCAACCTACCTCCCTCTGAACTTACAGCACTCCATTCTCTCAGATCCAACCCCGACATTGTCATTAAACCTGCTGACAAGGGTGGTGCTGTTGTTGTTTGACGAACCGACCTCTACCTAGCTGAAGCTCAACGCCAACTCTCCGACACCTCCTCCTACCTCCGCCTGGACCATGACCCCACTACCGAACGTCAAGCTACCATTTCCAAGACGGTCACTGACCTCATCGCCTCTGGAGATCTTCCCCCCCCACGGCCGCCAACCTCATAGTCCTCCAACCCCGCACAGCCTGCTTCTACCTCCTTCCCAAGATCCACAAACAGGACTGCCCTGGTAGACCCATCGTTTCAGCCTGTTCTTGGCCCATGGAACTTATCTCTTCCTATCTCAACTCTATTTTTTCTCCCCTTGTCCAGTCTCTTCCCACCTACATCCGCGACTCTTCCGACGCCCTCCGCCACTTTAACAGTTTCCAGTTTCCTGGCCCCAACTGCCTCCTTTTCACTATGGACGTACAATCCCTCTACACCTCCATCCCCCACCAGGATGGCCTGAGGGTGCTCCGCTTCTTCTTTGAACAGAGGCCCAACCAGTCCCCATCCACCACCACCCTCCTCCGCCAGGCTGAACTTGTTCTCACATTGAACAACTTCTCCTTTGACTCCACTCACTTCCTCCAAATCAAAGGTGTGGCTATGGAAACCCGCATGGGTCCTAGCTATGCCTGCCTTTTCGTGGGATATGTGGAACACTGTTTGTTCCAGTCCTATAGAGGTCCCCTCCCTCACCTCTTTTTCTGGTACATTGATGACTGTATCGGTGCCGTTTCCTGCTCTCACCCTGAACTAGATAATTTCATTCACGTTGCTTCCAATTTCCACCTTTCCCTCACCTTCACATGGTCCATCTCCGACTCTTCCCTTCCCTTCCTCGACTTCTCCGTCTCCATCTCTGGGGATAGGTTATTGACCAACATTCACTACAAGCCCACTGACTCCCACAGCTACCTGGACTACACTTCCTCCCACCCCGCCTCCTGTAAGGACTCTATTCCAGTTTCTCAGTCTCCGTCGCATCTGCTCTGACGATGCCACCTTCCACACCAGTGCTTCTGACATGTTTTCCTTTTTCCTCAACCGAGGATTCCCCTCTACTGTGGTTGACACGGCCCTTAACTGTATCCGATCTATCTCCCGCACTTCTGCCCTCACCCCTGCCCCTCCCTCCCGGAACACGATAGAGTTCCCCTTGTCCTCACCTTTCACCCCACCAGCCTCCACATTCAACGTATCATCCTCCGCCATTTCCGCCACCTCCAGCGTGATCCCACCACCAAACACATCTTCCCCTCACCTCCCCTTTCAGCATTCCGTGGGGACCGCTCCCTCCGCGACACCCTAGTCCACTCTTCTATCGCCCCCAACACCCCTTCGCCTGGCACCTTCCCGTGCAAGCGCAGGAGATGTAACACATGCCCTTATACCTCCGCCCTTCCCACTGTCCAGGGCCCCAAACACCCCTTCCAGGTGAAACAGCGATTTACTTGTACTTCTTGCAATTTAGTATACTGTATTCGCTGCTCAGGATGCGGTCTCCTCTACATTGGGGAGACCAAATGCAGATTGGGTGATCGTTTTGCGGAACACCTCCGTTCAGTCCGTAAGGGGGACCCCGAGCTCCCGGTGGCCTGTCACTTTAATTCACTGCTCCACTCCCACTCAGACCTCACCGTCCTCGGCCTCTTGCATTGTTCCATGGAAACTCAGCGTAAGCTCGAGGAACAGCACCGCATCTTTCGATTAGGCACTTTACAACCTTCTGGACTCAACATCGAGTTCAACAATTTCAGATCATAACATATATATATATATTTTTTAATCCACACTTTTGTTCTGTTCTTCTCTCCCACATAGCAGCTGTCTTCCATTCTGCCAGCGCAATTTACACTTCATTTAGAGCCATCCTTTGTTTCTTAACCTGTCCCATTACCATCCCCTTATGCCTTGAATATCTCTTAATGTCTTTCAATGTCTCTTAAAATCTCCGGCCTTCCAGCCTATCAGAGTCCTTCCCTTTTGTTCTTTCATCCCCTCCCCCCTTTCCCAGCCCCTACACTTGCTTAAAAATCTGTTCCATTTCCTGCTTTTTTCCAGTTCTGACGAAAGGTCATCGACCTGAAACATTAACTCTGTTTCTCTCTTCACGCTGCCTGACCTGCTGAGTATTTCCAACATTTTCTGTTTTTATTTCACAAAACCATACTGACTTTCCCCAATCAGTTTTTACATTCTTAAGTACATACTCTGACTCTTTTATGGGATTGTAGCAAATTTCCCACTTCTGACGGTAAACTGTCGTGGCTCAGTGGGTAGTACTCTCGCCTGAGTTAGAAGGTCATGGGTTAAAGTCCAATTCCAGAGACTTGAGCACATAATCCAGGCTGACACTCCAGTGCAGTACTGAGGGAAACTGCACTGGTGGAGGCTGGGTATTCTGCGGCGAGTGTCTCACCTCCTGACTCACCAAAGCCTTTCCATCATCTACAAGGCACAAGTCAGGTGTGTTATGGAATATTCTCCACTTGCCTGGATGAGTGCAGCTCCAACAACACTCAAGAAGTTTGACACCATCCAGAACAAAGCAACTTGCTTGATTGGCACCCCATCCATCACCTTAAACATTCACTTCCTCCACCACCGGTGCTCCATGGCTGCAGTGTGTACCATCTACAAGATGCACTGCAGCAACTCACCATGGCTTCTTCGACAGCACCTCTCAAACTCGCGACCTCTACCACCTAGAAGGGCAAGGGCAGCAGGTGCATGGGACCACCATCACCTCCAAGTCACACATCATCCTGACTTGGAAATATATCACTGTTCCTCAATCGTCACTGGGTCAAAATCCTGGAACTTCCTCCCTAACAGCACTTTAGGAGTACCTTCACCACATGGACTGCAGCGGTTCAAGAAGTTGGCTCACCACCACCTTCTCAAGGGCAACTAAGGGTGGGCAATAAATGCTGGCCTTGCCAGCGACGCCCACATCCCTGGAACGAATAAAAAAAAATCTCACCTCTGGAATTCAGCTCTTTTGTCCACGTTTGGACCAAGGCTGTAATGAGGTCTGGAGCCAAGTGGTCCTGGAGGTACCCAAACTGAGCATCGGTGAGCAGGTTATTGGTAAGTGCCGCTTAATAGCAGTGTCGACGACACATTCCATCACTTTGCTGATGATTGAGTGTAGACTGATGGGGCGGTAATTGGCCGGATGGGCTGAATGGCCTCCTTCTATAATGTATGATTCTATGATTTGTAATACAACACTGAGGCTGCCCTAAAAACATGCACCACCACCTTCTGAAGGGTAATTAGGGGTGGGCAATAAATGCTGGCCTTGTCAGTGACGCCCACATCCCGTGAATGAATAAAAAAAAGTTTAAAAATGGAAGACTTTACCCTGGATAAAGATTTGGAACAAATACATTCGCTACAACCCCATTAAGTCCTGAGTGCTCATGGGAATGGTACGTTAGCAGCAACTAGATCTGTCATGCAACTCTCAAACATAAAACCAGACCAGCGGTGGGGGGGGGGGCACATACACACAAGTGAAAAAGAAATAAATGCTGTGGAAAACTGAAGCAAGTCCACAAGCGGATCGAGCTGACTGGAAGGACAAGTGCGGGTCACAATCGTGAAAATAAAACAGGTTTATCAAATGCATTCCTTGTGTCTTCCTTCCACCACCCAATCACAGCTGAATAGTACTGAGCCATCAGCAGCATTACCCATTCACACAACCTGCTGTACATCCTGTGTGGCCCAGTCCAGTTACTGAGAATGTGAAAATCCCACTCGTCTACCAAAATAGACAGAAAAATGTCAAAGGAGTCAAATATATTTTTAAAACAAAATACATTAAATTTATAGACCCACAATCAAGATCATCATCATGTTTGGTGCTTTTTAGAAGTAGAGTCAGTTTTTCCACCCATACTCAACACATTCTTATCTGACACATATCACTGTTAAATGTGTTGCTATTCTGGTAGCTCTCGAGTGCAAGAGTACAGCTACACTTCTACCAACAACTAACCAGGCATTGGGTCTGCTAGAGGTTTGCCCCTTCTCCCCTCCCCTGAATATTTGGCTTGCCGCTAAAGCACTGCAGTTGGAGCACCTTTAGGGTCCAGGGTGGGGGTTCAGGGAAACTGGCATTTTTCCGCCTCACTGCAGGGGTTAATGGGTTCCTATCCATCGAAAGCAAATCACCACACAAACAGATTTCAAACAGCATATCAGCAGCTTTCCACTTCCTCATTTAAAAAAAAAATTCTTTAAATAAAAAACCGTGAAACTGCGCACTAACCTTTGCTGTCAAAATAACCTTGGCTACTTTTTAAAGCAGTAACTGTTCCACGATGAGGTCACAGATTAAACCGGGAACTCGAAGGCTTTTACTGGAGACTCAACCTCAAATTTGGGGAAAAGTCTCCTTATTTGGAGTCTTCTGTTCATATAAGGATTCCAACATATGCTGGAACTCTAGAAAAAACTGTTCCGCATACAGACATTTAAAAGAGATTCACTACCTTCAAACTAAGTCTTTAACCTTTTTAAAACCGGTTATAAATTATGCACAACTTGCTCCAACATTTCAGGGCCTATCTCCCTCTTCATCAAGCGGATGGTACAAGCAGCTTCATTCTCTCGTCCCAATGCCCCAATTATACTGAGCCCAGCAGTGCGAGTGCCTTTAACTACAAAATAACAACAGAAAACGCTGGAAAAACTCAGCAGGCCAGGCAGCATCCGTGGAGAGAGAAACAGAGTTAACGTTTCAGGTCGAAGATCTTTCGTAACTACAGTCTTGTATGCTGAGAGCACGGTGGAATGGTTGTGTTCCACACACTGTATTTTAACATGAGTGCGGAACTTTGCTGCACAATGAAAATATAATGCCTGAAAACAGCAAATGGGATTCTCAAGTCCCACTGTAAAAAGGGAGGACTACGGGCAGCACAAGAGCTCCTGAAACCTGCGGCGCACTGGCAGCAGTGCTGTAGCTGCTGTGGGGGGGAAGATGGGGGGGGTGGGGAAGGGGGGAGAGAGAGAGAGGGGGAGAGAGAGAGAGAGAGAGAGAGAGAGAGAGAGAGTCAGAGACAGACAGGGAACTGGGGGCGACATCACTCAAGTGCTGATTAAACGTTACACCAGAGACCATGGTATGTGTCATTGGATGATGTCATTTCCATTCAGATATCTCACAGAATGACTGTGATAGGAACATCAGAATGTGGAGAACAGCTCTGAGCAGAAGCATTTAGCTGGATGTGAGAGCCAGGACCAATCTAAACAGTTCCAATTCTGCTGAGCAATTGACCAGTGACCAATGAAGAGAGAGTAACTGCCCTCTTCCTACAAGGTCTGGTTTCACGGCACTGTTTCGGGTTCAAGCCCTTGAGTGCATTTACTTTGGGTGTCTGGCTTTGTAAATGCAGATCCCCCACCCAGAATCTTGTGTTCTGAGATGCCTTTAATTTAAACCTCATCTAGGCATTGACCTTGCAAAGGATTCAGAAACAATCATTCATTCTAGCTGATTACAGATATCTTGGTTTAGATCTATAGTGAGAGGGGGGGGGGGGGGGCGGGGAGGACGTAAGCATTTTTACTCCAAGATCCAGTCTGAGTAAACCTGTCCTTTCCGATAAATGTGAACATGTAATAGATTAAGAGTACGAGGCAGAAACCATTCTGTACCCCAGTGTTCACAGAAAGTGAACACAATCAGAACCTAGATCATAGGCTCCAACACCTGCAGAGCAGAACTGAAGCAGCGTCAGATCTGATGCTCAGTCATAAATGTCAACATTTCCCCAGCAGCAGCAAGCCTGTGTCAATGGCTATTTAATGCTGCTCCTGTGTTAAGACTTCAAGCGTTAGTGAGTTCTTTGTTTTGAGTCTAACCCTCAAGGTGAGGGCTGCTGCCTCGCATCAGTTTCGCCTTGAAGCCTCCATCAGCTGGGCCGTGCTACCCCAGCACGTGGTTTGTCAGCTACTTAGCACACAATTTAGTACGCTCACAGAGGGCAGGCAGGGTCAATTATTTGAGCAGACCAGGCCAAGAAAGGGGAAAGAGGCTCAGGATTTAAAAACACTGCCATGGTTCCACAACTAAACAGATTAATCACAGTATTTGCTTCTGCATTTTTTCGATCCAGTACCATACAAAAATGGTTCTTTTAATAAGAATTAAGCCTGGAGCCTGAATGTTGGGCACATGTACAGGCCATGTTTATTATCTGGTACAATATTGAAATGGGCACGTTTATTGCTATCGCAGCGTAACAGTTCACACTACACTATCTCTGTCACATCTACAGGCTCGTTAATAGTCGGGAAGCTTTTGAGCTGTGCCACGAGGGAAGGTATTTTCCTCAGGTCCCAGTATGAAGGTGGGCTGTACAGAGTGACGTGAAGAGAACAGCCTCAGCCTAGAGTTCTGTAAACGCATTTGCCCCTCACCCTCAAAGTAAGGCAGCAGCCAGTCGAGTGCAGCACAGGCTGGTGAGCTGCCAAGTGCTGACTGAACCTGCCTTACAGCCCCTTGCCCCGCCAGCTGCGTGAGAGGTGAGCACAAGGAGCATTTTCCCCACTGTGTGAATGTGGAATTCACAGCAGGATTCTGGGCTCCTTCCGCCCTGGCGCTGCTTATAACAGCAGCTATACCTCTTCTCGAATTGTTAGCCCATTTCTTTTGTGTGTTGTAGATTGAAAATTTGCCATGACTCTCAGCGGCTGCAATTTATACTTAGAGGAAAATATGTCTCAGCCATAAATCTTTGGAGGAGATTTTCTTATCTGCCGTTCTATTCACCAGCCTATGGGGACCTACCAGTTTGGTGTTCCCTTCTCACCAGGTGGTCATCATCAGTTATAATATCAGTGAGTGGTCCATAAGGAGCCTCACAGATTGATATCCAGTTGCTGGATGCTGAACGCAGAGGGGAATGAATAGTTAAGCCCTATTTCTCTTAGCAGAGGGGTCAAAAACCAGGGGGCACAGATTTAAAGTAATTGGTGGAAGGTTTAGAGGGGATTTGAGGGGAAATTTCTTCACCCAGAGGGTTGTAGGGGTCTGGAACTCACTGCCTGAAAGGGTGGTAGAGGCAGGAACCCTAACCACATTTAAAAAGTACTTGGATGTGCACTTGGGATGCTGTAACCTGCAGGGCTACGGACCAAGAGCTGGGAAGTGGGATGAGGCTGGATAGCTCTTTGTTTGCTGGCAGGGACACGATGGGCTGAAATGGCCTCCTTCCGTGCTGTAACTTTCTATGATTCTATGATTTTATAAAGGCAGCACAGGGACAATATCGAACGGCTATAATTTGGAGCGTGCTGTACGGTTAGAAATTTAGCGCCACCAGTCCACAGCTAAAAGCAACGATCATGGAGCAAGGCGATTGCTCAGCGTGCCTGCTTATTTGCCAGCCAGCCACAAACTGTGCCACACCAGGGAGCAAATGTACTCTCATTATCTTCAATAAATCAGCTGTGTGGAGCTTTCCTTGGATACCAATTGTAATGCAAGTTTCTATCAGGTTAATGCACTGGAACTGAACTCCACTGTGTGTCCCAATAAGCCTAATGGCAGATCCAAAAGTAGAAAACAAACATAGCTTCAAAGGTTAACAGCTGACAAAGTTTAAAAGTCTCAATACATAGAACTTACAGCATAGAAATAGGGCATTCGGCCCAACTGGTCCATGCTGGAGTTTCTGCTCCACACGATCCTCCTCCCACCGTACAACATCTCACCCCATCAGCATAACCTTCTATTCCTTTCTCCCTCATGTGTTTATCTAGCTTCCCCTTAAATGCATCTGTACTATTCACCTCAACCATTCCGTGGTAGCGAGTCCCACATTCTAACCACTCTCTCTGGGTAAAGAAGTTTCTCCTGAATTCCCTGTTGGATTTATTAGTGACTATCTTGTATTTATGGCCCCGAGTTTTGGTCTCCCCACAAGTGGAAACATTTTCTCTATGTTTAACCTAGCAAAGCCCTTCATAATTTTAAAGATCTTTATCAGGTCACCCCTCAGCCTTCTCTTTTCTAGAGAGAAGTGCCCCTGCCTGTTCATCCTTTCCTGAGAGTTATAACCTCAGTTTAGGTATCATCCTTGTGAATCTTTTTTGCACCCTCTCCAGTGCCTCGATATCCCTTTTATAACATGGATTGTGTACAGTACGCCAAGTGTGGTAAACGCTCACTAATCATCTACTTCTGGAAAATACGGCTGTTTCCTATCGCAGGCCTTGGGAAAGCTGCTGTGAATGGCCAGGGGCCTGGGCTCAGCTCATAGTTTATCCTCAGGGCCTGGGCTCAGCTCATAGTTTATCAGGACAATGGTCAGGGCCCTGGGCTCAGCTCATAGTTTATCGTCAGGGCCCTGGGCTCAGCTCATAGTTTATCCTCAGGACAATGGTCAGGGCCCTGGGCTCAGCTCATAGTTTATCATCAGGACAATGGTCAGGGCCCTGGGCTCAGCTCATAGTTTATCCTCAGGACAATGGTCAGGGCCCTGGGCTCAGCTCATAGTTTATCCTCAGGACAATGGTCAGGGCCCTGGGCTCAGCTCATAGTTTATCATCAGGACAATGGTCAGGGCCCTGGGCTCAGCTCATAGTTTATCCTCAGGACGATGGCCAAGACCCTGGGCTCAGGTCATAGTTTATCCTCAGGACAATGGTCAGGGCCCTGGGCTCAGGTCATAGTTTATCAGGACAATGGTCAGGGCCCTGGGCTCAGCTCATAGTTTATCCTCAGGACAATGGTCAGGGCCCTGGGCTCAGCTCATAGTTTATCGTCAGGACCCTGGGCTCAGGTCATAGTTCATAGTTTATCCTCAGGACCCTGGGCTCAGGTCATAGTTTATCCTCAGGACAATGGTCAGGGCCCTGGGCTCAGCTCATAGTTTATCCTCAGGACAATGGTCAGGGCCCTGGGCTCAGCTCATAGTTTATCGTCAGGACCCTGGGCTCAGGTCATAGTTCATAGTTTATCCTCAGGACCCTGGGCTCAGGTCATAGTTTATCCTCAGGACCCTGGGCTCAGGTCATAGTTTATCCTCAGGACCCTGGGCTCAGGTCATAGTTTATCCTCAGGACCCTGGGCTCAGGTCATAGTTTATCCTCAGGACAATGGTCAGGACCCTGGGCTCAGGTCATAGTTTATCATCAGGACATAGTTTATCGTCAGGACCCTGGGCTCAGCTCATAGTTTATCGTCAGGACACTGGGCTCAGGTCATAGTTTATCCTCAGGACCCTGGGCTCAGGTCATAGTTTATCCTCAGGACCCTGGGCTCAGGTCATAGTTTATCCTCAGGACCCTGGGCTCAGGTCATAGTTTATCCTCAGGACAATGGTCAGGACCCTGGGCTCAGGTCATAGTTTATCATCAGGACATAGTTTATCGTCAGGACCCTGGGCTCAGCTCATAGTTTATCGTCAGGACCCTGGGCTCAGCTCATAGTTTATCATCAGGACAATGGTCAGGGCCCTGGGCTCAGCTCATAGTTTATCGTCAGGACCCTGGGCTCAGGTCATAGTTTATCATCAGGACGATGGCCAAGACCCTGGGCTCAGGTCATAGTTTATCCTCAGGACAATGGTCAGGACCCTGGGCTCAGGTCATAGTTTATCATCAGGACAATGGTCAGGACCCTGGGCTCAGCTCATAGTTTATCGTCAGGACCCTGGGCTCAGGTCATAGTTTATCATCAGGACACTGGGCTCAGGTCATAGTTTATCATCAGGACGATGGCCAAGACCCTGGGCTCAGGTCATAGTTTATCCTCAGGACAATGGTCAGGGCCCTGGGCTCAGGCCATAGTTTATCAGGACAATGGTCAGGGCCCTGGGCTCAGGCCATAGTTTATCCTCAGGACCCTGGGCTCAGGTCATAGTTTATCCTCAGGACCCTGGGCTCAGGTCATAGTTTATCCTCAGGACCCTGGGCTCAGGTCATAGTTTATCCTCAGGACCCTGGGCTCAGGTCATAGTTTATCCTCAGGACAATGGTCAGGACCCTGGGCTCAGCTCATAGTTTATCATCAGGCCAATGGTCAGGACCCTGGGCTCAGGTCATAGTTTATCGTCAGGACCCTGGGCTCAGGTCATAGTTTATCGTCAGGACCCTGGGCTCAGGTCATAGTTTATCATCAGGACAATGGTCAGGACCCTGGGCTCAACTCATAGTTTATCACCAGGACAATGGTCAGGACCCTGGGCTCAGGTCATAGTTTATCCTCAGGACCCTGGGCTCAGGTCATAGTTTATCCTCAGGACCCTGGGCTCAGGTCATAGTTTATCCTCAGGACCCTGGGCTCAGGTCATAGTTTATCCTCAGGACAATGGTCAGGACCCTGGGCTCAGGTCATAGTTTATCATCAGGACAATGGTCAGGGCCCTGGGCTCAGGTCATAGTTTATCATCAGGACAATGGTCAGGACCCTGGGCTCAGGTCATAGTTTATCATCAGGACCCTGGGCGCAGCTCATAGTTTATCACCAGGACCTGCTCAATGCTGTCTTTCTCGGTTTTTGATGTCAGAAGCCTAGTGATGTTGGCAGTGGGTCAGTTAGCAGCTCCACAGCTGTAGCCTGGAACTCCATCATCACCCTGCACACTGGGCAGAAGTCGGCTAGCTGAGGATTTGGCACCAGACAGTTTTGGGGAAGTGTTTAAAAATTGCAACACAGTGAGGGTGGAAAATCAGAGTTGTACCAAGAAAGAGAAATAGCGACAGGTAGTAAGCTGCTTTTCCACTTCAGGATATTTCAAAACTGTCAGATTGTTTTCCATGAAGAGGTCTCCAAGTTTCACTTATTGTCACAAGCTATCACTGCAGTACAGAATGTAGACTCAAGCTGCAACTGAAACTGAAAACCAATCAGTTTAACAGCTCGGGTCACACCACTCAAAGTAAAGTTCAAATGGTGACTCTCCATATCTTTATAATAACGCACATCTATTTACCAGTCATCAAAAGAAACCAGCCTCCTTTAGGCTCCGAAATTTTAAAAAGGAGCAGGAGATATAAACATTGCACGTTACACTAAAAAGTGTTAAATTAGAGCTGAACCTATCGTGAGAGCCTCCAGATAGCTGACTTCATCCTTAGCTGAGAGCATGGCCACAAGTTGAAGTATATTTGGAATCCCATCTTGAATAGGTGGGAAATAGCATTTTCACACATTTCTTGCTGTGCACCAGCGCTAATGACTCATATCCGTTATCAACACTAGTGACGAATGTTAGTGTAGAGCATATCCGAGAGTAAATTTGCTTTGTGTAAAGATTTTGCCGTGCTGATTTTTTGCCAGTAGTAATAAGAGTGAGTTATTGGGCAGGGTGCCACTTCTCTATTCCTGAGGGAGCAGAGAAAGATGGGGAGAGAAAGACATGCATTTATATAGTGCCTTTCACGACCACCAGACGCCGCAGAGCGCTTTACAGCCAATGAAGAGAGAGAGAGAGAGAGAGAGAGAGAGAGAGAGAGAGAGAGAGAGAGAGAGAGAGAGAGAGAGAGAGAGATAGAGAGAGAACTGAAGCGGCTCTTATCAAAGTCACAAATGACATCCTTTGTGACCATGGTAAACTATCCCTAAGAACATAAGAAATAGGAGCAGGAGTCGGCCATTCGAGCCTGCTCCGCCATTCAATGAGATCATGGCTGATCTTCTGCCTCAACTCCATTCACCGGCCCTATCGCCATATCCCTTGATGCCCTTACTAGTCAGAAATCTATCGACTTCTGTTTTGAATATACCCAATGACTGAGCCTCCACAGCCCTCTGGGGTAGAGAATTCCAAAGATTCACCACCCTCTGTGTGAAGAAATTTCTTCTCATCTCAGTCCTGAATGGCCTACCCTTTATCCTGAGGCTGTGGCCCCTGGTTCTAGACTCCCCATCCAAGGGAAACATTCTCCCAGCATCCACCCTATCAAGTCCTGTAATAATTTTGTATGCTTCAATGAGATCCCCTCTCATTCTTCTGAATTCAAGAGAATACAGGCCTAGTTTACTCAATCTCTTCTCATACAACAGTCCCGCCATCCCAGGGATCAATCTCGTGAACCTTCGTTGCACTCCCTCTATGGCAAGTATATCCTTCCTTAGGTAAGGAGACCAAAATTGTACACAGTACTCCAGGTGTGGTCTCACCAAGGCCCAATATAATTGGAGTAAGTCTTCTTTACTCCTGTACTAAAATCCTCTTGTAATGAAAATCCTTCTTGACCTGTCTGCAGCCTTTGACACGTTGACCACTCTATCCTCCTCCAACGCCTCTCCACCGTCGTCCAGCTGGGTGGGACTGCACTCGCCTGGTTCCATTCTTATCTATCCAGTTGTAGCGAGAGAATCACCTGCAACGGCTTCTCTTCCCACTCCCACACCGTTACCTCTGGTGTCCCCAAGGATCTAGCCTTGGCCCCCTCCTATTTCTCATCTACATGCTGCCCCTCGGCGACATCATCCGGCAACACAGCGTCAGTTTCCACATGTACGCTGACAACACCCAGCTCTACCTCACCACCACCTCTCTCAACCCCCTCCATCTTTAAATTGTCAGACTGCTTGTCCGACATCCAGAACTGGATCAGCAGAAATTTCCTCCAACTAAATATCGGGAAGATGGAAGCCATTGTCTCGTTCCCAGCCACAAACTCCATTTCCTAGCCACTGACTCCAACCCTCTCCTCGGTAACTGTCTGAGGTTGAACCAGACTGTTCGCAACCTTGGTGTTTATATTTGACCCCATGTCTGCGCCATCACTAGGACCGCCTATTTGTACCTTCAGATCACCTCCTAAATCCACCTCTGCTTAGCTCATCCGCTGCTGAAACCCTCATCCATGCCTTTGTTAACTCTAGACTCGACTATTCCAACGCACTCCTGGCCGACCTCCCATCTTCCACCCTCCATAAACTTAAGCTCATCCAAAACTCTGCTGCCCGTATCTTAACTCGCTCCAAGTCCCGTTCACCCATCACCCCTGTGCTCGCTGACCTACATTGGCTCCCGGTTAAGCAACGTCTTGATTTTAAAATTCTCATCCTTGTTTTCAAATCCCTCCATAGCCTCGCCCCTCCCCATCTCTGCAACCTCCTCCGAGATAACAGCGCTCCTCTAATTCTGGCCTCTTGAGCATCCCTGATTTTAATCACTCCACCATTGGCGCTGTGCCTTCAGCTTCCTGGGCCCTAAGTTCATGAGTGGCCATGTCTGGTGAGTTCCTGTTAAGGTTGGGTTTTGATGAACAGTCTCACAGTTCGACTACACGAAGCTCTGATATTTTCACGTTAAAGCTGACAAATGAAACACAGCCGGCATCCGCCCGATTACTTCACACTCAGTATTTTCTCAAGATGGTTAGAACTTCTCCGCATTCCTCGAACAAGCCATATTTTTACCATGCTGAGCTCCACCTGACTTGGAGTAAAACTCGTATTGTTCAAGTTTTACGGGCAATGTACTAAAGGGCTGGTTTAGCCGATGCTCACCTTACAATCCACCTCGGCCTGCTTGCGCCTGGTCTCGCTGAGCTGGGTCTGCAGTCCTTTGTTTTGTGCTGTGATGTACTGCAGCTTATCCTGCAGACCGGTGCAAGCCTGCTCCGTTCGGTTCAGAAGGCTGCTATTCACCTGGTTCTGAGTAGAGAAGCAAAGTTATTTTCATTAAAACCGATGTGTACAGACACAAGCAGCAGAAACCAGAAATAATTAAACACTAGATCACAAGTCAGCACTGCTCGAGATCGGAGTAATATGCAAACTTCAAACTACCGTCTCCTCCAGTAGTTACTTTAGTCATTTATTTTTCCGTCTACAATGCAGTGATAGCGCCGCGCCCTGCTGGCCTGTGCAGTGATAGAGCCGTGCCCTACTGGCCTGTGCAGTGATAGAGCCGCGTCCTGCTGGCCTGTGTAGTGATAGCGCCGTGTCCTGCTGGCCTGTGCAGTGATAGAGCCGTGTCCTGCTGGCCTGTGCAGTGATAGAGCCGCGTCCTGCTGGCCTGTGCAGTGATAGCGCCGCGTCCTGCTGGCCAGTGCAGTGATAGAGCCGTGTCCTGCTGGCCTGTGCAGTGATAGCGCCGCGTCCTGCTGGCCTGTGCAGTGATAGCGTCGTGTCCTGCTGGCCTGTGCAGTGATAGCGCCGCGTCCTGCTGGCCTGTGCAGTGATAGCGCCGCGTCCTGCTGGCCTGTGCAGTGATAGCGCCGCGTCCTGCTGGCCTGTGCAGTGATAGCGCCGCGTCCTGCTGGCCTGTGCAGTGATAGCGCCGCGTCCTGCTGGCCTGTGCAGTGATAGCGCCGCGTCCTGCTGGCCTGTGCAGTGATAGCGCCGCGTCCTGCTGGCCTGTGCAGTGATAGCGCCGCGTCCTGCTGGCCTGTGCAGTGATAGCGCCGCGTCCTGCTGGCCTGTGCAGTGATAGCGCCGCGTCCTGCTGGCCTGTGCAGTGATAGCGCCGCGTCCTGCTGGCCTGTGCAGTGATAGCGCCGCGTCCTGCTGGCCTGTGCAGTGATAGCGCCGCGTCCTGCTGGCCTGTGCAGTGATAGCGCCGCGTCCTGCTGGTCTGTGCAGTGATAGCGCCGCGTCCTGCTGGCCTGTGCAGTGATAGCGCCGCGCCCTGCTGGCCTGTGCAGCGATAGAGCCGTGCCCTGCTGGTCTGTGCAGTGACAGCGCCGTGTCCTGCTGGCCTGTGTAGTGACAGCGCCGTGTCCTGCTGGCCTGTGCAGCGATAGAGCCGTGTCCTGCTGGTCTGTGCAGCGATAGCGCCCTGTCCTGCTGGTCTGTGCAGTGATAGCGCCGTGTCCTGATGGTCTGTGCAGTGATAGAGCCGTGTCCTGCTGGTCTGTGCAGTGATAGAGCCGTGTCCTGCTGGCCAGTGCAGTGATAGAGCCGCGTCCTGCTGGTCTGTGCAGTGAGAGCGCTGTGTCCTGCTGGCCTGGCAACTCAGAGCTCAGCTGTGGGAAGTAGAGGGTTTTGTCTTTATTAAAAAGTTAAAAGAAATAGGGGGAAAAATTGGGTCGCGCCCCCTTTGGGGCACTAACTTCGCCAGGGCGCTACTTTTAGTGCCCCCGCACCCGAAATTGAGTGGTAGCGCCCCAAGCAGGAGGTGGGGTGTTACTGGAAGCGCTCCCCCCTCCCTCTTGGGGCGCTCCAGCTCAATATTGCAGAGCCACGCAGGGCCTTGCACATGGCGAACCGGGGCCCAGCTGGGCCACCAGGGAGCCGGCTAAAGAGCCCAGCACTCGAGAAGGAGGGCAAAGCAGCCGGCACCCCGCAGGAGGAGGGCAAAGATGTCAGGTGCTGGCAGGCGGCCAGCAAAAAAAATGGCCGTCCGGCACCTCCACTTTAAATATCGCCGCCCCGGCCGCACGTACACCCCCCTGACCCCGTCGGACATAGCGTCTGGCGGTACGTCGAGGGCTCGACCCAAGTTTGCGGCCGGGGCGCGAGCGGGGCACTGCACACGGCGATGACATCATCGCCAGAGGTGCAGCGCCGTGGGGCACTACCGGCTACCGCCGCTGCTAACCTCCCGCTGAATTTTTGCACAGGAGGCGTTAGCGGTGCCTCGCCCGAGTTGCTTTGCGCCCCGTTAGCGCCCCCTCACGGGAGGCGCAAAGCAACCGAATTTTGCCCCCATAGTGTTTGCAAGGTGGAATTATTACAAGCCATTCCTGGACATCCTCCCGGCACCAACTGAAGGAAATGGGTGCCAAAAAGTAGAACTTTGGAAAGGTGCAGCTATTTCTGGCAGACGTGGTTGGCAAACCCACAGCCCTATAAAGAACAGAGCTGTGGTTCAGATTTTTAAATAAAAACCCGACGTAAACAACCTGCTGTTGTATCTAACACGCAGGAGGGATATCACTTAGTCATGATAAACTGTGCACTCAAAACTCACCCGATACAGATTTGCTGCCCCTCAGAAGCTTACAATGAGACACTACATTTCTGTTATACAATTTTTAAATGTCAAAGATTTTCTGAAATGTCAAGTGATTTGTACTTTTAACTTCCTGTTGCTGGTTAGTTGCTGCAGGGTATGACAGGAGATCAGTGTGCATTTGAGGCTGTAAACGGTGTAAAATGTATGAATTGGCCAAAATGATGTTTATTGAGCTGCAGACATGAAATAGGTGCATGTGGAAAATGGCTCAAAAATCATTGTTTTATCAGATGCTGACTGAGTGAAGCTAACTGCCGCTGAGATTGTGGTGCATGGAGGCGATACCATCTCAACTGCTGGAAAGCCATTGCACATTTCTGGTTTCTAAACAAAGTTGTATTTGCAGGATGGCTGACAGTAGCGTGGTTACTCCACCGCCAGGTACACCGATAGGAGCAAGACATGCCCAAAGACTGTGGATTTCAGCCGAGAACGTCACTCAGGTCTGCTCTATGTTACCCAGTAAGGTCGCAAGCTGTGCCTCTGCCCATTAAACCATATGGGTTCTGTTAGGAGACTTTAAACTCGAGATTAAATATGGAGCTTGTACTCCTGGTGTATTTAAAGTTATAGGGGGAATAATTCGGTTGATTTGCGCCTGGGCAAATTCAGCGGGAGGTTAGTGGCGGTGGTAACCGTTAGCGGCCCGCAGCGCTGCGCCTCTGGCGATGCTGTCATCGCCGTGCGCAACGCCCCACTCGCACCCCGGCTGCGATCTTCGGTAGCGTCCCGACTTACCGCTGGACGCTATGTCAGACAGGGTCAGGGGGGGCTACCTGCGGCCAGGGCGCCGCAAATGAAAGGGGAGATGCCGGGCGGCCATTTTTGTTGCTGGCCGCCTGCCAGCACTTGCCCCCGTTGCTGTCCCCGGCCTTCTGTGCAGCCCCCCGCTGGGTATGCCAGCTACGCTCCATGCGCCCGGCATTTCTCTTTTGCCGGCACTCCGATCCCTGGTGGCCCAGTTGGGCCCCGGGTTGCGCTGTGCAAGGCCCCTCCCCTTTAATAAGGGGAGGAAGGCCTGCAGTACCGCGGCGCAACATGCCGCAGAGCGTGGTGCTTCGGCACGTAGCGCCGTGACATTCACTCGCAGCGCCCCAAGAGGGAGGCGGGGCGCCTCCAGTAGCGCTTCAGTGAATTTCAGGTGCGGGGACGCTAATTTTTTCAGAGCGCTACAAGAAGCCCTTCGAGCCTGCTCCGGCATTCAATATGATCATGGCTGATCCTCTATCTCAATACCATATTTCCGCTGTCTCCCCATACCCCTTGATGCCTTGTGTCTAGAAATCTATCTATCTCCTTCTTAAATATATTCAGTGACTTGGCCTCCACAGCCTTCTGTGGTCGAGAATTCCACAGGTTCACCACCCTCTGAATGAAGAAATTTCTCCTCATCTCAGTCCTAAATGTCCTACCCCTTATCCGGAGATGGTGACCCCTCGTTCTAGACCCCCCAGCCTGGGGAAACATCCTCCCGGCATCCAGTCTGTCTAGCCCTATCAGAATTTTATACGTTTCAATGAGATCCCCTCTCATTCTTCTAAACTCTAGTGAATACAGGCCTAGTCGACCCAATCTCTCCTCATACGACAGCCCTGCCATCCCAGGAATCAGTTTGGTGAACCTTCGCTGCACTCACTCTATGGCAAGTATATTTTTTCTTAGGTAAGGAGACCAAAACTGCACACAGTACTCCAGGTGCGGTCTCACCAAGGCCCTGTATAACTGTAGTAAGACATCCTTGCTCCTGTACTCAAATCCTCTTGCAATGAAGGCCAACATACCATTTGCCTTCCTAACTGCTTGCTGCACCTGCATGTTTGCTTTCAGTGACTGGTGTACAAGGACACCCAGGTCCCTTTGTACATCAACATTTCCCAATCTACCACCATTTAAATAATACTCTGCCTTTCTGTTTTTCCTACCGAAGTGGATAACTTCACATTTATCCACGTTATACTGCATCTGCCATGTATTTGCCCACTCACTCAACTTGTCTAAATCGCCTTGAAGCCTCTTTGCATCCTCCTCACAACTCACAATCCCACCTAGTTTCATGTCGTCAGCAAACTTGGAAATATTACATTTGGTTCCCTCATCCAAGTCATTGATATATATTGTGAATAGCTGGGGCCCAAGCACTGATCCCTGTGGTACCCCATTAGTCGCCGCCTGTCACCCTGAAAAAGACCCATTTATTCCTACTCTGTTTCCTGTCTGTTAACCAATTTTCAATCCATGCCAGTATATTACCCCCAATCCCATGTGCTTTAATTTTGCACACTAACCTCTTTGTGGGAGGACTTTATCAAAGGCCTTCTGAAAATCCAAATACACCACATCCAGTGGTTCTCCCTTATCTATTCTACCAGTTACATCCTCAAAAAACTCCAGTAGGTTTGTCAAACAAGATTTCCCTTTCATAAATCCATGTTGACTTTGTTTAATCCCGTTGATATTTTCTAAGTGTCCTGTTATCACATCCTTTATAATAGACTCTAGCATTTTCCCTACCACTGATGTTAGGCTAACCGGTCTGTAGTTCCCTGTTTTCTCTCTCCCTCCTTTTTTAAATAGTGGGGTTACATTTGCCACCCTCCAATCTGCAGGAACTGTTCCATAATCTATAGAATTTTGGAAGATGACAACCAATGCATCCACTATTTCCATGGCTACCTCTTTTAGTACTCTGGGATGCAGATTATCAGGCCCTGGGGATTTATCGGCTTTCAGTCCATTAATTTCTCCAGCACTATTTTTTTACTAATACTAATTTCCTTTAATTCCTCCTTCTCACTAGACCCTTGGTTCCCTAGCATTTCTGGGAAGTTATTTGTGTCCTCTTTCATGAAAACAGAACCAAAGTATTTGTTTAATTGCTCAGCCATTTCCTTGTTCCCCATTATAAATTCTCCCGTTTGTGACAGTAAGGGACCTACATTTGTCTTCACTAATCTTTTTCTTTTTACAGATTTGTAGAAGCTTTTACAGTCCGCTTTTATGTTCCTTGCAAGTTTACTCTCATACTCTATTTTTCCCCTCTTAATCAATCTCTTGGTCCTTTTTTGCTGAACTCTAAACTGTTCCCAATCCTCAGGCTTGCTACTTTTTCTGGCAACTTTATATGACTCCTCTTTGGATCTAATACTATCCTTAATTTCTTTTGTCAGCCATGGTAGGGTCGCTTTTCCTTTTGTGTTTTTGCTCCAGAAAGGAATGTATAACTGTTGCAATTCATGCATTCGTTCCTTGAATGTTAGCCATTGCCTATCCACCGTCATGCCTTTTAATGAAGCTCCCCAATCTATCGTAGCCAACTCGCTCCTCATACCTTCGTAGTTTCCTTTGTTTAGATTTAGGACCCTAGTTTCGAATGAGACTTCTTCACTTTCCATTTTAATGAAGAATTCTAACGTTATGGTCACTCTTCCCTAAAGGACCCTGCACAACAAGATGATGAATTAACCCCTTCTCATTGCACAATACGCAATCTAGGATAGCCTGTTCCCTAGTTGGCTCAACGTACTGGTCTAAAAAACCATCTTGTACACACTCCAGGAATTCACCCTCCACAGTATTATTGCTAATTTGGTTTGGCCAGTCTTTCTGTAGATTAAAGTCACCCATGATTACTGTAGTACCCTTGTTACATGCATCTCTAATTTCCTGTTTGATGCCATCCCCTACATTACCACTACTGTTTGGAGGCCTATAGACAACTCCCACCAATGTTTTCTGCCCCTTGGTGCTTCTTAGCTCCACCCAGACTGATTCTACATCTTGATTTTCTGAGCCAATATCCTTTCTCACTATTGCTCTGATTTCATCCTTTACTAACAACATCACCCCACCTCCTTTTCCTTTTTGCCTGTCCTTCCTAAATATCGAATATCCTTGGATATTCAGCTCCCAGCCTTGGTCACCCTGCAGCCATGTTTCTGTAATCGTAATTATATCGTATCCATTTACATCTATTTGCGCTGTTAATTCGTCTACCTTATTACTCTCTCTAGTACAATCACATCTTTCCTGTATTGTCGTGACCAGAACTGTAAGCAGTACTCTAACTGTGGCCTAACTAGTGTTTTATACAGTTCAAGCATAACCTCCCTGCTCTTATATTCTATGCCTTGGCTAATAAAGGCAAGATTTTGTGCGAACTGCACTTAATAAACCCCCCAGCACAACCAAGCAGAAATCCAGGCCCAACTGTACCCCTGTGCATAATTGGCGCCCCCTTAGCTCTTTCCAATCTGTGCCTAAGCTCTCTGATAAATAGGGTGTGCCATTATTTGGGAGTGGGGTGGGGCGGGGAAAAGACTGTGCACTCCATATCAGAAACTCTACCTGCGTGGACTGCTCAGTAGCTTGGTTTGGGGATTAGAGGTACATTTATTCAATAATGTGGCAGTGGCTTGTTTTGCATCCACATTGTTAGAATGGAAATTGATTCTCGAATCTGGAGTTCGGGCTTGACATGAAGCACAGCGAGACTCATTCTTCCAGAAAGTCTGAATGTGCTTTGCTCCGGAGCACTGAATTCACAAAACACAAGTTGAGACTTGGTGTGAAGTGAAAACCCCATCACATCGATGCTAACCGTGTAAATGCACCCTTAAAGGCACGGGGATCATTTTTAGCACGTCAGATGCCCAGCTGATCTCCCCAAAAATTGTGTGTTCATGTGCACAATATAAAAATCACACTATACGATAATTTTCTCTGATTTATTGGTAGTTCAGTACCAGTCATCTGTACTGTTAGATTCCACACTAACCTGTACATGGAGCACAACAGGTATGGAAAATGGAGCATGACTAACCCAAAGACATTTAGATGCTTTATGCAGAGAATGCCATCCACACATCAGTCTCTCCCTTCAACTCTCCTCAAAGATTTCCACCCAAGCTTTGAGTACTCTACAGCTCCAGTACTACTGCAGTGAGGGCAGGCAAGGGAGTGACAGCAACTCTACCCCTCCTGCAGTGAGGGCGGGGGAGAGAGTGACAGCAACTCTACCCCTCCTGCAGCGAGGGCAGGCGAGGGAGTGACAGCAACTCTACCCCTCCTGCAGCGAGGGCGGGGAGAGAGAGACAGCAACTCTACCCCTCCTGCAGCGAGGGCAGGCGAGGGAGTGACAGCAACTCTACCCCTCCTGCAGTGAGGGCAGGCAAGGGAGTGACAGCAACTCTACCCCTCCTGCAGCGAGGGCAGGCGAGGGAGTGACAGCAACTCTACCCCTCCTGCAGTGAGGGCAGGCAAGGGAGTGACAGCAACTCTACCCCTCCTGCAGCGAGGGCAGGCGAGGGAGTGACAGCAACTCTACCCCTCCTGCAGCGAGGGCAGGCGAGGGAGTGACAGCAACTCTACCCCTCCTGCAGCGAGGGCAGGCGAGGGAGTGACAGCAACTCTACCCCTCCTGCAGTGAGGGCAGGCGAGGGAGTGACAGCAACTCTACCCCTCCTGCAGTGAGGGCATGCGAGGAAGTGACAGCAACTCCACCCCTCCTGCAGTGAGGGCAGGGGAGAGAGAGACAGCAACTCCACCCCTCCTGCAGTGAGGGCAGGCAAGGGAGTGACAGCAACTCTACCCCTCCACTACTGCAGTGAGGGCAGGCAAGGGAGTGACAGCAATGCTATCCAGGCATTCTCAAAGTCAATGAAAGGAGTTGCACTCTGAGCTGCAATGTCAGGACCACCTCACCCTGGAACTCTCCCCATTGCAGCAACAGAGAATACTTGACAGCTGTAATCAGACTGAACAGTCGGGGCGATGATCAGACACGAGATAAGCTGGGGCCCTGATGTATGCTTATGCTATTGTGCATCGTTCTATAGAATGACACTGGGATTTTAGCTTTCTACTTCAGTTTTTTGTTGAGTTACTGACCGCGAACTGCACCTGCTAATCACAGTGTGACTTAGTAGAGGGGTAAATAACCAGGGGGCATAGTTTCAAGGTAAGGGGCAGGAAGTTTGGAGGGGATTTGAGGAAAAACTTTTTCACCCAGAGGGTGGTTGGAATCTGGAACTCACTGCCTGAAAGGGTGGTAGAGGCAGGAACCCTCGCAACATTCAAGAAGCATTTAGATGAGCACTTGAAACGCCATAGCATACAAGGCTACGGACCAAGTGCTGGAAAATGGGATTAGAATAGATAGGGCTTGATGGCCGGCGCAGACACGATGGGCCAAAGGGCCTCTTTCTGTGCTGTATAACTCTATGGGCTGGATTTTGATACTGGGGCGGGTTGGGGTCGTGTTATCCACCCGACTGCAAGTGGATGTGGGAGATTGATGCAATTTTCACCTAATTGGGCAATTGAGTTCCAGCATGTTGGAACCCATGAACCAATTAGTGTTTTCAGTCTGAAAGTCGCCTCTGATGATGTCATCATTGCTGCTGCATTGAAGGTCTTCAGAGACTGCCTGGCCTTTGCTGTGAGAGGACCTGGATACAAAATGAGCAGCAGCAGCCCGAAGTCTGCTCCCAGATATTTTTACACCACCACCACTCCCAGATATGTCTCCTCCCCATCCATTCATATATGCATCCATCCATCTAGCCATCCATATATGCATCCCCATAGCCAGCCAGCCGGCCGGCCGTGCTCCCACCAGGTTTCACATTCGTGGTTCAGAACAGGCGTGCTTCACGTAGAAAAAGGGTTAAAATCACAAAAGCCTTTCAAAATGGCATTATAGAGGCAATTTAGTGCTTGTTAAGGGCCTTAACAGCCTATCCCGCCTCTTAGAGGCAGGACCAGCAGACACGATTTAATGAAAATTGCATGGAGGTGGGCTTGTGCCCGCCTGCCAATTTTCGCAATTTTAACCCCCCACACGCCTCCAAACCCGCCTCCATGGGTCAATGAAAATTCTGCCCTATGACTAATAGGGATTGCTGTTCTTGTATTACTGCTTTGACAGCTCCTATATAATACAGACAAATTATTTGGAGCTAGGGTCTTGTGGATCGAGTTTCTAACCAGTCGAGTGTACCTGGACTTTGTGCCAGAGATTGTTTTGCAGGTTTGTGTCCCGTACCTGTGTCTCCAGTTCCAGTACTCTGTGCCGCAGTTCTCGCAGTTCGGCCTGTGCTTGGGCTTCACTAAACCGCACCGTCATCAGCTCATTATGCAGCTCATTTGTGGCGTTCTTCCTTGGAGAATCCTTCCACCGACCTCCAGTTCGTGCAAGATGTCGCTGAAAACATTTCATGTTCAACATGAGAGCTGCTCAAAGTCAGTTTATAACAGTTAAATGTGGACTGTGCCATCGGCTGGTCTGGTGCAGTTTTACATTATCTGATTCTAAAAGCAAAAGCAGCTTTAATTATGCACTTACACTGTCTGGAACACATCCAGTTAACGACACAAGATTACATGGAGAACTGACTACAGCAATCGCTCACTCAGTAGGAAGGTCCCACCATACACGGACGGACCTTGCTTACCTGCCAGTGCTCATCCAAATCCTTCACCTGTCGGTGCAGCTCTTTCATGGAAGTCACTGCCTCTGTCTCACGCAATTTTAGTGCCTTTAGCTCCTCCTGCAAGCGCGCTACGTTATTCTCATCAGGAAGTGAGTTGTTCCTCTGGAATTAATCATATGAGGTGGCTTACAAAAAGGTCCATCCAGCCTAAAGACATCTATATCACTAGCAGTTATTGGTAGTTTTCCTGAAAGTCTCCTCCCCAACTTGGGTACCCCAGTACCAAACAAGCAGCAGGTGACCTCCTCCTCGGTCTCCACCACTTCCATTCTTAAATCAGCTGCTGGGACATCATGAGCAGCCTCCGGCAACGTGATCTGCCAATCTGCTCCCCTCCCAGGGAACCAGCTAGCCTCTGCCAAGCACTCTTCCATCCTCTGAATAGACCACAAATGAGTTGCTAAAATGAACATTTGCTGTTTGGAAGGACAAGCCGGTATAAACATTTTCTTAGTTATTTAATGCACTGCAGCATTTGAATTGAATGGATGCTGCAGCTACTGTGAACTCTGGAATAGTGCATTCAGTCAACAACGCTCATTGTTGAATCCATTCCATAAACTGAATTATTTGTTGCTAGTCAAATGTCAAGGAGGACTCGGCCCACGGCTGCCTTCTAAAAATTATAACAGCCCCTCACACTGCAACAAGCTTCTTATAATCCCCAGTCTATTATGTTTTATGCATCAACATTTTAATTTTGGAGTGCAGCCCTGGCCACATCACAAACTGGTTTCTGTTTAAGTAAAGGATAATAGCTGTGGTGTGTTATTAGTTGCTGGTCGAGAAGCTAAATCCCACCCTAGGAGAGCTCTTTATGGCTTCACCAGAGGGAGCGAGTGGGGGCGGGGCAGAGGGGTTTAAGGGGGGAAGAGTGGGGGCCGGGCAGAGGGGTTTAAGGGGGAAGAGTGGGGCCGGGCAGAGGGGTTTAAGGGGGGAGAGTGGGGGCCGGGCAGAGGGGTTTAAGGGGGAAGAGTGGGGGCTGGGCAGAGGGGTTTAAGGAGGCGTTTGGCAGTAACTGTTGCTGGGGATCCAATCTTCCAGCTCCCAATTGTTGAAGGCTGCAGACCCTACACACACAGCCAAAGCACACAATGGACACGATGGGGAAATTAATTTTGGAAATGTTTCAGCTGGAGGAGGTATCTGACAGTACTGTGCCTATCATCACAAACCTCACTGGATAAATTTGGCCTCTTAGATTTATCAATGCCTCAGCATCAGAACAAGGCCTCAGAGCTGCTGACAAAATAAACAAAATCAGAAGTGCAGAGCGCAGAAAGGAAATTCAGCTCCAGAAGCTGATGCTGACAGGTGTGAATCTCGTAAAAGAGGTGTTTTTACAGACACATACTGTTCTGTGATTGCAATCAGATAATCTAATGCTGGAAGCTGAGCCCGAGTAGAACAAGCGGTTTTTCTACACAACACCTCCCACTAATCAGTACATTTAGACTATGTGGCAGGAAAAAAAATCTCAAGTGTCACCCATACCACGATTTCCTGGTGCTTTTTACCAGAAATCATGTGTGAACATGGCCAATATCAACCCCCATTAACCCCTCCGACTCCAAGAGTCCACACCAAACTGTGGGGCTCAATGGCAGGCTCCAACTTGTTTCTTTACCTGGGCCCGGGGTGGGGTTGGGTAAATAGAATGGGTGAAGCGAGATTTCAAGTTCGAAATTCCGGTGTTTCCTTCACCAGCAACAGTGCGTGCTTTCATCAACGTGAACAATAACTCCTTACATCTTGTTTAATCCAGTTTTACAAATCACCTGACTCCCATTCACAGAGGGACACTCGGACACACGCCATCCGCTCTTGTAAAAAAAGTGACATGTGCGAGCCTGGAGGTTGGGGTCGCATTCCCCATATTCCATTATTTAACCACTCTCCTGCCCGTCGTAGAGGGTGAATATCGAGGCCACTGTCTGCATCGCAGGCGACTGTAACACTCACTGTCTACACCGCAGGGTATTGTAAAACTCACTGTCTACATCGCAGGGTATTGTAAAACTCACCGTCTACATCGCAGGGTATTGTAAAACTCACTGTCTACATCGCAGGCGACTGTAAAACTCACTGTCTACATCACAGGGTATTGTAAAACTCACTGTCTACATCGCAGGCGACTGTAAAACTCACTGTCTACATCACAGGGTATCGTAAAACTCACTGTCTACATCGCAGGCGACTGTAAAACTCACCGTCTACATCGCAGGGTATTGTAAAACTCACTGTCTACATCGCAGACTACTGTAACACTCACTGTCTACACCGCAGGGTATTGTAAAACTCACTGTCTACACCGCAGGGTATTGTAAAACTCACTGTCTACATCGCAGGCGACTGTAAAACTCACTGTCTACATCGCAGGGTATTGTAAAACTCACTGTCTACATCGCAGGCGACTGTAAAACTCACCGTCTACATCGCAGGGTATTGTAAAACTCACTGTCTACATCGCAGACTACTGTAACACTCACTGTCTACACCGCAGGGTATTGTAAAACTCACTGTCTACATCGCAGGCGACTGTAAAACTCACTGTCTACATCGCAGGGTGTTGTAAAACTCACTGTCTACATCGCAGGCGACTGTAAAACTCACCGTCTACACCGCAGGGTATTGTAAAACTCACTGTCTACACCGCAGGGTATTGTAAAACTCACTGTCTACATCGCAGGCGACTGTAAAACTCACCGTCTACATCGCAGGGTATTGTAAAACTCACTGTCTACATCGCAGACTACTGTAACACTCACTGTCTACACCGCAGGGTATTGTAAAACTCACTGTCTACATCGCAGGCGACTGTAAAACTCACTGTCTACATCGCAGGGTGTTGTAAAACTCACTGTCTACATCGCAGGCGACTGTAAAACTCACCGTCTACATCGCAGGGTGTTGTAAAACTCACCGTCTACATCGCAGGGTGTTGTAAAACTCACTGTCTACATCACAGGGTATCGTAAAACTCACTGTCTACATCGCAGGGTATTGTAAAACTCACTGTCTACATCGCAGGGTATTGTAAAACTCACTGTCTACATCGCAGGGTGTTGTAAAACTCACTGTCTACATCGCAGGGTGTTGTAAAACTCACTGTCTACATCACAGGGTATCGTAAAACATCACTGTCTACATCGCAGGGTGTTGTAAAACTCACTGTCTACATCACAGGGTATCGTAAAACTCACTGTCTACATCGCAGGGTGTTGTAAAACTCACTGTCTACATCACAGGGTATCGTAAAACTCACTGTCTACATCGCAGGGTGTTGTAAAACTCACTGTCTACATCGCAGGGTATTGTAAAACTCACTGTCTACATCGCAGGCGACTGTAAAACTCACCGTCTACATCACAGGGTATCGTAAAACTCACTGTCTACATCACAGGGTATTGTAAAACTCACCGTCTACATCACAGGGTATCGTAAAACTCACTGTCTACATCGCAGGGTATCGTAAAACTCAATGGCCTGAAATTTGTGGTCCAGATGACGTTGAACTGGCAGCGTTTGCTGTCATTCCGCCTGTGAAACTGACTGCAACTTCGGGATTCGGCACACCGGAAATCATTCCCTGCTCCTCTCCTGGCTGCACTGTGTCCCCGTCCCACCGCCCCAAACCCCACCGAGCTGGCAATCAGTGTAATCACTCAAAACTCCAGCTTTTCCACAGTAATTTACACTGTTAAATTCCCCACTAAATGTTAGAACCAAAATTATTAGGTGTAACTGGGGTTTTAACAGCGTATTGACTGCTAAAAAGGCTATGGGCCTGTAAAACTAATTTTAATTTTGTGCAGTGTGAAATCGATCCATTTTAATAAAATTAAAATTTTTAAGTAACTTTAAAAAAAAATTAAATGTTAATCAAACAGCAATGTGATAATGACCATCTGTTTTTTTTCGTGATGCTGGTTGAGGGATAAATATTGGGCAGGACACCGGGGAGAACTCCCCTGCTCTTGTTCGAAATAGTGCCATGGGATCTTTTACATCCACCAGAGAGAGCAGGCGGGGCCTCGGTTTAACGACTCATCCGAAAGACGGCATCACCGGCAGTGCAGCGCTCCCTCAGTACTGCACCAGAGTGTCAGCCTAGATATTGTGCTCGAGTCTCTGGAGTGGGACTTGAACCCACGACCTGCTGACTCAGAGTGCTACCCACTGAGCCACAGCTGACACTACCGCAGGGTATTGTAAAACTCACTGGCTCCACATAACCAATCCTCTGTAAGGGGATCTGACCTTCAACCTGCAGAAAGAGTTGACCTTGACATGGCGTGATGGTTGTACACTTTGGTTCTCCTGTGTGTTTCCCATGAGGTCAGGCTGTGTTAATGAGTCGGCACGGACTGCTGGAGGCACTGCTCACAGTTGCTTCACTGCTTAATCTCACTAATCCAGTATAACATCTCACTGTAATCCAGTAGAACATCTCACTTCTGAGCTAAACAGTATTCAGAACAGAACCAGTTGCAGACAGTTCCTGTGTCAGCTGTGGCTCAGTGGGCAGCACTCTCTCGCCTCTGAGTCAGAAGGTCGTGGGTTCAAGTGCCATTCCAGGGACTCTAGCACAAAAATCTAGGCTGACACTCCAGTGCAGTGCTGAGGGAGTTCTGCACTGTCGGAGATGCTGTCTTTCAGATGAGACATTAAACCGAGGCACCGTCTGCTCTCTCAGTGGACGTAAAAGATCCCATGGCACTATTTCGAAGAGGAGCAGGGGAGTTCTCCCCAGTGTCCTGGCCAATATTTATCCCTCACTCAACATCACTAAAACAGATTATCTGGTCATTATCACGTTTGTGGGAGCTTGCTGTGCGCAGATTGGCTGCCGCGTTTCCAACATTACAACAGTGACTACACTTCAAAAGCACTTCATTGTCTGTAAAGCGCTTTGAGACGTATGTCCGGTGGTCGTGCAAGGCGCTAGAGAAATGTAAGTTTCTAAAGCTGCTCCCTTCATCCAGGCACCAGTCAGCTTCAAAGCAGCCCCCTCTACACAGGCCCAGCAGTGACCTTGGGTGCTTCGTCTCCATCAATGGCTGAAGCTATCTTGGCCCCACTCTGAAGCGTTCCTGCTAGCCCCTTTGTATGACTGCTATCCTACTCTCAAAACATCTCTTTCTAGCCTTGCTTTCAATAGGTTTTCGTCAGTTCTGATGAAGGGTCATCAACCTGAAACGTTAACTCTGTTTCTCTCTCCACAGTTACTGCCTGACCTGCTGAGTATTTCCAGCATTTTCTGTTTTTAAACAGAGTAATAAAATGTTTTCACTCTCCAATGGCCACTTGCGGTTGAACCCTGCGGCAGCACTGTGTTCTCACCTTTTCCATTTCCAGGACCTTATCTTGCATCTCTTTGAGTGCAGTCAGTGTCTCGGCCTCTCTCAATCGAGACTGTTCCAGCTCCATCTTCAGCTGCATCACCAATCCCTCTTTATGCGGATGATCACACTGTGGGATAAAGAAAGCAGAAGAGGATTTCAAAAGTGGCCTTTGAAAGCTAAGACTCAATCAAAATGGCTGTTGCAACACAATACACCTTCCACTCTGTACCCCCATCCATCCCAATGGAAAACAGCAACACTTTGCACCATGAAAGCATCAGATTGGATCCCCAGCCCCTTTTCCTCATGACTTGTGCCAATAATGGTGTGGGTTTTGTGCAATAGAAATTTCCTCACTCACTAACAGTAGCTTCAACCTTCAGAACCGCCAAACTGAACTTTCCTTTGACGCCTGTAGGCAGGTGAAATGCATCCGTTGCTTTTATTAAGAATCTGTGCACCAGCAGAGACAGCTGAATTGGGAACAAGGGGGAGAAAGAATGAAGACAGACAGACTTGCATTTCTATAGCACCTTTCACAACCTCAGGACATCCCAAAGCGCTTTGGTAAGGCTGGCAGTAAGAGTGGTGCACAGCTTCACAGGAGCAGGCTTGAAATGATCCATTCTGAAATGATCCATTCTAACGAAAGGTCATCGACCTGAAACGTTAACTCTTTCTCTCTCCACAGAGGCTGCCTGACCTGCTGAGCGGTTCCAGCATTTTCTGCTTTTATTTGAAATGATCCATGAAGTGACACATGCTGGCAAGGCTCAACCGTTCCTTTCAACCATCCCAATTAGACCAGGACACCCAGGTCTTGTGGGTGAATCTGAATCCTGTGCAACTGTACCAACTTTAGAGGGGGATTTCTGATGTCCTCCAAGCCTAAAAACCCTTAGCCTGAGGACTTCTTTTCGGAGATGGGGGGATAATAGTGTCTGAAAGGCTGATTTTGCTTTCTCCACAGCTCTCTGTTGGAGAGATTTTGGTGGCTCATATTTCAACCTGTTGTAGTTGTGGGGCTGGCAGGGCTTGATTAAGAATCTATTTGGGCCTCGACAAAGCAGGAGATTGAGTTTCCCTATGTTTCATCACACAACCTTCAGTCAAATTCCTCTGGGCTGAAGATGGTTGGTAAGAAGGAGCGTTCCCCTACACGACCAGTCTCTGGAGACTGACAAAGAATGACATAAGAACAAAAGAACATAAGAAATAGGAGCAGGAGTAGGCCATTCGGCCCCTCGAGCCTGCTCCGCCATTCGATAAGATCATGGCTGATCTGATCTTGGCCTCAACTCCACTTTCCTGCCCGCTCCCCATAATCCTCGATTCCAGTTTTTCAAAAATCTGTCTATCTCCGCCTTGAATATATTCAATGACTCCGCCTCCACAGCTCTCTGGGGTCGAGAATTCCAAAGATTCACAGCCCTCAGAGAAGAAATTCCTCATCTTCGTTTTAAATCGGCGACCCCTTATTCTGAAACTATGCCCCCTAGTTCTAGATTCCCCCACGAGGGGAAACATCCTCCCTGCATCTACCCTGTCAAGCCCCCTCAGAATCTTATATGTTTCAATAAGATCACTTCTCATTCTTCTAAACTCCAATGAGTATAGGTCCAACCTGCTCAACCTTTCCTCATATGACAACCCCTTCAACTCAGGAATCAACCTCGTGAACCTTCTCTGAACTGCCTCCAATGCAAGTATATCCTTCCTTAAATAAAGAGACCAAAACTGTACGCAGTACTCCGGATTTGGTCTCACCAACGCCCTGTACAGTTGTAGCAAGACTTCTCTACTTTTATACTCCATCCCCCTTGCAATAAAGGCCAATATCTATTTGCCTTCCTAATTACTTACTGTATCTGCATGCTAGCTTTTTGTGTTTCATGTACGAGAACACCCAGATCCCTCTGTACCGCAGCATTTTGTCATCTCACTCCATTTAAATAATATTTTGCTTTTTTATTCTTCCTACCAAAGTGGATAACCTCACATTTTCCCACATTATACTCCATCTGCCAAATTTTTGCCCACTCACAACCTATCCATATCCCTTTGCACACACGGTATTCCTCACAACTTGCTTTCCCACCTATCTTTGTATCATCAGCAAATTTGGCTACAGTACACTCGGTCCCTTCATCCAAGTCATTAATATAGATTGTAAATAGTTGAGGCCCCAACACAGATTCCTGTGGCACCCCACTAGTTAGTTTGCCAACCTGAAAATGACCCATTTATTCTGACTCTCTGTTTTCTGTTAGTTAACCAATCCTCTATCCAATCTAATATATTACCCCCAACACCGTGAGCTCTTATCTTGTGCAGTAACCTTTTATGCAGCACCTTATCGAATGCCTTCTGGAAATCCAAATACACTACATCTACTGGTTCCCCTTTATCCACCCTGCTCGTTACATCCTCAAAGAACTCTAGTAAAGTTGACAAACACGATTTCTCTTTCATAAAACCATGCTCGATTGTATTATGATTTTCTAAATGTCCTGCTATTACATCCTTAATAATGGATTCCAGCATTTTTCCAATGACAGATGTTAGGCTAACTGGCCGATAGTTGCCTGCTTTCTGTCTCCCTCCTTTCTTGAATAGGGGAGTTATATTTGCGGTTTTCCAATCCGCTGGGACCTCTCCAGAATCCAGGGGATTTTGGTAGATTACAACCAATGCATCCACTGTCTCTGCAGCCACTTCTTTTAAAACCCTAGGATGCGGCCATCAGATCCAGGGGACTTGTCAGCCTTTAGTCCCATTAGTTTGCCTATTACTTTTTCTCTAGTGATAGTGATTGTTTTAAGTTCCTCCCTCCCTATAGTCCCTTGATTATCAATTATTATTGGGATGCTTTTAGTGTCTTCTACCGTGAAGACTGATACAAAATATTTGTTCAAAGTCTCTGCCATTTCCCTGTTTCCCATTATTAATTCCCCAGTCTCATCCTCTAAGGGACCAACATTTACTTTAGCTACTCTCTTCCTTTTAAAATACCTGAAGAAGCTCTTTTACTCTCAATCTATCTTCTCCCTCTATTATTTTTTTTAGTCATCCTTTGCTGGTTTCTAAAAATTTCCCAATCCTCTGACCTACCACTAATCTTCGCAACATTGTATGCCTTTTCCTTCAATATGATACCCTCCTTAACTTCCTTAGTTAGCCACGGATGGTTCAACCTTCTCGTAGAGTCTTTCTTTCTCACTGGAATAAACCTTTGCTGAGAGTTATGAAATATCTCCTTAAATGTCTGCCACTGCTTATCTACCGATTTACCCTTTAATCTATTTTCCCAGTCCACTTTAGCCAACTCTGTCTTCATACCTTTGTAATTGCCTTTATTTAAGTTTAGGGCACTAGTTTCAGACACAAGTTTTTCACCCTCAAACTGAATTTGAAATTCAATCATGCTATGATCACTCTTCCCAAGAGGATCCTTTACAATGAGATCATTAATTAATCCTGTCTTATTACACATTACCAGATCTAAAATAGCCTGCTCCCTGGTTGGTTTCACAACAGCAACACGATGCAACAACAAAATCAAAAATTCCTTCCATTCTTCTTTATTTAAGAATTCAGAGTTAATTTTCATTTCCATAGCACACTGGGTGAAAAATTTGATGCCCCAAAAACAGGCGCAGGGATCGCAATGTGCATCCGTGCGAGGCTAGCTCCAATTAAAGCTAGCCTCCACTTAAAGGCAGTCTGCGGATGAATGGAGTTGCGGTACAGATCAACCATGATCTAATAGAATGCCGGAGCCGACTCGAGGAGCTGAATGGCCGACTCCTGTTCTGGACTTCTTTGTCTCTAAGATTGAGACCATCCGATCAGCTGCCTCTGCCACTTCCCTTCCTTCCCCTATCCCACTGGGCCAAAGTTTCTCTGAGGTTTCCCCCTGCCCAAGCCCTGAACTCGCATCTTTCTTCAGTTTCTCTCCGATCTCCCCTCATGACCTCTCCGCACTCATTTTGTCTAGTTCCTGCTCCCTCGACCCTATTCCCACTAAACTGCTGACCACCCAACTTCCTTTTCTGGCTCCCATGTTAGCTGATATTAACAGTTCTCTCTCCTCAGGTACTGTCCCCCTCTCCTTCAAATCTGCCGTCATCACCCCTCTCCTCAAAAAACAAGCCCTTGACCCCTCTGTGCTTGCAAACTGCCCGCCCACCCCCCTGCCATCTCCAACCTTCCTTTGCTCTCCAAAGTCCTTGAACGTGTTGTTGCCTCCCAAATCTGTGCCCATCTTTCCCGGAACTCCATGTTTGAATAGAAACATAGAAGATAGGAGCAGGAGTAGGCCATTCGGCCCCTCGAGCCTGTTCTGCCATTTAATGAGATCATGGCTGATCATCCAAATTCAGTACCCTGTCCCTGCTTTCTCCCCATATCCCTTTAGCCTTAAGAAATATATCTAACTCCTTCTTGAATATATTTAATGAATTGGTCTCAACTGCCTTGTGTGGTAGAGAATTCCACAGGTTCACCACTCTCTGGGTGAAGAAATTCCTCCTCATCTCAGTCCTAAATGGCTTACCCCTTATCCTTAGACTGTGACCTCTGGTTCTGGACTCCCCCGCCATCGGGAACATCCTTCCTGCATCTAGTCTGTCTAGTCCTGTTAGAATTTTATAAGTTTCAATGAGATCCCCTCTCATTCTTCTAAACTCTAGCGAATATAAGCCTAATCGACCCAATCTCTCCTCATACGTCATTCCTGCCATCCCAGGTATCAGTCTGGTGAATCTTCGCTGCACTCTCTCCATGGCAAGAACATCCTTCCTCAGATAAGGTGACCAAAACTGCACACAATACTCAAGCTGTGGTCTCACCAAGGCCCTGTACAACTGCAGCAAAACATCCTTGCTCCTGTACTCGAATCCTCTCGCTATGAAGGCCAACATACCATTTGCCTTCTTAACCGCCTGCTGCTGCACTTGCATCCCTCCAATCAGGTTTCCACCCCTGCCACAGTACTGAAACGGCTCTCATCAAAGTCACAAATGACATCCTATGTGACTGTGACAAAGGTAAACTATCCCTCCTCGTCCTTCTCGACCTGTCTGCAGCCTTTGACACGGTTGACCACTCCATCCTCCTACAACGCCTCTCCACCGTCATCCAGCTGGGTGGGACTACACTCGCCTGGTTCCATTCTGATCTATCTAATCGAAGCCAGAGAATCACCTGCAATGGTTTCTCAGCTCATCTGCTGCTGAAACCCTCATCCATGCCTTTGTTACCTCTAGACTTGACTATTCCAACACACTCCTGGCCGGCCTCCCACGTTCTACCCTACGTAAACTTGAGGTCATCCAAAACTCGGCTGCCCGTGTCCTAACTTGCACCAAGTCCCGTTCACCCATTACCCCGTGCTCGCTGACCTATATTGGCTAGCTGTTAAACAAGCCTTGATTTTAAAATTCTCATTCTTGTTTTCAAATCTCTCCATGGCCTCGCTCCTCCCCATCTCTAATCTTCTCCGAGATATCTGCGCTCCTCTAATTCTAGCCTCTTGAGCATCCCTGATTTTAACCGTTCAACCATTACTGTCGAGGCCCTAAAGCTCTGGAATTCCCTCCCTAAACCTCTCCGCCACTCTTTCCTCCTTAAAACCTACCTCTTTGACCAAGCATCTGCCCTAATTTTCCTTTTGTGGCTCGGCGTCAAATTTTGTTTTATAACACTCCTGTGAAGTGCCTTGGGGCGTTTTACGACGTTAAAGGTGCTATATAAATACAAGTTATTGTTGATGTAAATTACTGTTGTAGTCCTGTCAGTTTTCTGCTCAGGTGGGGTGGCGGCATTGGATTAGTGTTGAAATACTTAAATTAGGGTCAGTGAAGGGGCGGGTGCTTGCTATTTATTTGTAGAGGATGCCACTACAGTACATTGTTCTTCAAGTTTGTCATGCACTAGCTTTCCCATTCAGTCTGCCTTTGTCCTATGAAACTTCAGCAAACTTTTGTGTTTTTTCCTTTATGCAGACCACCATCCTGGAAGTACACAGTGGCTGTCAGGTGGTCGATCTCTTGGTTTGGTATTCTTTCTTGAGGGGTCCTTGTACTGGGGGAAAAGCTGTCTTCTTTGAGTGCAGTAGTGAGGATGGATGGGGGGGTCTAGTGAAGAAAGCCCCAGTTTCTGGTCTTGCTTCATAACTGTAACCCCTCATGCCTGGTAAGATGTTAGCTAACCTACACTATCCTTCTTCCATTGCTTTTACTTTCTTCCTAAAATGGGGTGCCCAAAACTGCAGCCAACATGCCAATTGGAGCTTTAAGGTCTTATACAAGCTAAAACAAGACTGACAAAAAATGAGAGTTCTATCTTCTTTCAGACTCTCAGCTACCCCTTTAATTCAATCAAAAACAAAAACCAGCTATACTGTCCCAGACTAGGCTTGTCTGTTTAATTCCCAGATTACAGGCTTGGGGCACCAAGGCACATAATTCCAATATAACCACCCCGTGCATGTGGTTCAGTTATGTGGATGACGGGTTGTCAGTTTCTCAGATCCAACAAGCCTCGACAACCAGAGGGTATTGTGTGTGCTACCTTTATCAAATGTCTTCTCAAAATCCACACCCGATTCCTCTCTAACATATCCTCTTATTTCTACCAAGAATTCCAGTTCTGATGAAAGGTTATCAACCTGAAACGTTACCTGTTTCTCTCTCCACAGTTGCTGCCTGACCTGCTGAGTATTTCCAGCATTTTCTGTTTTTATTTCAGATTTCCAGCATCCGCAGTATTTTGCATTTGAATTGGAGATGGCTGGTTATGCACAACCTACCTTTACCAATGTTAATGACTAGGCTTTAATTAACGTACGTTTCTCTAAGCAGTTGGTAATCCCATGCCATTTAATAGACTCTAGTATAACAAATTAACTAAAACTCACTGGTCTGTTACTCGCTGGCTTTCCCAGTCTCCTTTTTCAAAGAGCAGTCATATTTCCCACCCTCCAGTCCTCAGTTATTATTTATTCTGCCCACAGAATGTTGGAAAATTATAGTCAGAGCCTGAGCTATGTCTTCCCTCAGGATCATTGGAGGTAAACCATCAGGTCCGTGATGATCTATCTACCTTAAGTCTGGATAACTCGAATAGCAGATCTGAATGATAACCTCCACTAACTGCTCTACACCTACTTTTGGAGGTTCTACAGTCTCAATATCTCTTATTCTGTGAAAACTGAGGCAAAATACTTCAGTATCTCTACCACTCCCTCAGTCTCCACTATATTTAACGTTCAGGAGTGTGCCCGTACTGCCCACTATCTAACGACATGATATTGTAACCCAGGCTGCAACAATGTGACCTTCTTGTGATCGTGTCGAAGGTGAACTGAAACAAGGCCAAATGCGAATCGATAAACTGCTTTATTTCCGACACCAAGTTCTACTCAACTCACTCTCACTTCCGTTCTTGAAAAGAAATAATGAACCCTGCACCCTGTCCCTTTCGTGGGCCGATTTACTCGTTTTTAGCAAACCTTTCTCATAGACTATTTCTAACCGCAAAACTGGCCTCCTGCATTTTATCTTCCAGCTCCAGGCCAAGATCGGTGTCTCTCAATCATTTATTTGAAAACTGCCTGCCTCTCTCTTCCCCTTTTCCTGTTAATTCTGATCCATGGAAGCAGAGGCGGGGTGTCGGCACCATTTGCAGCAGGACTGTCAACTAAAGCGAACTATCCCCTCTCTCAGGAGGATGCCCTGTGCCTGCAGTGCCCACCAGAATAGAATCATCACCACCGCAGTGGGTATGAATATTAGTTATAGCCAGCTGTGGAAAGATGATGAATTTCTGACTGCCCCTGGTCACCCCAGCTCATGGGCCTGGGAGCAGACAATAGATCTTCAATTAAATGAAAGGCTCTTTATCTGAATGCACGAAGCATTCGTAACAAGATAGACGAACTAATGGTACAAATAGAGATAAATGGGTTTGATCTAATAGCCATTACAGAGACATGGTTGCAAGGTGGCCAAGGTTGGGAACTAAATGTTCCAGGGTACTTGACGTTTCGAAAAGACAGGCAGAATGGAAAAGGAGAGGGAGTAGCCCTGATAATAAAGGATGACATGAGGACAGTAGCGAGAAAGGATCTCGGCTCGGAAGATCAGGAAGTAGAATCAGTAGAGATAAGGAATAACAAGGGGCAGAAAACACTGGTATGAGTAATATATAGGCCTCCTAACAGTAGCTATGCCGTTGGACAGAATATTAATCAACAGTAGGAGCTTGTAACAAAGGTAATAATAATCTTGGGGGACTTTAATCTTCATATAGACTGGACAAATCAAATTGGCAAAGGTAGTCTAGAGGACGAGTTCATGGAACAATTCGTCATGGATACAACCAGGGAACAGGCTATTTTAGATCTTCTATTATGTAATAACCCTCAGATATCTCTGTGCTCCTCTAATTCTGGCCTCTTGAGCATCCCTGATTTTAATCGCTCAACTATTGGTGGCCGTGCCTTCAGCTGCGAAGGCCCAGAGCTCTGGAATTCCCTCCCTAAGCCTCTCTACCTCCTTTAAGACGCTCCTTAAAACCTGCCTATTTGACCAAGCTTTTGCTCCTCTGCCCTAATATCTCGTGGCTCGATATCAAATTTTGTTTTATAACGCTCCTGTGAAGCGCCTTGGGATGTTTTACTACGTTAAGGGAACTATAAACAACTGGCTATTGTTGTTGTTGCCCCAAAGGCTCAAGAGCCCCATGAAATGTAAATCCTTGCTCCCTACACGTTATCCTATCCTGCCTCCTCACATCACACGTTATCCTATCCTGCCTCCTCACACCACACGTTATCCTATCCTGCCTCCACACACCACGTTATCCTCTCCTGCCTCCCCACACCACACGTTATCCTATCCTGCCTCCACACACCACACGTTATCCTATCCTACCTCCCCACACCACGTTATCCTCTCCTGCCTCCTCACATCACACGTTATCCTATCCTGCCTCCTCACACCACACGTTATCCTATCCTGCCTCCACACACCACGTTATCCTCTCCTGCCTCCCCACACCACACGTTATCCTATCCTGCCTCCACACACCACACGTTATCCTATCCTACCTCCCCACACCACGTTATCCTATCCTGCCTCCCCACACCACATTATCCTATCCTACCTCCCCACACCACGTTATCCTATGCTGCCTCCTCACACCACGTTATCCTATCCTGCCTCCCCACCACACGTTATCCTATCCTGCCTCCCCACACCACACGTTATCCTATCCTGCCTCCTCACACCACGTTATCCTATCCTGCCTCCCCACACCACACGTTATCCTATCCTGCCTCCCCACACCACACGTTATCCTATCCTGCCTCCCCACACCACACGTTATCCTATCCTGCCTCCCCACACCACGTTATCCTATCCTGCCTCCCCACACCACGTTATCCTATCCTGCCTCCCCACACCACACGTTATCCTATCCTGCCTCCCCACACCACACGTTATCCTATCCTGCCTCCCCACACCACACGTTATCCTATCCTGCCTCCCCACACCACACGTTATCCTATCCTGCCTCCCCACACCACACGTTATCCTATCCTGCCTCCCCACACCACACGTTATCCTATCCTGCCTCCCCACACCACACGTTATCCTATCCTGCCTCCTCACACCACGTTATCCTATCCTGCCTCCCCACACCACGTTATCCTATCCTGCCTCCCCACACCACGTTATCCTATCCTGCCTCCTCACACCACACGTTATCCTATCCTGCCTCCCCACACCACGTTATCCTATCCTGCCTCCACACCACGTTATCCTATCCTGCCTCCTCAGACCACGTTATCCTATCCTGCCTCCCCACACCACACGTTATCCTATCCTGCCTCCTCACACCACATTATCCTATCCTGCCTCCCCACACCACACGTTATCCTATCCTGCCTCCCCACCACGTTATCCTCTCCTGCCTCCCCACACGTTATCCTCTCCTGCTCCCCACACCACACGTTATCCTCTCCTGCCTCCCCACACCACGTTATCCTCTCCTGCCTCCCCACACCACACATTATCCTCTCCTGCTCCCCACACCACACGTTATCCTCTCCTGCCTCCCCACACCACGTTATCCTCTCCTGCCTCCCCACACCACACGTTATCCTCTCCTGCCTCCCCAGACCACACGTTATCCTCTCCTGCCTCCCCAGACCACACGTTATCCTATCCTGTGTCCTCACACCACGTTATCCTATCCTGCCTCCCCACACCACACGTTATCCTCTCCTGCCTCCCCACACCACACGTTATCCTATCCTGCCTCCTCACACCACATTATCCTATCCTGCCTCCCCACACCACACGTTATCCTCTCCTGCCTCCCCACACCACACGTTATCCTCTCCTGCCTTCCCACACCACGTTATCCTATCCTGCCTCCCCACACCACACGTTATCCTCTCCTGCCTCCCCACACCACACGTTATCCTATCCTGCCTCCTCACACCACATTATCCTATCCTGCCTCCCCACACCACACGTTATCCTCTCCTGCCTCCCCACACCACACGTTATCCTCTCCTGCCTCCCCACACCACGTTATCCTATCCTGCCTCCTCACACCACACGTTATCCTATCCTGCCTCCTCACACCACACGTTATCCTATCCTGCCTCCTCACACCACGTTATCCAATCCTGCCTCCCCACACCACACGTTATCCTATCCTGCCTCCCCACACCACACGTTATCCTATCCTGCCTCCCCACACCACATGTTATCCTCTCCTGCCTCCTCACACCACACGTTATCCTATCCTGCCTCCTCACACCACACGTTATCCTATCCTGCCTCCTCACACCACGTTATCCAATCCTGCCTCCCCACACCACGTTATCCTCTCCTGCCTCCTCACACCACACGTTATCCTATCCTGCCTCCTCACACCACGTTATCCTATCCTGCCTCCACACCACACGTTATCCTCTCCTGCCTCCTCACACCACGTTATCCTATCCTGCCTCCCCACACCACACGTTATCCTATCCTGCCTCCCCACACCACACGTTATCCTATCCTGCCTCCCCACACCACGTTATCCTATCCTGCCTCCTCACACCACACGTTATCCTCTCCTGCCTCCTCACACCACACGTTATCCTCTCCTGCCTCCCCACACCACGTTATCCTATCCTGCCTCCCCACACCACACGTTATCCTCTCCTGCCTCCTCACACCACGTTATCCTCTCCTGCCTCCTCACACCACACGTTATCCTATCCTGCCTCCCCACACCACGTTATCCTATCCTGCCTCCACACCACACGTTATCCTATCCTGCCTCCCCACACCACGTTATCCTATCCTGCCTCCCCACACCACGTTATCCTATCCTGCCTCCCCACACCACACGTTATCCTATCCTGCCTCCCCACACCACGTTATCCTATCCTGCCTCCCCACACCACACGTTATCCTCCTGCCTCCTCATACCACACGTTATCCTATCCTGCCTCCTCACACCACGTTATCTTATCCTGCCTCCCCACACCACGTTATCCTATCCTGCCTCCCCACACCACACGTTATCCTCCTGCCTCCTCATACCACACGTTATCCTATCCTGCCTCCTCACACCACGTTATCTTATCCTGCCTCCCCACACCACGTTATCCTATCCTACCTCCCCACACCACACGTTATCCTCCTGCCTCCTCACACCACACGTTATCCTATCCTGCCTCCCCACACCACGTTATCCTATCCTGCCTCCTCACACCATGCTATCCTATCCTGCCTCCCAGTTTGCTGGCCCTAACCGTCTCCTTTTTACTATGGACATCGAATTGCTTTACACCTCCATCCCCCACCAGGATATCCTTTGGGTGCTCCACTTCCTTGACCGGAGGGCGAACCAGCTCCTATCCACCACCACCCTCCTCCACCTGGCTGAATTTGTTCACGCATTGAACAACTTCTCCTTTGACTTCACTCACTTCCTCCAATTGAAAGCTGTTGCTATGAGAACCCCTATGGGTCCTAGCTATGCCTGTCTTTTCGTGGGATATGTGGAACACTCTTTGTTCCAGTCCTACTCAGGTCCCCTCCCTCACCTCTTTTTCCGGTACATTGCTGACTATCAGTGCAGTTTCCTGCTCTTGCCTTGGACAGGAAAATTTCATTCACTTTGGTTCCAATTTCCACCCTTCCCTCGCCATCTCCGACTCTTCCCTTCCTCGACTTCTCTGTCTGCATTTCTGGGGATAGGCTATTGACAAACATCCACTGTAAGCCCACTGACTCCCACAGCTACCTGGATTACACTTCCTCCCACCCTGCTTCCTGCAAGGACTCTTCCATTCTCCCAGTTTCTCCGTCTCATCTGTTCTGACGATGCCACCTTCCATACCAGTGCTTCTGATATGTCTTCCTTTTTCCTCAACTGAGGATTCCCCTCCACCGTGGTTGACACGGCCCTCGACCGCGTCCGTTCGATCTCCTGCACTTCTGCTCTCACCCCTTCCCCTCCCTCCCAGAACCATGATAGGGTTCCCCTTGTCCTCACCTTTCACCCCACCAGCCTCCACATTCAACTCATCATCCTTCGCCATCTCCAGCGTGATCCCACCACCAAATACATCTTCCCCTCCCCCATCAGTATTCCAGCATTCCCTCCGCGGCACCCTGGTCCACTCCTCAATCACCCCCAACGCCCACTCCCCTTCCCGTGCAAGCGCAGGACATGCAACACCTCCTCCCTTCCCACCATCCAGGGCTCCAAACGCTCCTTCCATATGAAACAGCGATTTACTTGTACTTCTTGCAATTTAGTATACTGCATTTGCTGCTCACGATGCGGTCTCCTCTACACTGGGGAGACCAAACACAGATTGGGTGAATGCTTTGCGGAACACCTCCATACAGTCCGCAAGCGTGACCCCGAGCTTCCGGTCGCTTGTCACTTTAATTCTCCGTTCCACTTCCACTCAGACCTCACCGTCCTCGGCCTCTTGCACTGTTCCAATGAAGCTCAACGCAAGCTCGAGGAACAGCACCTCATCTTTTGATTAGGTACTTTACAGCCTTCCGGACTCAACATCGAGTTCAACAATTTCAGATCATAACCTCTGCCCCATTTTTTTTTGGACAGCAGCTGCTGATGATTCTCCTATTCCCATTTACACCTCCTCTAGAGCCATCTTTTGTATCTTTACTTGTCCCATTACCATCTCCTTTTGCCTTGCACCATCATCCCTTTTGTCATTTAAACTCTCCTGCCTTCCACCCCATCACAGACCTTCCCTTTTGTTCTTTTCTCCCCTCCCCTGCCTCTGAACTTGCTTAAAACAAGCTAGATTTCTAACTTTTCCAGTTCTGACGAAACATTACCTCTTTCTTTCTCCGCAGATGCTGCCAGACCTGCTGAGTATTTGCAGCATTTTGTGTTGTTATTGCAGAAACTATTTGTCCTGACTACTGCTGATGTCCTACTCCCCCCAGCGGGAGGGTGACGGACGGTCTACTCCCCCCAGCGGGAGGGTGACCGACGGTCTACTCCTCCCCAGCGGGAGGGTGACCGACGGTCTACTCCCCCCAGCGGGAGGGTGACCGACGGTCTACTCCTCCCCAGCGGGAGGGTGACCGACGGTCTACTCCCCCCAGCGGGAGGGTGACCGACGGTCTACTCCTCCCCAGCGGGAGGGTGACCGACGGTCTACTCCCCCCAGCGGGAGGGTGACCGACGGTCTACTCCTCCCCAGCGGGAGGGTGACCGACGGTCTACTCCTCCCCAGCGGGAGGGTGACCGACGGTCTACTCCCCCCAGCGGGAGGGTGACCGACGGTCTACTCCCCCCAGCGGGAGGGTGACCGACGGTCTACTCCCCCCAGCGGGAGGGTGACCGACGGTCTACTCCCCCCAGCGGGAGGGTGACGGACGGCCTACTCCCCCCAGCGGGAGGGTGACCGACGGTCTACTCCCCCCCAGCGGGAGGGTGACGGACGGCCTACTCCCCCCAGCGGGAGGGTGACCGACGGTCTACTCCCCCGCAGCGGGAGGGTGACGGACGGCCTACTCCCCCCAGCGGGAGGGTGACCGACGGTCTACTCCCCCCCAGCGGGAGGGTGACGGACGGCCTACTCCCCCCAGCGGGAGGGTGACCGACGGTCTACTCCCCCCCAGCGGGAGGGTGACCGACGGCCTACTCCCCCCAGCGGGAGGGTGACCGACGGTCTACTCCCCCCCAGCGGGAGGGTGACCGACGGCCTACTCCCCCCAGCGGGAGGGTGACCGACGGTCTACTCCCCCCCAGCGGGAGGGTGACCGACGGCCTACTCCCCCCAGCGGGAGGGTGACCGACGGTCTACTCCCCCCCAGCGGGAGGGTGACCGACGGCCTACTCCCCCCAGCGGGAGGGTGACCGACGGTCTACTCCCCCCCAGCGGGAGGGTGACCGACGGCCTACTCCCCCCAGCGGGAGGGTGACCGACGGTCTACTCCCCCCCAGCGGGAGGGTGACCGACGGCCTACTCCCCCCAGCGGGAGGGTGACCGACGGTCTACTCCCCCCCAGCGGGAGGGTGACCGACGGCCTACTCCCCCCAGCGGGAGGGTGACCGACGGTCTACTCCCCCCCAGCGGGAGGGTGACCGACGGCCTACTCCCCCCAGCGGGAGGGTGACCGACGGTCTACTCCCCCCCAGCGGGAGGGTGACCGACGGCCTACTCCCCCCAGCGGGAGGGTGACCGACGGTCTACTCCCCCCAGCGGGAGGGTGACCGACGGCCTACTCCCCCCAGCGGGAGGGTGACCGACGGCCTACTCCCCCCAGCGGGAGGGTGACCGACGGTCTACTCCCCCCCAGCGGGAGGGTGACCGACGGCCTATACTCCACCAGTGGGAGGGTGACGGTGTGTGTGCAATGTTTCCAACTTTCTGTCTTGTGCCTAGTACCATGCAGTGTGGAGCCTAAGTTGAGCTTTTAAGGTTCTGCATGACTGCTTGGCTCTAAGTGATTCTTGGTCGGCCTCGAGGTCTGTGCCAATCTGGAGCATGCCTCGATTGAGATGCCTGTAAGGCGATATGCTTAAGTGTCGGAGACTGATACAATTCACTTGCATCTTGGACTGTACGGAACTCCTGTAAACTGAATGGATTACAAGTCCATCACAATAAGGAGTCAATATCGCACAGCAGGACAAGCTGCACAAGTGATGAGGAGCTGGTAGGTGCCCGGCATGGCTCAGACCGATACAGTAGTAGTAAGAATAGCTAGTCTCCCTTCCCCCCACCACCATTTTACAAGTGGTAAATAGCTCCCAGCACACAGCTTGAATAAACAGCATTAATCACACATCAACAGAGAGAGTATATTTCAGGGAAAATGAATATTTGAGAGAAACCACAATGTATAGGTTACACTTAACCGATTTCACGCCTCGATGGTGCAGAGTTCAGTATCAGCAAAGCCTGCTTCTGCAAACTCCATCAGCTAATGCGCCGCTAAGTTTGGGGTGGGGGGGGGGGGGGCAGAGACAAAGTAGTGTTTGGCGATATTAGTCCTTCCAAGTGCATCATTTCACACTTCTCCACACTGAACTCCAGCTGCAATGCTTCTGCCCATTACCTCATGCTGGCTATGTCATTTAAAAAAAATTCATTCCTGGGATGTGGGCATTGCTGGCAAGGCCAGCATTTATTGCCCATCCCTAGTTGCCCTTGAGAAGGTGGTGGTGAGCCGCCTTCTTGAACCGCTGCAGTCCATGTGGTGAAGGTACTCCCACAGTGCTGTTAGGGAGGGAGTTCCAGGATTTTGACCCAGCGACGATGAAGGATCGGCGATATACTTCTAAGTCAGGATGATGTGTGACTTGGAGGGGAACTTGGAGGTGGTGGTGTTCCCATGCGCCTGCTGCCCTTCTAAGTGGTAGAGGTCGCGGGTTTGGGAGGTGCTGCCGAAGAAGCCTTGGCGAGTTGCTGCAGTGCATCTTGTAGATGGTACACACTGCAGCCACGGTACGCCGGTGGTGGAGGGAGTGAATGTTTAAGGTGGTGGATGGGGTGCCAATCAAGCGGGCTGCTTTGTCCTGGATGGTGTTGAGCTTCTTGAATGTTGCTGGAGCTACACTCATCCAGGCAAGTGGAGAGTATTCCATCACACTCCTGACTTATGCCTTGTAGATGATGGAAAGGCTTTGGGGAGTTAGAAGGTGAGTCACTCACTGCAAAATAGCCAGCCTCTGACCTGCTCTTGTTGCCACAATACTTATGTGGCTGGTCCAGTTAAGTTTCTGGTCAATGGTGACCCACCAGGGTGCTGATGGTGATGCTGAAGCCTATAATTATCCTCATGACTATGTACTACTTTGCCAAGCTTATCATCTGCAAACTTTATAATGCTGTTCCCGACACCAGAATCTAGGTCGTTCATAAAAATTGGAGTGTAATAGGCCCAAAACTGAACCTTGGCGAACACCACTGCAAACCACCTCCCGGTCTGAAAAACATCCATCCTCCACCACCCTCTGCTTCCTGTCACTGAGCCAATTCCATATCCATATCACCACTTTCCCCTTAATTCCAGGGGCTTCCATCTTGTTAATAAGCCTCCTTTGTGGCACTTTGTCGAATGCCTTCCGAAAATTCATATATACAACATCTACTGCACTACCTTGATCAACCTTCTGTTACCTCATCAAAGAAGTTAGTGAGACACGATTTGCCTTTAACAAATCTATGCTGGCTCTCCTTGATTAACCCATGCCTTTCCAAATGAAAGTTTATCTTGTTCCTGATGATGGTTTCCAATAACTTCCCCACCATTGATGTTAGGCTGACTGGCCTGTAGTTTCCTGGTTTATCCCTCGCCCTTTTCTTGAATAGTGGTATAACACTAGTAACCCTCCAGTCCTCTGACACTACTCCTGTATCCAATGAGGATTGAAAGATTGTGACCAATGCCTCTGCTATTTTTTAATCTTTGTTTCTTTCAGCAACCTAGGATGCATTCCATCCGGACCAGGTGACTTCACAACTTTCAGTAATGCTAATCTTTTTAGTACATCTTCTCTATCTATTACTATCCTGTCCATAACGTTCCTCTCCTATTTTAGTGTAACCTTCACATCAGCCGCTTCTTTTGTGAAGACAGATGCAAAATACTCATTTAATACTTTAGCCACGTCTTCTGCCTCTACATGAAGATTTCCCTTTGGGTCCTTAATCGGCCCAACTTTCCCCCCAGCCAACCTCTTACACTTTATAGGTTTATAAAATGTTTTCGGGTTCAATTTAATATTACCTGCTAATCTTTTCTGGTAACATCACTTTGCCTCCCGTATTAATTTTTTCAATTCTCTCCTGTACTTTCCATAATCTTCCTGGTTATTAACTGAATCTTGCGCCTGACATTTGTCATAAGCCTCCTTTTTCTGTTTTATTTTAACTTCTTGGTCATCCAGGGTGCATTAGCTTTGGATGCTCTACCTTTTACCTTCAAAAGTATATGCTTAGATGGTTCAGTTTTGGCAAAATTAAGCTAAAAGAAATGTTGGCTCATCCAGATCTTAATATTGGACAAACAGTTGAAAAGTGCTGCGACAGCCTTTGGATTAATGGAGGCAGAGAGCTGGAACTGGCCATCATACACACAAAAACTCTTGGATAGCGCCAAGGGGTAGCACACACACAGTGGAGGGGACCGAGGAGGGACCCTGCAGTACACCAGTGTTGATGTTATGAGCAAGAAGTCATTGTGGATACGACAGGCTATGCCATGGAGGTGGACTGCAGAGGATAGGAGGATGGAGTGATCAATGGCACCAAAAGCAACAGAGTTCAAGGAGGATGAGAGACAGTGAGGCTCGCTCAGTCCCACGAGACGCCCTGCAACTTTGACCAGTGCAATCTGCAGGGAGGGTGAAAGCCATATTGGAGGGCTCTGAACAAGGAGTAACGAGAGCATGTTCACAAGGAAACAATGCAAAGAAAGGGATGGCTGGGGATGGAGCAATAGCTGGAGAGAATAGAGGTGGAGGGGATGATAACAGTAGTTTTGAAGGAGATTTGTTGGTGAGTGGAGGATAGACAGGTGGATCTGGAATGAGAAGATCACTGAAAATGTTGAAAGCAAACAGCAAGCCCAACTGCTTCTGGAACAGGAGGAGACGGTTACTCTTTTGGATTGAGACCCTTCATCAGGACTAGGTATAGTGTAGGGACCAATATCTGAAATTTTAACCCATCTTTTCAGATGCTGACAGACCTGCCGTGTAGTTGCAGCATTTTGTTTTATTTCAGATTTTCAACATTTATGGGCTACTTTTTAAAAAAATGTTTACCATGACGCCAATGTTTTCGGGGTTACTCAGCGAATCTCGCGATTGTGGAAACATTCTGCTGTCCACTCACCTCATTATTCTCGCAGTACTGAATACGGGCAGCGCAGCGCATGCACGCATCCTTCACCCTGCATCGCGGAGGGTGAGTATTTCCCCAATGGACACGGCACAAAATACAAGGTAGGGGAGACCTGTTGCCCCACAGAAAATGTCCAGCTCCACAATCCTGCCAGTAGCTGACTGCCAAAGCCACTCTGTCCCAGACATGCAAGCACTGCCGAGGGAAAAGGCTCACCAATTTCTCCCTCCCCCATGAGGTGGCCTCGGGCCTGTGCTTGGCAAAACCCCATAAGTAATGGCAGTGGAACTGGAAACTCTGCTCCAATTTCAGGGCTGGGTGGGCATCTCCTGACCATTTAGTTCCTCGACAGGCGACATTCAAGAAATTTATCTTTTTCGGAAAAAAAGAGACAAAATATTGTTGTCGTGGCAAACATTTTTTTTTTATAAAGTAGCCTGTAAATGCTCCAATCTCATTTTTTGTAGCAGCAATGGGAACAGATCACTGCCCATTTAGGAAATCAGCAGAAGGAAGGTGAATAAAAGATTCCAATCAGAAACTTTACAGGAGTCAGGTTTACAAAATCTACATGAGAAAAATTCAACAAACAGTCGAAAGGCTGGCAGTTTTGAAGCTGCATGACCGGCAGCTCGAGATTTCTGACAGTCTATCAGCTGCAAAAGACGTTTATTTTTAAAAAAAATCTCACCCACTCCACCCAATCTGAGTAAAAGGTTAGTGTTACAATGGCTGACAACCACAAGCACTGCTGTGAAATTGCCTACTGACATTTTCACAGCTCCTTTTTATCTGATAAACTGCCTTGTACCAAAGGTTTTACCCCAGCTGGTTCTTAAACCAGGAGGCCTTATTCATGTCAGCACAGGGCTTGCCTGCAAACAAAGTGCTGGCTGGTGATGCAGCAAATTAAACTGGTGCTTCACATTTGTATAGAGGTGTGACATGGAGCAGCAAATACGTGCAGAAAGACAGCTGAAAATCATTGGACTCAGGCCATGTAGGGCGTTAGAGAAACACCGACCCCGCTTCTCCCCGCCACCCCCTCCCCACACTCCCACCACCAGACCCCTCCATCCCAAGTGCCAGGCTTCTCCATTTCCCCTTCCTACCAGAATTGTCTATTGACCACCTCTCAATCACAGTAGTACAAACAACTCACTTACAACATTAATTATACTGGGCCAAATTTTGCAGTAGCAGGGAATCGAACGGCGATAGTTAGACTTGCCCTTGCATTTTTAGGGTTTTTAATTTTTTTGGGGTGGCAAGTCGCTGAAAGTGACGAGTTGATAACGTCCCAGCGGGGGGAAACCAGGCATCTGGGACCCGAGTGAACAGGGCAACCAACTGTGTATCGCCTTAACCAATCAGATTGAATGATTGTGAAATAAACAGCGCAAAGACGGAGAAGGAAGTGTAAATTAGAGTGGGTGATTCAATGTCAAAACAGGCTGAATGGGAGCAGGGGACAGAGAGCGAGAGGGGAAGGGCAGGATGGGGACAGAGAGCGAGAGGGGAAGGGCAGGATGGGGACAGAGAGCGAGAGGGGAAGGGCAGGATGGGGACAGAGAGCGAGGGAGGAAGGGCAGGATGGGGAAAGAGAGCGAGGGAGGAAGGGCAGGATGGGGAAAGAGAGCGAGGGAGGAAGGGCAGGATGGGAGTGGGGACGGAGAGCGAGAGAGGAAGGGCAGGATGGGAGTGGGGACGGAGAGCGAGAGAGGAAGGGCAGGATGGGAGTGGGGACGGAGAGCGAGAGAGGAAGGGCAGGATGGGAGTGGGGACGGAGAGCGAGGGAGGAAGGGCAGGATGGGAAAATGTGACCGAGAGAATGAAGAAGCAAGCTGCAGCATTTTGCATGAGGTGCAACCTGTGAAGAATTGAAGCTAGTGCTGGTGTTTTGAATGAGTTGCAACTTGCATTGAGGAGGGGGTTAGAAAGTAGTCTCAAAGTCTAACTTTGAGCTGTTGAAGTGCAGGGTTTCAGTGACAGTGGGGCAGAGTCTGATTAGAACACCAAAAATCGTTGTTGGTCGACGACCAGGTAGGAAAAAGCAATAAAAAGGGAAAGTGGGATTCTGGGTTTTATATATAGGGACAGTCAATACAAAAGCAAGTAATCTGTGTGAGACTTGTGGTGTTGTCTGCAGGATTTGGGCACCCCATTAAGGAAAGGATATTAAAGCCATGGAAAAGATGCAATGTAGTTGAGAAGAGGGCCGAGAGGATATAGTTATAATGAAACTTGGACAAACTATGGCTGTATTTACTGGAATACATTGAAGTGCACAAAATTATGAAATAGTTTGAGGGCAAAAATTGAAAGAGTGTTTCCTCTGGCTGGCAACCCAGTGACAAGGAGGCAGAGACTCAGGATTGGTAACAGTGAAAACAGGGAGCTTAGAACAATTGTTTTCTTCAACATTATTAGAACTTGGAAAGATTACAAGGGACTATCAACAAGTCAGTCAGAACATTGAAGAAGGAATTATAGAACATGAAGAGGAAAAATATTTAAAGTACGAAGAAGAACAGGGCATTGGAACGGGCCGAGAGAGCGCCAACACAGAGCTAGGCATGGTGGGGCGAATGCCTGCCTTCAATGCTGACATTTTTTTCACGATTCTATGATGAACTGGATTCTCACCTTTGGCCCCCTTTATGCAGTTTAGAAATATGAGCAGAGCTTGCTCCCTATATACAGAAGTGTGAAGTTACCTGTGGCTATTTCTTAAAAGCCAATCAATAGAATATCTAGCCCTATAGTTGGGTAGTTGAAATGTTCAGGGATTAGGCAGCTCAGCTATTTTTATTGGAAGAGCAACACAATGACTGAAGGGAAAAGAACTACAAATTTCTCCAATTCGCATGGCCAGTGAATCATTCAGCGTGAATGATTGAGTACAAGAGCCACCAACACAGCGCACAAACCCAATAAAGCTCAGTTGGTAGCGCTCTGGTGATTCAGAAGGTGCGACTTTCAATTCCTGCTACAGAAGTGAGCACCAACGCGACAGTGCAGTAGAGGGAGCGCTGCATTGTAGAGACGCCATCTTTCACATTAGACATCAAACCGAGGCCCCATCTTTCTGCACCAGATCAGGCAGACATAACAGATCCCATGGCACTATTCAAAGAGTAGGGGAGTTCTCCCAGTGTCCTGACCAACCAATATCACCAACACAGATTATCTGGTCATTTATCTCTTTGGTGTTCATGGGACCTTACTGTGTACAAAATTGGCTAATGTTTTTGCTTGTATAACAAGTGATTGACTTCAAAAGTAATTCATTGGCTGAGGACATGAATGGTAGTATATAAATATGTAAGTATATAAATACAAGTTCTTTCTCAAGTACTACTGAATAAGACTACATCACAGCAATTGTGAAGCAGTTTAGAAGTCAACCTCTCTCTTACAGCTTACATTGCCCAGGTATCTCTACCATTTATATACAAGGCTCCCGGATTTGCTTCAGCACAGAAACTCAATTCCCTTATTAAACCCCATTGTGAACAGTTAGTATTTCACAGTCCCTGCTATGACAAACAACTATTTCAAACCACAGCAGTTTCTATAGATAACAACAATGCAAGATACTGGCACCCAGAGCCCAGCCACCCCAGGTACCAGGGCCGAGTGTAATAATAAAGAGATTGGGGCAGCCCAGATCAGTGGGCAGAGAGGTGGTAGATGGAGTTCAACACAGACAAGTGTAAAGTCATGAGACTAAGAACAAGTGGCGGCAATTTGGAGTACATGTTTTACAGTAACGAGCAGAGCAGCAAAGAGATCCGAGACAAAAACAAAATACTGCGGATGCTGGAAATCTGAAATAAAAACAGAATGCTGGAAATACTCAGCAGGCCAGGCAGCATCTGTGAAGAGAGAAACAGAGTTAACGTTTCAGGTCGATGACCCTTCGTTAGAACTGGAAAAAGCTGGAGATGGAACAGGTTTTTAAGCGAGTGTAGGGGCAGGGAAAGGGGGAGGGGAGGAAAGAACAAAAGGGAAGGTCTGTGATAGGATGGAAGGCAGGAGAGATAGGAGACAATAAGAGAGATTAAGAGATGGTGCAAGGCAAAAGGAGGTGGTAATGGGACAAGTTAAGAAACAAAAGATGACTCTAGATGAAGTGTAAATGGCACTGGCAGAATGAAAGACAGCTGCCATGTGGGAGAGAGAAAAAAATAAAAACAAATGGAAAAAAAGAGAAAGGGGCAGAGGTTATGGTCTGAAATTGTTGAACTCTATGTTGAGTCCAGAAGGCTGTAAAGTGCCTGATCGAAAGATGAGGTGCTGTTCCTCGAGCTTACATTGAGCTTCATTGGAACAGTGCAAGAGGCCGAGGACGGTGAGGTCTGAGTGGGAGTGGAGCGGAGAATTAAAGTGACAGGCGACCAGAAGTTCGGGGTTACCCTTACGGACTGAACGGAGGTGTTCCGCAACACGGTCACCCAATCTGCGTTTGGTCTCCCCAATGTAGAGGAGACCGCATCGTGAGCAGCGAATACAGTATACTAAATTGCAAGAAGTACAAGTAAATCGCTGTTTCACCTGGAAGGAGTGCTTGGGGCCCTGGACAGTGGAAGGGTGGAGGTATAAGGGCATGAGGACAGAGATCTGAGAGTTTGGGGAAAAGAGCCATTAAACAATTGGTTCAGCGTTTGATGGAAAGAAAGGGTAGCAGGAACTGGAGCCTAAGCCTGTGTGGATTCAACCTATGTGAAGCTCAAAACACAAATTGAAAACTCAAAGAGTTATGGATTAGGAGGGTCACTTGACCAGTCTTAATTAATTCATCCATCCAGAAAGAATCTCAAATCTCCATTTCGCTTTCCAATTGATCCTTAAAGATTCCAGGGTTTTCAGCTCCATCGTTGTTCCTGGAAGTCTATTCCATATGTTAATCACTTTGTGATAACTGTTGGATATCAATCTGAAATTTACCTTTTACTAGTTTAAATCTCTGTCCCCTTGCCCTACTCGCAATTTAAAGTAATATCCCAAATGTACCTTTTCCATTCCTCGAACTATATTATATCCCTCTAAGATCACCTCCCAGACATCTCTGTTCCAGGCTGAAAAGGCCAAGTTTCTCCAGCCTTTCCTTTTAACTCAGACCCATGACACTTGGAATTAGCCTTCTGGCTCTTCTCTATAATGCCTCCAACACTTGACTGTCTCCCATGTGTCTCTGACCAGGAATGGACACAGGTGCAGCTGACCAGAGCACTGTACAATTTGGGTTTGACTTCCTTCATCTGTTGCACTGTTTGGGCTGTGCAGGAACACAGAATGTAGTTGGAGGGCATGTTGAGCACTGTATCTACTGAGCCTTCTCGGTCTTGGAGTTCTGAAAGTGTGAGCGAGAAGATTTTGCTCTCTGCTCCATGAGGAGGGAGGGGGAAGAGAAAAAAAGTAGTTTGTTCTGTAAGAACTATCCTATTGGTTTAATCATGAAACACATTTTTTTTTAAATAACAGCAGTTTGATTTTAGAAGTGCGGCAGGGCAGGAGAATTAACACTTGAACCACAATTTTTATTTCCTCTCACAAGGGTGACCAAAACTCTTTTGCGAGTTTGCTATTTGCTCAGACTCCTTTGTCGAAATAAAACTAATTTCATGGGAAGTTGTGGAATACCATCAGCTTGTACGTCGCGTAGTGTCCCATATATTGAGTATTCCAAATGTGAATACAAATCCAATGGATCAAGTCATGCTGTTTAGTAGCTGTTAGCAGCAGTGCTCAGAAGGGTCACAGCCACCAGCAGATACTTAGCAATCCTGTCATTCGGAAAGCCAGTGAATGCAGAAATGAGAAAAGGCCATTTAAAGCTGACAGCTCACTCAGCCATGGTCCTGTTCGGTCCATTATTTTATCCCCTCTCATCTCTGCTCAATGCTTCAATATTTAGGGATGGGCAATAAATGCTGGCCTTGCCAGCGACGCCCACATCCCATAAACGAATAAAAAAAAATGAATACACAAGATGGCAAAAGCATGAAGATTTGTTGCTGCAAAAAAAGCAGGCCAGAGTCAAGATTGGAAATATATTCAGTACAAAGAATTTGAAAGACTGCGACAGTGCATTCTGACCCATGCTGCCAGTGTTGTATAAGGAACCCCCTTAGTCCAGGGAAGGGGGCTCATTCAGCCCAATTTAATTAAGGTACAGGAAACTCTTTATTAACCGGCACCGACGGGACCGGCGTGGTGCCGGTTTATCGAAAGTACCGGATAACGGAGAGTTATATCTACCGAGGCTATTTTTAACAAAGAAAATTAAATAAATCAAGAAATGTGCAGTATACAGTATTTGGGTACTTTTGAAAACTACCCGACTAAATCGGCGTTCGCGGACTTGGACTCGGGATCGGCAACATTGCCGGTTATTTGAGAGGAGTTTTCGGAGGATGATTTTTGTCGGTTAAGCGAGAATTCCGGATATTTGGGTGCCGGATAAACAAAAGTTTCCTGTAATAGAAACACTCAAGGTCCCAAACTGGAAAGTACAATTTTAGTTGAAAGCTTATTTTTTTGATCAACAGAATAAATACAGTCAATAAATTATCAATTCAAAATAAATCTTTTTTTCTTGGCTCAAACTTAGGGAAAGTGAGCAGAGCAAGTTGTACAGCTGGCCTCTGTAGCTGCAGGTGGAGAGATTTCCTGCCCGAGGCTGAAGACCTCGTGGGTCACCGATATAAAGTACGCTGCAGCATTGCAAAAACACCTGGAATACAACACCTAGATACAGCTCCTCACACTCAACACCCCGAAAATTGGAACTATGGGGTAAGTGGATCCACACATCGTCATCCAATCAGTTAGATTTAGATCATTTTTTTTTTTTTTTTAAAACAAACCTACTGCCAGGGTAAGCAATGCTGAGGCTGGCAGCCCCAGGGGCAAGCTGTCCCAAAGGTAGAATCCTCGTGCTTCACCCAGCAGAATTACCCATCAAGGGAAAACAAGTTTATAAATGAAATCTCAAAAGGTGGCCACTCAGTCAGATTACAAAGTGTGTCAGCTACTCATTTACCCTCAACTGACTAGTATCTTTGGTGGCCGTGCCTTCTGTTGCCTCGGTCCTAAGCTCTGGAATTTCCTGCCTAAACCTCTCTGCCTCACTACCTCTCTTTCCTCCTTTAAGATGCTCCTTAAAACCTACCTCTTTAACCAACCTTTTGTCACCTGCCCTAATTTATCCTTGTGGCTCAGTGTCAATTTTTGTGTCTTAAAATACTCCTGTACAGTGGATTGGGACGTTTTACTACGCTAAAGGCGCTATATAAATACAAGTTGTTGTTGTTGTTGTTGTTGTTGTGATATTTGACTAAATCTATCTTCTATGCTTTAAGACTAGACATCTGGAACTGTGGCTTTGGCCCAAATGAACCTGAACCTTGAGCTTTCAGAATTGATTTGCCCCACCACTAAAATCAGGATCAAACTACACCCCTCAAAAAATTACGGTGAATATATACTTAGTAATGAAACACGCCTCCGCCCCCTGCCAAGGGGTTCAGAGAAAGAAACTGATGAACTTTTGAGAAAAACTTTTTCCATATGTGGTCTGAACTCGGAGACCACAGCCAGTAAACCTTTGCTACCCATTCATCGTACCACGGTGGACAATTTCTGCTTTTTGTTCTGCAGTAAACCTCTGCTTGTAATATACGATACGAGTGAAAGGAAGAGTGACAAAAATAGATCCTTACTCTTGGTTCCATTCTGCCACACAATATCAGTAGAGGAGGTATCACTGAACACAATCCAACAGACTGTTACAGGATCAGATTTGTAATCTCAACTCCTGTAAAGATTTCCAACCAACTATTTTTTTTTTATAAAAAGGACTGTGAGCAAGACCCCACATCAATGGCCAGGTCACTCAGTGTGGTGTAAGGGAGAGGGGAGCAAGACAAGCAGCGGAAGACAAAAAGCTCCACTGTGGCTGGTAGTGCCTATATTCCAATGTTTAACGGGTCAGAGGTGTGGGTTAGTTTAAGTAACAAGTGTATGGGGAGGATAAACTCTACCAGATTAGAGTAGCACACATGCATCAAACATGCTGGGATGAGCTTTGGGTCTTTCAGAGAATTACAACATCAAAAGTGCATATTTTGCTCATCTTATTAATTCCACTTTCTAAAAACATCATAAATGGACAAATAACTGCTGCGATGGGGCAGAATTTGGAAATTTGCTGCACATTTTGCAAGCTGTGGCCACACTGCTCCACACTCAGCAAGACCCACGGAAGAGAGCACTCTTTGACCACAACGACAGCCTGCTGCTGGTACATTTAACCTCTCCTTGTATCTGAATTGACAAATCTCTGTGTATTTGCTGCCAAGCAGTTGGAAGAACCCTAGCACCTGTTTAACTAAATCGAGGTTGTTTTGCCCCCCACTATGAGTGCACTGGTGCGCAGTTAAACCGTCTGACGGGGAACACCTGTGCCTCACACCCTGATGGATACTGTTCCGTTAGCACATGTCTCTGCTGCTTACTTCAGTACAAAGTGCAAAGTGTCACTTGCTTCGTTTGCTCACACAATGTGAGGAGTGAAGCTGGATCGGGTTACACACCCAGCTTCATCACACTTTTATATTTGAAAGATTAAAACATATGGGGCTGCAGGCAGCAACACAGTTCAGGTGCTAGGATGACAAGAAGTTGCAAGGAAGCTACATATTAGTTTGTGTTTCTCTGAAATACTCATTTTGAATTCAACTGTTGTATGTTCGCTCAGTAGAAATTGTTTTGTTTTCTGCAAGACAGCACACAACATCATTGCAGGAAAAGTGGAGAGTATCTCCAAAAACCACTTCGAATGTGACTACCCAAAGAATGTGGTCAGTGTGTGAGATTAATGCAATCGAGTCCTGCTGGCTTGCTTTACCCAGCCATCCCACATTAATTCAGTCCGACTGTTGCTAATGAAGAGGACGGTTATTTGTATTAGGACAGTAACCAGCTGCCAAGCACTACACAAGAGGCAAACACACATTAGTCTCACAGGATTTGAGAGCCAGGGCCATATAGGAACAGCCAGAACTCCTTAGAAGTGCTGAAGCCATCCGTTTTAAAATTGCATTTCTGTGCCTCAGCTCCTGGAGGAAGGTGACCCATTCCCAGGCCTTTCCACTGCTGCTGGATGCACCTTCTACACAATGTGCAAGAGCAGGCTACAATGATTGGGCATTAGATTTACTTCTCTCCTTATGAGGAAGGTCATAGCCTCTCATGATGACCCAGCTATCCATGATGCAGGGAACAGGAACCCCAAAATCACTCGGACAAACTGCCATTTGGTAGGTTTTCAGCTCGGTTAAGTATAATAGCAACACCTACATTCAGCCTGAAATGTTACTGACAACTAGCCAAGCGAGGGATTGTTGTAAAGCAGCCAGATTACACTAAGTGCTTGTTGGCCGTGGCCCACTCAGCGTTAGTCTCTGCTGGATACACGACAGTGGGAAGGATGGAGTCCCACGCCTGCCTTTCCTTACCCTGAGCTCCTGCAGCTCCTGAATGGTGCTCTGTGCTTGTTCTAGTTTCTCACTGGCTGTGTTGAACTGCTGCTTTGCTACAGCCAGCTCTCGCTTGATGACGTAGTTCTCCTCGGCTTCCTGCGCCCTGGTTACTTGTCCCTGAAGACAAACCCATGAGGGAGAGAAAGGTTAGCGACACAGATGGGCTTCCAACTCTCTGAAGACCTAAATCCATTCTTACTTTACCTTTGAATTGCCTGGAAAACAAATAAGTTTGGTCTCTTGATCTCATTCAAAGCCTGCAATTTAAACTAGACCCAGGGCTCTCCCAGGTCATAACTAGTTTGTACAAAAATAGAGTTCCCAGATGGATCAGTGAGCTTATCCACTGAGTAGCGGAACCACACAGGCTAGGAAGGCCTCTAATCAATGCTAAGTGAGCCAATCTCAGCTAGGACACCAATAGGAATGCATTAGCACCCTGCACTGGGTGTGGGGAGAGAACAGAAGAGGGTCGGGCTAGGTTGCGAATCATCCGTTGGTCCAATAGCCTGCCAACGTTCACTGTCGAGGCCTGCGCACGAACAATAGCAACTGGAAGAGGCATCAGAGGACTACCAGCGCGTATGGGATCGTTCTCAAGCAAGAAGGCAATGCCTTCAGGGATGGGGAAGTCAGAAAAAACAAGGGGAAAAAAGAATGAACGGTGATGTTGCTGAAAGAGTCCAACACCTTAGTGACACAGTCCCACGACACAACACTCACTCGCTCCAGAAATCAATTCTGTTTCCATGCCTATCTTCTGAAATAATTTCAAAAGTGTAACAATGCAACATCACCGAGAACAGCAACCGTGTAACAACCAACCATGGACGGAGAGAGAGAAGGACATAACCAGAGGACTGAAGAGGTTCTGGGTACATGCAAGAGGTGCTCACTGTAAAGGCCAAGATAGATCGCATTGAGGTGAAATCAAAATCGGGCGGAGATGAACATTTGCCGCAAAACAAGCAGGGCAGGACAAACATAACCCACTGAGGGGGGCGGAGAGAGAGAGAGAGAGAGAGAGAGAGAGAGAGAGAGAGAGAGAGAGAGAGAGAGAGAGAGAAGGGAAGAGAGGAAAGACAATTCAAATGAAATCTGGGTCACCGTGCCTTTATATTTGGGGCAGAAGAGGAAAAAACAGATATGGAAATCTGCAAAATCTGGAAATACTGGCAGATGTCCCACCAGATATATATAACTGCAGCCACTGAGAAGGGACCTATCCCATCCACAATCCAGGCTCAAGTAATCAAAGTTCCCATCGAAAAATAGATCAAAGGGGAGTTCCAGGCATCCGCTTACAGCGAGAGCCCTGGACACAGATGCCAATAGAACTGAAAATAAACCCACAGATAATGCTCACATTTCCCACACAATGCTGCAGAAGAACTCGTCAAACGGACAAGTGCCCATCAACCATGGGCAGCGGCCCACAGCACTTCCCCCCACAGCCACTGGCGCCTGATCAGTGAACAGCACAACAGCTGCTTTTCTAACTTTCAACAACCAAAATACTGGCAAACCCCCAATGGTGTCGGCAGGAGCACCTCATCCAGGAAGCACCAACTCTACCATCCATCCATCCCACCCCCTGTGGCTGCTCTGTGTTCCTTCTCTGACCAGTCACTGCTGAAATATGATCAGTTCTCAGGATCCCACCACTGGCTCCAGTGACTCTCCTCCCCCACGAAGCTTCTGATCCGCTCTCCAACTGGACCTCCAGGGACCCCGATGTCTGAGGGGTTGAATTTATATATATAATTCCAGGAAACCTTCAGATTCTTAAATCTGGACATTCCTTGCACAAACTTGGCCATATTCCCATGGACCCACGCTACCACGGGACCTTTTTATTCTATGACTCCTTAGCTTTCATGAAAGAAATTATGTTTTGGGTGACAGCCAAGATGAACTATTTCCAAATCTTAATTTTTACAGGCATTTCCCCCAAGTTCCTACAGAAACACAAAGCTTTTGATAGTATTAAATGCCCTCCGTAATCAAGCTATGAGCTACCAGATGATTTAGTCCATTGCTCTCCAAATTCTGACAGGATACCCTTCAACACCCCCTGCCCCAAGAAACCCCCCATCCCACCACATGACAATAACACCCTTCAAGACGAAGGAAGATGCACTTCTGGGACCCTTCTCCCTGCAAGAAATTCCACCCAACATCCATGTACAGCACAGAGGCCCAAACAAATATCCACTCCAAGGGCAACAGGACACTCCAAAAGGCCCAATTTGCCACAGAAGATCTCTTACACGACCCCCACCACTGGCCACCACCCACAGATAGCAGCCCCCCTCTCTGACCAAGGAAGGAGGAAGTCAAACTCAAAAGCCAGACGGTGAACTATGATGAATCCAAGGACTCCAGCCACATGCACCCAACAGCTGTAACTTAATTTGGCACAAGCGGAGTACCCAACAGCATTCAAACAGTAACGTGGTGAGGTGTGGGGGATGAGGGGAGTTGGGGAATACGTTTCAGGCCTGAAAGCCCCGACAGACAAGGACCACCAGCCCTTACACAAAAGAAAAAATAATGAGCCGAGCCTCCGGAATTGCACCTCCACAAACGTATCTCGACGTATTTGCTTCCAGATCAAACAGCAACAAAGAAAAGCCTCAGTGTTCTGGAAGTGAGACCTAGGCCACCAGATAAGAGAGGAGACCGAGATAGGCAGTGTACAGAGATTCCTTGTGTTCCTGGATCATCAGTTGGGTCCTTCTTAACATTTCAACTAAGAAGAATGCTAGCAGTCAAACATTAACCTATTATGAGGCACCAATTGGCCCAGTTATCCTGTCCACTTTGGAAGATATGTTCAATTTATTCATTTTGCTGTTAACCCCTCAGAATCACTTACTAAAAACATTTAGTGACTGCCCCACATATCAATTCTTGATCCCAGCCTGATTATTGTGAGTAGTGCCAACACAGCCTGTACATTTCACCATAAGGGGGAAAAAGGAAAGACTAGGAGAGGGCGGAGAGTCTGTGATCAGCTCATCCTCTCAACCAGGAGAAATGGTAGAGAGAGATAGAGACCAGAGTTAACTTTGTTATAAACATACTACCGTGTGTTTCAGATTAGAGTGGGAACAGAACCTGGTTTACGGAGTCGCAGAACCCTACTGTTAATGAACCCTAGATGTTGAGGTGACGACCTCCGCTCCTGTTGCCTCAGCAGGGACTCCTGCAGGGAATGATTTGCTGGGTAGCACCATGTCTATGTTTCCAATGCACCAATCCTGAACAGCCTACTGAAAAATACTCGTGGCAGAATCTTTTGAAAATCTTACAAATTGTGCAAAGCTTTAAAAAAAAAGAAATGCCAATAGATAGGGATTTAAAATTAAATCTAGAATCTCAAGATTTTGCTTTTAAAATGTAAAAAAAAGGTGCAAATCGATAAGAAGCATTTCCCCCAACCAGATTGATGCACCTTCCAGGCACTAGAACACATTTAAAAATCCTATGAGTGTCAATACTTTGAAACGTAAAGAATAGCAGGTGTTTAGAAGTGTATATAAAAACACAAACCTTTTCATAGAGCGCATCACAGAGCAAGTATCACCACACCAAATGAACTCCATTGGCCAGTGGCAAATAAGTTGTACGAGTGATATGTAGAAGTTAAGGTTTTGAGACATGTGGCCATATACTTGTCATCAGTCATTAAAACAATAACTACCTGCAATAATTATAAAACCTACACACTGTTACTGCGATACTGGCACTGTGGACTCCCTGTCCAATTCTAGGTTTAATACTTTGTAAAACATACCAAAAGGTTCTCTGACCCCCCCACCGAACTTGTGTGCATGAAAGAATAGAGAGTACTCTTTTACACACTGGCTCCCAGAAACACAACGCTTCTAAAGTAGGAATTAGGAAGCCAATCTCAATAGGACTCTTGTGTTATCCTTACTGTGCAAAGTGAAGCACTGAAAAGAAGCCATGAATGGAACAGAACCGGTCACCTCCTCAGCCATTCCAGCACTGTGTCTGAGTACAGCAGTGTCAGGCAGGAGCCGGCACGACACCCCGGCATATTGCTGGCCCAGCACTGTGGGAGCAGCACTCTTTCCAAATGGCCAGTTTAGGATGAAGTGTGATGAGAAAAAGACATTATTTTACAAAATTCAATGTGTTTCACAGAGCTTCTTTACATCAAATATCAATTAGTACAGTGGAATATTGCATATCTGACAAGGAGCATAACTGCATTGGTTAATGGTCTCCACCAGTCACATCGCAGCACTGGTACACAGTGCGAAACACCATTAATGTGGGTTTAAACAAAGAACTGGACTACTTCTGGATCACGCTGTAATAACCACTGGTCAAAATTAGTATATCAGAACAATGCTGTGATTGGGACTGTTAAACCAAGCATTGTTTTGGGATATCAGACTAGTTGCACTTGCGCCAGGTCAGATATGCATAGTTCCAAGGTATTTTACAGTGCGGCAAGGAATACTCTTAAGTGCTTTGCATGCTTTAGTGAAGAGAAGCATTAATATATCCCTGATGGTTATGGTGGTTTGTAGGAGCCTGCAGCATGCATCCAGTGAGGCATACAGGGTAAATCCACCAGTGTCACATTAAACCAGCGCCCCCTGGATCGATAAGATTAAATGCTCAGACTTGTGATACACAAGAGTGTTGAAACTTGCTGTTTGAGTACAATCTGCTACTCATTTTATTACCCACTTTACAGTATACAGTGTAAAGGTATTACCGCTACATGTACATGTACACTAGGCACACATCATCCTCACAGCTGTTGTACCCAGATATACAGACTCTTCCATCACATTTTAAATACTGGCTCCTCTTTCTGTAGTGGGCACACAGCTTTCAAACACAAATTACATTCAGGTCTAACCGAATACACTAGTTACAGGGTACATGTACATGCATCATTCCCCTTTACCCAGTTTATACTGTATTATTCCGTCACCAAAGGCTATTGTAAACCATAGCTTTTATGATCTGATCGTGGACATGCCACCCCCATGTTGCTGATATATGGACTGCCCAAACCTGGGTTCGGGCAACTGTTCCTGTGCATCACTAATCTTCACATTTACTTGCCACAGACGGCCCTTGTGGGCTAGGCCTGAAGCCTGGATTACTGAGAGTGCTTCCACAGGGAGAACATGCAGCATGCGGGCGAGTGTCACAGGAGGTTACCTCACCAGATGAGACATGTAAATGGCACTGCTTTGGAAGAGTTAGCGAGTATAATTGCCATGGTAGAAAGTGGGAAGTCATACCTGGATCAATCTATCTGCCAAGGCAGCACTTTCCTACAGGGGGAAATCCACAGAGGAATGAAAGGAAGAAAGAGAAAATTTCACAGAAAGACACCACTAACACAGTAGTAGAAAGCTCATATTACATACCCCACACCTGCACTTACAAATCAAGAGGTACTCCCAGCCAGAAACAGTTAAAAGGTCTGCATTCCCTGGGCGCTTTTTATCAAATGGTCAATTCTTTTTTTTTGGTGGGGGGGGGGGGGGGGGGGGGGGGGGGGAGGGGAAAAAAAAAAGGAAGGATCTTTCAAATATCAATTCCAAACGTTTTGTTTAATTTTTTTTAATAGTCCCTGCTCATTAGACAGGGTCACTGCTGCACACACAGCAGACCATACAGATCTAAGGTAACAAAAAGCACATCCCAAGCAAACCTCCCACATTCCCAACACACCTCCCCCAAATGGATTGGAGGCAGAATTCACTTCCCCTTCATTTCTCACTATAAATTAAAAAAAATAAAAACAAAATACTGAGAGAAACGCAGCTTTAAGAAAAATAAGCACGGTCCCTTTAACCGTCTCTTGTCCAAATGAGCTACAGGCCCACTGGTTAAAGTAACTGCTGCACTCGAGCCTGCTACAGGCGCAGAATCCCCAGGCTCACTTGTTATTTGAGTCTTGAAAGTCCAATAGCACATTTGAGTTATGGAGGTGATGCCGATACCTCAGCAGTGGGACAGGATAGCAGTCTGCAGCATGCCAACTCTCAACACACAACCAAAGTATCAAGCAATGCAACAAAACAAAAGGTGGGCAAACCAGATCAAGTGCCATGTGACACGGTGCTGGATAAGGAGAATCTATCTCAGTCGTCATCATCAAACCTACACTAGAGAATCTAGGGTGTCTGTTGAAAAGGAATCTAAATGAAGTAGTTCTGGAGTTATTGAGGTGATTGTCCAGACAGCTATTACCATTTCCAAACAAAAAGCAGCAATTTCTTTGGTGAAAAGTAAATAGCAAAATAGGCCCTTGAAATGACAAGTTAGCGAACTCCCTCAGAATATGCAAAAATACACATTCCCCACAACCTCTTTAACATTGCATTATGCTGCATATTCCCAATTCCAGAGTAGGCAAGAGGTGAGTAAACCAGAGTCACAAGGCCAGGACTGGCTCCAACTGAAAATCTAGGTCAGTGCAGAGTCCCAGAGACTGGGAAAAGATGCACTCCCGGGGCTTGGCAACCATGCCATGTAACCTCAGCATACTTCAGGCTCACCCGTGATGTGTGGATACAATGCTGGTTAGCTCCACCTGGACTTGAGATGAACTTCACAGCCAGATCGAAAACAAATCATTTAACAGGATGAGGCATGCTGCCACTGTCGGGGCATCACGGCTGCTGCAATTTATGATCGAATCAGAAGCATTGGGTTGGAAAGGGTTAACCGAACGCAGTCAGGTTCCTTCTTTCTTTGAGCTGGATTACAAGCTACCCAACAAGGCAGAGCCGGTGCCAAGTAAACCTCACCCAACCCCATCGAGTGCAGTTCTGGCATCTAGAGGGCTGGTATCATTCGAACTCCTGTGGGGACAGGAACACAGTCCAACAGCCCAGTGCACTTCCAACAGCGGCACTGCCCAGACGCACACTGCTGGCGCAGTGACATCCACGATAAGGGCGCCCATGCCAGATAATTTACTGTTCCCTATCCTTAGGTTAGAGAATAAGGCTTTAAACAGTGGCGATTCACTGCTGTTCCAATATTGAACCCAGAGGAGATTTCGGAGGACAGTATCATGTCGCACACACATGCTAGAGGAGGAAGTGGTGTAGATGTTACAACCTCAATAAAACAAAGCTGCAGTGTGTGTTTCTCGAACGAGGATCAAAGGGAAAAATTGGGGACAGCCTCCTCGCAGACACAGGTGTCCAGAGGCTCACTTCTTTTACCCAGGTCTTGTAAAAAAAAATCTGTCAGCTGAAGACACAGAAAACTGCTATACATTTTGCTAAAGCCATAAAGAACTGGATTTGCGGAAACCTTTTACCAGATTGAGTGAAATCAGCCTGATTATTTTCCATAATCCTGCAGTGAAAAATGTATTTTTAAGCTTTTGGGAATGGTTTAGCAAGAGCAGTGGGACAGCACTGAACTCGTGGCCAGATGCTCCATTCTCAGCGACACTCATCAGGGAGGTTTCTGCACTTCACTCCTTGCAAACCTCAGATGGAACATTGCACAGTGGTGAAGTACACCAGCTCAGCAGGGAGAAGGAAATAAACTGGGTGGGACGTGTCCTACCCCACAAAACACACTTCCTGTTGGCCAATCATAAAGCACCCTTAGTTGACTCCATGGAGACATCAACATCTGCTGTGTCCCATGCCATCATCACTCTAGGCCAGAGGAGTAACTGTGTCCAAAAGTTTCATGTACACAAAAGGGGGGGGGAGGAGTGAGAGGGGGCAAATGAAAGAATTTACATTGTACATCCCAGTTTTGTATTAAACCTACATATAAAACAGGTTCCAGATATTGTTTGCACAAAGACATGCTCAAGGACACCACGAATAGGGATCAGACTCCTTATTTCTAGAACAGCTGGTCCTACTTTGGTTGCAGCAGTTGACCAACTTACCCACACGTGGAGCCATGCCATACCAGATTGGAATGAATAGTTCCCTTTTACAGAATGTGTGCTGCAAGGGGAATAACCCTTGTGCACCTCAACAGAGCTGGGACCAATATCCTCGCTGGGGTGTTTGCTAGTGCTGTTGGGGGGGTTAAACTAGCTTGGCAAGGGGATGGGAACCCGAGAATAGATTCAGAACAGAGAGAAGCAAAGCTGAAATTAGAAAGCAGAAAAGTAGAAAGTGAATTTGGAAGACAGAGGAAGCAAGGGCTAGAAAATAGACAAGGGAGTTTGGCAGTGCTAAATGGGATATACTTCAATGCAAGGAGTATAGGGAATAAGGCAGATGAGCTGAGAGCACAGATAGACACTTGGGAGTATGATATTATAGCTATTACGGAGACATGGCTGAAAGAAGGGCAGGTATGGCAGCTCAACATTCCTGCTTACAGGATTTCCAGACGGGATAGAGAGGGAGGCAAAAAAGGAGGGGGGGTCGCTGTATTGATTAAAGAAACAATTACAGCTGTGAGGAGGGATATGATGTTAGAAGGATCATCAAACGAGGCCCTATGGGTTGAATTGAAGAACAAAAAAGGGGCGATCACACTGCTGGGAGTGTACTATAGACCCCCAAACAGTGAGAGGGAGATAGAAGAGCAAATAAGTAGGCAAATTTCTGAGAAGCGCAAAAACTATGGGGCAGTAATAGGAGGAGATTTCAACTACCCCAATATTAACTGGGATAAAATTAGTGTGAAGGGTATAGAAGGTGCGGAATTCCTAAAATGCATCCAAGAGAACTTTTTTAGCCAGTATGCAGCAAGCCCAACAAGGGAGGGGGCGGTTCTGGACTTAGTTTTAGGGAATGAAGCTGGGCAGGTGGAAAGGGTATCAGTGGGGGGGGGGGGGGGGGGCATTTTGGTGCTAGTGATCATAATTCAGTTAGATTTAGGGTAGTTATGGAAACGGACAAAGATAGACCAGGAATAAAAATTCTCAATTGGGGAAAAGCCAATTTTGCTAAGCTGAGATTTTGCCATAGTGGACTGGATACAGCTACCTGAAGGTAAATCAGTGTCAGAGCAGTGGGAGGCATTCAAGGAGGAGATCCGGAGGGTTCAGAGCAAGTATGTTCCCTTAAAGAAAAAAGGTGGGACTAACAAATCTAGAGCCCCCTGGATATCAAGGGACATACAGGGTAGGATAAAGAAAAATGGGAGGCTTATGACAGATACCGAGGGCTCAATACTGCAGAAACTCTAGAGGACTATAGAAAGTGCAGGGGTGCAATTAAAAAGGAAATTAGGAAAGCAAAGAGAGAGCATGAAAACATTTTGGCAAGTAAAGTCAAGGAAAGCCCAAAGATGTTTTATAAATACATAAAGAACAAGAGGATAACTAAAGAAAGAAGTCGGGCCTATTAGAGACCAAAAAGGTAACCTGTGTGCTGATGCGGAAGACGTGGGTTTGGTTCTTAATGAATACTTTGCGTCTGTCTTCACTAAAGAGAAGGAGGATGCAGACATTGTAGTTAAGGAGCAGGAGTGTGAAATATTAGATGAGATAAACATAGTGAGAGAGCAAGTATTGGCCCAAAAATTAGTGCCGCTACGCGAGAGTACGCACTGTGTACTCTCGCGTATTCTGTCTCCAATTGCCGGTTTTCTGCATGCACTGCGCATGCGCTGAAAACCGGCACTTGGTGAATTCAAAAGGGGGCGGTTCCTAGGTGAACCGCGTGCGCGCTACAGGCTGCGCGCACGCAGTGCACTTAGTGCTTTGGACGCTCAGGTAAGCATAGAAGATTTTAGACATAAAGAAAGGAGGTGTAAGACCCTCTTTTAACAAGGTAAGTACTTAATTAAGTATTATTTTGAATTTTTTTTAACAGGTATATCTTTTTTAGAGACTTTAAAGACAGGTAAGTTTATTTTTATAACTTTTTAAAAGATTTTAAGTTTTTTCAAAAATTTTATTTTTTGTTTAAAATGGTTAATTTATTTAACTATACTTATTTTATTAATGTGATGGTTTTAAAAAAAAATTTAATTGAGGTTTAGCTGTTCTTTTGTGGGGGGTATAGTATTCATAGCTTTCACAGCCGTGCTGTGAAAGCTATGAATGAAAGATGGTGTGCTGCCATTGGCTCTAACTGAGTCACGTGATCCCACAGCTCGCACGAATTAACTACGCCTGTGGGATACGAAAGCCCTGCACAGCTGCTGTCCAGAACATCAAGTTCGTGCGAGCTCGGACTGAAAAAGCCAGCGCGCAGTGAGAGATCGCGGGAAGGCCTTACCCTCGCACGAAGGCTCACTCACTAATTTTTGGGCCATTAAGGGGCTTAGCAGCTTTGAAAGTGGATAAATCTCCAGACCCGGATGAAATGTATCCCAGGCTGTTAAGAGAAGCAAAAGAGGAAATAGCAGAGGCTCTGACCATCATTTTCTAATCCTCTCTGGCTACAGGTGTGGTGCCGGAGGGCTGCTAACATTGTACCTTTGTTTAAATAGGGAGAAAAGGATAGACTGAGTAATTACAGGCCAGTCAGCTTAACCTCGGTGGTGGGAAAATTACTGGAAAAAGTTCTGAGGGACAGGATAAATCTTCATTTAGAAAGACACGGATTAATCAAGGACAGTCAGCATAGATTTGTTAAGGGAAGGTCGTGTTTGACTAACTTGATTGAATTTTTTGAGGAGCTAACAAGGAGGGTCGATGAGGGTAGTGCGTTTGATGTAGTCTACATGAATTTTAGCAAGGCTTTTGACAAGGTCCCACATGGCAGACTGATCACGAAAGTGAAAGCCCATGGGATCCAGGGTAAAGTGGCAAGTTGGATCCAAGATTGGCTCAGAGGCAGGAAGCAGAGGGTAATGGTTGATGGGCGTTTTTGTGACTAGAAGGCTGTTTCCAGTGGGGTTCCACAGGGCTCCGTACTGGGTCCATTGCTTTTTGTGGTATATATCAAGGATTTACACTTGAATGTAAGGGGTATGATTAAGAAGTTTGCAGATGATACTAAAATCGGCTGTGTGGTTGATAATGAAGAAGAAAGCTGCAGACTGCAGGAAGATATCAATAAATTGGTCAGGTGGGCAGAACAGTGGCAAATGGAATTCAATCCGGAGAAGTATGAGGTAATGCATTTGGGGAGGGCTAACAAGGCAAGGGAATACACATTAAATGGTAGAACACTGAGAAGTGTAGAGGAACAAAGGGACTTTGGAGTGCAGGTCCACAGATCCCTGAAGGTATCAGGCAAAGTAGATAAGATGGTTAAGAAGGCATACGGAATACTTATATTCTATGCCTCAGCTAATAAAGGCAAGAACAGGGAGGTTATGCTTGAACTGTATAAAACACTAGTTAGGTCACAGCTCGAGTACTGCGTGCAGTTCTGGTCACCACATTACTGGAAAGATGTGATTGCACTAGAGAGGGTACAGAGGAGATTTACAAGGATGTTGCCTGGACTGGAGAATTTTAGCTACGAGGAAAGATTGGATAGGCTGGGGTTGTTTTCTTTGGAACGGAGGAGGCTGAGGGGAGACCTTATTAAGGTGTATAAACTATGAGGGGCCGAGATAGAGTGGATAGGAAGGACCTATTTCCCTTAGCAGAGGAGTCAACAACCAGGGGGCATAGATTTAAAGTAATTGGTAGGAGGTTTAGAGGGGATTTGAGATGAAATTTCTTCACCCAGAGGGTTGTGGGGGTCTGGAACTCACTGCCTGAAAAGGTGGTAGAGGTAGAAACCCTCACCACATTTAAAAAGTGCTTGGATGTGTACTTGGGATGCTGTAACCTTCAGGGCTACGGACCATGAGCTGGAAAGCGGGATTAGGCTGGATAGCTCTTTGTTGGCCAGCGCGGACACGATGGGCCGAAATGGCCTCCTTCTGTGCCGTAAATTTCTATGATTCGAACATAAACTATTCCCAAAACATCCATCCTTGGAAGCAATGAGTTCAGCAGCATAAAGTCTAATGTAGAAGCCACTTGTGTGCGAGTGTCTCCCTGAGTTAACGCACTATAATCAGACCCACATTCTTAGAGGGCAGAAAATCAAAGACAACTCATAGAACCTTCACAGAGCTGTCAAACAATGACAATTCATCTGTCAAAATTTTTTGACAGATGAATCGTCATATGTTGACATTCTCTGCAACCGGCTTTCCCTTAATTGGCCTGCTAAACCCGCTGGGCGGGCTTAACAAGGTCAATCAAGGGAAAATAGCGTGGGTTGGCCAGAAGTCGATGGAGGCGGGACTGAAACCCGACAAGTGGGAGTCCCGCCTCCAAAAGCTCCTCATTGAGAAAATCACCCCCAATGTGTCTGAGCTAGTTCTTTGCTGGAGCAATTTTCCCTTAAAAGATGCAATGATCTCCACCTCAACCACTCCCCTTGGCAAAGCATTCCATACTCCAACAACTCTCTCTGTAAAGAAATTAATTCCTAACCAATGTCCTAATGCTTTAAAATTGATGAGAACTCATCACAGACAACTCAACTAAGAAAAAGTCTTCCCCTATTAACACTCTACATAATTTTTAAAAACTCCACTAAATCTTCTCTTAGCCTTCTCTACTCCAATGGAAAGAATACCAGTATCTCCTCATAGCTATAGGTTTCCATCTTGGCATTATCCTAGTGAATCTATGCTGTACGCTCTCTATGGCTTCAATGTCCTTTATATAATGAGGAGCCCAAAACTGTACACAGTACCCGAACCGTGGCCTAACCAATGTTTTGTACAAATCCAATGTTCATTCTTTACTCTTGTACTCTATGCGCCTATTTATAAAACCCCAAATCCTGTTGGGTGTTTTTTGGCTTTAATCAACCTGCACTCGCACTTTCCGGGAAATGATGTATTTGAACCCCAAGGTGTCTCTATTCATCCATCCCCTTTAGTGTCTTTCATACACCAGATTTTACAGCAAGTTTGATTATTCAGCAGTTGCAAATGGTAAAGTATTCAAAAACTAATTAAAAACACTGAAAATATAGGTTATTCTGTTTAAATAATTAAGTACCCTTCACTGCTATGCATCATCATCCCAAGTTTACATAATACATGTTCCAAATTAAACATAACCTCAATGTTTGTTTCTTCAATATTCCCCAAATGCGCTTCCCTCAGCCAAACCAGACTTACAAGGAAGTGATATGAAGAATGAGGCCCTGCACTGAGCCTCTTCAACAGTAATGGGTTAAGAATGTCTCCATATGCGAGAAAGACTCAATTAGCCGTTAGTCTCTCACACACAAAATTAGCACCGAAAGCTCCACCATGCAGCACCCTCGTCTCCTCATCACTCTCAGATATACACACACACACAATGATTTGCTAATGCTTTCTGCTGTAAGCAGAGCAGTTACATTGTGAACAGATGTGAATTTTACAGGGCAATTACTTTCAAAGGTTCACCTCCAAAAAAGAGAGTGAGCCACAAACTGTGCCAGGCACACATCGTACCTTCTCGAGGGTTTCAATCCGCTGCTTTAGGAGGCGATTTTCTGTTCTGAGTCTCTGTGGAACAACGGGAAAGTCAGGTTAGTCTACAGGCACACTGGGTCAAAACCGAATGGAGAGACTGCTGCCATGTGCGGGCACACATCTTTGCAGTAATTCCTGTATAATCTGTATGTGCAGCACAAAACACAAGATCAGATGCAAGGGCAGGCCAAACTGTACACCTGATGGCAGACTCAGTATAGCTTCTCCATGAATGGTGCCAGTCTGGTAGGTACAAAGTGCCAGTCTTACTTATTCCCATTGTGCTTTTGCACAATGCTTTAAATTACTTCAAAAAGGTACCAGGAATGCGAATTGCCTTTCAATAAGTCTCAAGTAGCAGTTTAAAAAAAAAAATCTGTTGCTTGATTACTTCCATTTACAAAACATGCCAGAGGACCCCACACAACAGAGACCTGCACAGGGGTACGGGAGCTTTTTACAGCACTCCCAATAAAGGCCATGCCACCACCCAGCAAAGACAGCCAAGGATTACCAGCAGAGTTACAGAATTCCTCAGGGGTGGAGGAACGGTCGTATTTCCCACTGATCCCTGCGGGATGTGCTGTCGCCATCGGCTCCGGGGGAAGGAGGGTGGAGGTGCCCTTTGAGAGCAACAACAAGCAGCACTGCTCTGGGGTCCAGTAACTTACACGGCAACACATTGCATGTCATCCCATCAGCCAGCACTATTCAAACAAAACAAAACTCTTTCCCAAAACCTCTGGTCTATTCAAGACCAAAACTATCCTGGAGACCACGGGGATTCACATGAAGTGTGTCTCAAACAATGTTCCATATGAATTTTTGGCATTTGGTAAGATTATCTCCATCCCAAATATTGCTGAACAGACTGGCATAGAAGCAGCACTGGATTCGACTTTCAATTTAAAATGGACGATATTTGAATTTCATAGAATCTATGCTACAGAGATTTTACAGCACAGTAGGAGGCCATTTAATTTTTTTTTAACAAAGTTCAATTCACAAAGATACTTGTGTTAAAAATACTGAACATTCGGTTACAAAATAAACTCAAAGTAAGGTACGTGGCATTACAGGGAATATGGTGCAAGGACAGACAGGTGGCCGAGGGGCAGAAAGCAGAGAGTCAGGGTACACTGGCGGGATGTGAAAAGTTTTGCGCCTCAGGGTTCTGTGCTGGAACCTCTGGTTTTCCATTGATATAAAGGATTTGGATATAGGTACAAGACGAATAACATTGAAGTTTGCTGAAGATACCAGATTAGGGGGCATGGCAACACGAGGAGACATGTCAGAGATTGGAGAAAGGTACGGAGGTTAGAGGAGAGGAACAATAGGTGGCAGATGTAGCTCAATGCAGAGAAACATGAGCAATACATTTTGGGAAAAGAGGAAGTATAATGACAACAACTTAGCTGAAGGCACGGCCGCCAATGGTGGAGTGATTAAAATCAGGGATGCACAAGATGCCAGAATTGGAAGGAGCTCAGAGATCTCGAAGGGTAGGGCTGGAGTAGGGAGGGGCGAGGCCATGGAGGGATTTGAAGACAAGGATAAGAATTTTTTTTAAATTGAGGTGCTGCTGGACCAGGAGCCAATGTAGGTCAGCGAACTCGGGGGTAAAGGGTGAACAGGACTTGGTGCTGACTGTCTCACCTTCTGACTCCCCAAAGCCTCTCCACCATCTACAAGGCACAAGTAAGGAGTGTGATGGAATACTCTCCACTTGCCTGGATGAGTGCAGCTCCAACAACACAAGAAGCTCGACACCATCCAGGACAAAGCAGCCCGCTTGATTAGCACCCCATCCACCACCTTAAAAATTCACTCCCTCCATCACTGGCGTACCGTGGCTGCAGTTTGTACCATCTACAAGATGCACTGCAGAAACTCGCCAAGGTTTCTTCGACAGCACCTCCCAAATCCGCGACCTCTACCACCGAGGAGGACAAGAGCAGCAGGCGCATGGGAACACCACCACCTCCAAGTTCCCCTCCAAGTTACACACCATCCTGACTTGGAAATATATCGCCGTTCCTTTATCGTCGTTGGGTCAAAATCCTGGACTTCCATTCCCAACAGCACTGTGGGAGTACCTTTAGCACAAACATCAGTTTGGGTGGAGCTAAGAAACAGCAAGGGGCAGAAAACATTGGTGGGAGTTGTTTATAGGCCCCCAAACAGTAGTTGTAATGTAGGGCAGAGTATAAATCAGGAAATTAGAGGCGCATGTAACAAGGGTAATACAGTAATCATGGGGGGCTTTAATCTACATATAGACTGGGCAAACCAAATTTGCAGTAATAGTGTGGAGGACGAATTCATGGAATGTACGCAAGATAGTTTTCTAGATCAGTATGTTGAGGAACCAACTAGGGAACAGGCTATTTTAGATCTAGTATTGTGCAATGAGAAAGGGTTAATTAATAACCTTATAGTATAGGGGCCTTTAGGGAAGAGTGACCATAATATGATAGAATTTTATATTGAGTTTGAAAGTGATTTAGTTAAATCCAAAACTAGGGTCTTAAATCTAAACAAAGCAAACTATGTAGGTATGAGAGGCGAGGTGGCTATTGGGAAACTACATTAAAAGGTATGACGGTAGACAAGCCATGGCTAGCATTTAAAGAATTAATACATAATTTCCAACAAATATACATTCCTTTAAGGTACAAAAACCGTGTCTTAAGGTCCAACCATGGCTAACAAGAGAAGTTAAAGATAGTATTAAATCAAAGGAAGAGGCTTATAATGTTGCTAAAAATAGTAAGCCTAAGGATTGGGAGGACTTTAGAATTCAGCAAAGGAGGACCAAGAAATTGATAAGGAAAGAGAAAAAAAGAATGAGAGTTAATTAGCAAGAGACATAAAAACAGATTATAAACGTTTCTATAAGTATGTAAATAGGAAGAGATTAGTGAAAGTAAATGTAGGTCCATTAGAGGCAGAGGCAGGAGAAATTATAATGGGCAATAAGGAAATGGCAGAGACATTAAACAAATACTTTGTATCTGTCTTCACAGTAGAAGACACAAAAAACATTCCGGAAATAATGGGGAACCAAGGGTCCAGAGAGAATGAGGAACTTAAAAGAAATTATAAGTAAAGGCATAGTACTGGAGAAATTAATGGGACTAAGTGGCAACAAATCCCTTGGACCAGACAACCTGCATCCTAGGGTTTTAAAAGAGGTAGCTGCAGAGATAGTGGATGCACTGGTATTAATCTTCTAGAATCTAGGGAATTCTGGAACAGTCCCCATGGATGGATAAGGGGGAACCAGTGGATTTGGATTTTCAAAAAGCATTTGATAAGGTGCCACACAAGAGATTATTACACAAAAATAGGACTCATGGTATTGGGGGTAATATATTAGCATGGCTTGAGGATTGGTTAATGGACAGAAAACAGAGAGTAGGAATAAACGAGACTTTTTCAGGTTGGCAGGCTGTAATTAGCAGGGTACCGCAAGGATCAGTGCTTGGGCCTCAGCTATTTACAATCTATATTAATGACTTAGATGAAGGGACCGAGTGTAATGTATCCAAGTTTGCTGATAATACAAAGTTAGGTGGGACAGTAAGCTGCGAGGAGGACACAAAGAGGCTGCAGAGAGATATAGGCAGGTTGACTGAGTGGGCAAGAACATGGCAAACGGAATACAGTGTGGGGAAGTGTGAAGTTATCCACTTTGGTAGGAAAAACAAAAAAGCAGAATATTTTTTGAATGGAGAGAGACTGGGAAATGGTTACACTCAGAGGGACCTGGTGTCCTTGTACATGAATCGCAGAAAGTTAGCATGCAGGTACAGCAAGCAATTAGGAAAGCAAATGGTATGTTAGCTTTTGTTACAAAGGGATTAGAGTATAAGAGTAAAGAAGTCTTACTACAATTATACAGGGCATTGGTGAGGTCATATCTGGAGTACTGTGTACAGTTCTGGCCTCCTTACCTAAGGAAAGACATACTTGCTTTAGAGGGAGTGCAGCAAAGGTTCACTAGACTGGTTCCTGGGATGAGGGGATTGCCCTATGAGGAGAGATTGAGTAGACTAGGCCTATATTCCTTAGAATTTAGAAGAATGAGAGGTGATCTAATTGAAATATATAACATTCTTAAGGGCTTGACAGGGCCAAAGAATCACCTGCAATGGTTTCTCTTCCTGCTCCTGCACCATCACCTCTGGTGTTCCCCAAGGATCTATCCTTAGCCCCCTCCTATTTCTCATCTACACGCTGCCACTCGGCAACATCATCCGAAAACACATCAGGTTCCACATCTACGCTGACGACACCCAGCTCTACCTCACCACCACTTCTCTCGACCCCTCCACTGTCTCTTATTTGTCATCCAGTACTGGATGAGCAGAAACATAGAAACATAGAATCTAGGAGCAGGAGTAGGCCATTCGGCCCATCGAGCCTGCTCCGCCATTCAATACGATCATGGCTGATCATCCAAATCCAGTACCCTGTCCCTGCTTTAATCCCCACAGTACACATATCCCACCCTACCCCCGTAACACCACGTATTTAATTCCCCCTAACATATCCCATCCTATCCCCATAACCCCACATATTTAATCCCCCCCAACACTAAGGGTCAATTTATCATAGCCAAATCAACCTAACCCACACATTTTTGGACTGTGGGAGGAAACCGGAGCACCCGGAGGAAACCCACGCAGACACGGGGAGAATGTGCAAACTCCACACAGACAGTCACCCGAGGTCAGATTCGAACCCGGGTCTCTGGCGCTGTGAGGCACCAGTGCTAACCACTATGCCACCGTGTTGCCCCAATTTCCTCCAATTAAATATTAGGAAGACCGAAGCCATTGTCTTTAGTCCCCGCCACAAACTCTGTTCCCTAGCCACTGACTCCATCCCTCTCCCTGTCATTTGTCTGAGGCTGAACCAGACCATTCGCAACCTTGGTGTCTTATTTGAGCAGGAGATGAGCTTCCGACCACATATCTGCGCCATCTCAAGACCGCCTACTTCCACCTCCGTAACATCGCCAGTCTCCGCCCTTGCCTCAGCTCATCTGCTGAAACCCTCATCCATGCCTTTGTTATCTCTAGACTTGACTATTCCAACGCACTCCTGGCCGGCCTCCTATCTTCCACCCTACATAGACTAGAGCTCATTCAAAAGTTGCAGACAGGTCGAGAAGGATGAAGAGGAATAGTTTACCACGGTCACAGTCACATAGTATGTAATTTATGACTTTGATGAGGGCTGAAAATTTGATTGGAGGGATTCAAACATGGAGTACTGGGAGAGAGGGGCACAGATTTGGAAGGCGACAGCGCATTCAAGGACTTGAGAGAGGAATGCGGGGTAGGACATTTAGGACCGAGATGAGGAGAAATTTCTTCACTGAGGGTGGTGAACCTGTGGAATTCTCTACCACAGAAGGCTGTGAGACCAAGTCACTGAATATATTTAAGAAGGAGATAGATAGATTTCTAGACACAAAAGGCATCAAGGGGTATGGGGAGAGAGTGGGAATATGGTATTGCGATAGAGGAACAGCCATGATCATATTGAATGGTGGAGCAGGCTTGAAGGGCCAAATGGCCTACTCCTGCTCCTATTTTTCTATGAAAGGGAGGTTGGAGATGGGACGATAGTTTACAAGGACCGGGGGGGGGGGGGGGTGTCCAGGGTTGTTTTTTTTGAGGACAGATGCGATAACGGCAGATTTGAAGGTGAAGGGAACAGTACCTGAGGAGAGGGAACTGTTAACAGTATCAGCCAGCATGGGGGCCAGGAATGGAGGTTGGTGGTCAGCAGTTTGGTGGGAATAGAGTTGGGGGTTCAGGAGGTGGGTCTCAGATGGGATGAACTCAGAGAGGGCACGAGGGGAGAGAGGAGAGAAACGAGAGAATGAGGAGTTCAGGGCTGGGGCAGGGGGCAACCTTAGAGGAAGTTTGGCCCAGTGGGCTAGGGGAAGAGGCAGATAAGATTCTTGGAGTGGAGGAATGGAGATATCTTTATAAAAAGGTGGAAATCTTATATACACAAGGACATTGAATATTATTAGATAGAAATTACACCATGTAAAAAGGCCTTTTGGCCCAACCATGTAGGTGTTTATCCTCCCTGCGAGCAGCAGTCCTAATCCCATGTGCCTGCATCTATCTAACCTATTCACAAATGTTGACATGGTCTCTGCTTCAATCACTAACTCAGATAGTACATTCCACAACTTGACAACTAAAAAAAAATAATTCTCTGCTCTCTAAATTTTTTTTACATTTAATCTTGTAACTCCCTTAGTTTCAGACTCCTCAAGCACTGGAAACAGCGTTTCTATCTGTCCCATCCCCTCATAATTTGAAACATCTCTATCAAATCACCCCAGAATGTCCTCTGTTCCAACAAACACAGACCCAATTTTTCCAAGTCTGGCGTTGTATTTGCATTCCCTCACACCAGGCAGCATCCTGGTGAATCTGTATTGTATTGTATTCTCTCCACTGTATCCACATCCTTCCTATAGTGTGGAGCCCAAAGCTGCACACAGTACTCCGACTGTGGCCGTACTAAAGTTTTATATGGATTCACCATTACATCTTGACTTTTATAGGAACAGAAGTCATTCATTCAGCCCCTCGAGCCTGTTTCACCATTCAATGAGATCATGGTTGATCTGTATCCTAACTCTATCTACCCGCCTCGGCTCTGTATCCCTCAATACCTTCTGCTCATAAAAAATCTATCAATCTCAGATTTAAAATTATTGGTTGAGCTAGCATCTACTGCTTTTTGTGGGAGAGAGTTCCACACTTCTAGTGAAGAAGTGTTTCGTAACTTCTCTTCTGAATGGCCTGGCTCTGACTTTAAGGTTATGTCCCCTTGTCCTAAACTCCCCCACCAATGGAAAAAGGTTCTCTCCATCTCCCCCATCAATTCCTTTCAAAATCCTAGAAACCTCAATCAAATCACCCCTTAACCTTCTATATTCCAGGGAGTACAAGCCTAGTTTATGCAATCTCTCCTCATAATTTAACCCTAGGAGCCTTGGTAACAATCTACACTGCACTCCTTCCAAGGCCAATATATCCTTTCTAAGGTGCGGTGCCCAGAACAGTACACAGTATCCAGATGTGGTCTAACCAGGGCTTTGTATAGCTGAAGCAAATCTTCCTCCTTTTATATTCTAACTCTTATTGGTTGATGCCATCACCAATCAAACAGAAGTGCCCCCTACTTAACAGGACACAACCAATATACTGTAGCTTTAACTAAATCGTAAATGAAACTCAATAAATCAAATTAAAATACAATTCCTTTGGGGGGGGGGGGGGGGGGGGGAGGATGAAGCAGCACTCCAGTCCCTCCGGTACCCACCAGTCACGGAAGGCCTCAAGCCCTGCATGCTCCATCTCCAGGGACACCCGGGCACAAATGTAACCGTGGAAGAGAGGCAGAAAGTCGGGCCGAACGACCCCCTCGACTGCGCTCTGCCTGGACCTGTTACTGGCCACCTTGGCCAGACCCAGCCGTACGAGCAGGTCCTCGGAATTACCCTCCCCACTCCGCACCAGGTGGCCAAAGATCAGGAGTGTGGGACTAAAGTGCAGCCAAAAATTGAGGAGCAGCCCCTTTAAATATTGGAACAGGGGCTGCAACCTCTCACACTCTATATAAACCCCTCTAGTTATAAAGTCTAACATTTCATTAGCCTTTTAGATTATTTTTTGTACCTGACCACTACATTTTAGTGATCTGTGTACATGGACCCCTAATTCCATACATCTTGCAAAATACCCCAATGTAAAGGCAAGTCACGTTGAATTGGTACCAGACATTGGGAGACCACTGTTGCAGTACTGCTGCAGATCTGGGCAACCCATTATTCCTCCCTAACCCCCTCCACCTCTCTTTCTTTGACCAAGCTTTTGGTTAGCGCCCATGTATTTTGATTACGCTTCTGTGAAGGGCCTTGGGATGCTTTTCTATGTGGAAGGTGTTATATTAATGCAAGCTGATGTTGGATATTGGATAATGGAAAGTGTAGATTCACTGGAATGAGACGAGGAATATATAATCTGCTGGTAGACTCACAAAGAGGGTAAATAGCCGGGAAGACAGACTCAAAGTTTGGCATTTTCCCCCTGTAGCAGGGAAGGTTAAGGTGAATGTAAATGAGGGAAGGTCGTGCCAGGGTGAGTCGTGAGTTGATGAATCAGTAACAAGGGGCACAGACTGAGGATCATCACTAGAATGAAGGGGAGAACTCGAAGAAATGTTTTAACACAGAGGATTGTGTGAGCTTTACCATAAGGGGCTATTGAGGCAGAGACTAAAGGGGAGATTTTCCTGCCACTGCGATTATTGGATAGTCTGGGAACACCTGCCTGAATTTCCTCTATTCACTGTACCAGCTGATCTAGTAAACCCAGGCGCGGGAGCAGGAAATCTCTTATAGCTAAAAGGAAACCGGGTAAGTAGTCGAAAAGATATAATAAAAGAATAGGGGGGGGGGGGGGGAAATTGATGAGAGATGATCGCTCCAGGTGAAGAGCTAGAGCCGGTACAGACATGATGGGCTGAATGGCCTCTTTCTGTGCTGCAATTTCTGTGATTCTAGGTCGGTACCTCCAGACCTCTCCCCCCACCCCCTTGCCATTTTTGGTCGCCTCTCACCCGCCTCTGGAAGTGATCACTGGTAAGTGCACACAAGCAGCCTCTGCAGTGTTGCTGGGCTGACTTCCCTACTTGCATGCAACCCCCCTAACCACCCCCCCCCCCCCCACCACCCAGAGACAGTCAAATTAAGATCATGAACTGTAGGTGGAATACTGAAACAGCAATCGCAAACTGAATCAATCAGGACATCAAACATTGGCCTGGAGTGTGCAGTCACCGGTGAAGGAGCGGCACCAGCCGATCATTACACTTACCCAAAGACTTTCGATGGGGTTTTGCACTGGAACTTGGTGATTAGAAATCTAAAACAGCGCAGCGCCATCTACAGGGGATCTGGGCAAGCAACTGTATATCTCCTTAACCAATCAGAATAAAGAAATCTTACCAGAGTCTGAACCAGGAAGTGTCAGTTACAATACTGAATTCAATGTCAAATCATGAACAGAAAGGAAAGAAAGGTTGGATTGAGAGATAAAAAAAGAAAAAGTTTTTAAAAAATGTTTATTTAAACTTTTTATTTTTTTTAAATCTCTAGTAATTAAAATCTGAAGGAATGAGACTCCACACTTGTAAAAGTTAATTTTCAGTGCCAGAGAGGTTGTTTGGCAGTAATTAAGACTTATCACGCCACACTTGAATAGACGAGCCCTAACTTTTTCTGGCGAGTTTAGTGAGTATCTATCATGTAAGCACAGCCACTTCACGCCATTCCATGTGTTTGAATGGCGAGTCTCTGAGCGAAATACCGGTATAGCGAAGTTTCTGGAGGAGCAGGGCCACTCTGACAGCAACCTAATACAATAGCAAAATACTGCGGGTGCTGGAAATCTGAAACAACTGAAAATGCTGGAAGCACTCAGCAGGCCAGGCAGCATCCGTGGAGAGAGAAACAGAGTTAACGTTTCAGGTCTGGGACCCTTCGTCAGCATTTTCTGTTGTTATTTCAGACAGTAACCTCTTGATTTCCGCTTTTAACTGCACACATGCGGTTGCCGGAAGTTGCTGTCCCATTTACACTTTAATAATGGTGAGCACCGATAGCCTCACCTTTAATTCTACCGCAAAATCCAGGCCATCACAATTCACACGAAGAGCCTGCCCAGTGCAGTGATGGAGCTCATGCAGGAGGCTCCAGCACCACCTGGTGGAGAGACTGTGCATGCAGGCTCAGTGTGAGAGAGGTTTAAACTGAGCTGAAAGCAGCAACACCGCTTCACGCTGCCGATACTGAGACACAATGTCCAGGGCCGTGTTCAGCCTGGCTCCGTACTACACACACACCCCGACATCTGAACAACTCATTCTCCTCTCAACTGAATCAATACCACTGCAAGGGACTGTGCACTTATAGGCAGCAATTCTACACAGCATACATTTCACAACAGAATAGGGCTCCAAACATTTCAGAAAGAGTTTACTATGAGAATTCTTTTTGGAGAAATTGTAGATTTTTTTTTTTTAAAAACACATTTTATTTTATTTCGCTTCGAGAGGCTGAAAAGCAGCGTATGCAGGATGTCAGATTCTGAATCCAGGCCACATGTAGAAGTCAAAACACATCGAGGGGACACACAAACGGTGCTGCTGTGGAACTGAGTTCAGACAGAAACTCAAAAGATCTCCCCTTTGCCCTGTGCACACTCATTTTATAATGCTGACTGGTGTCATTTAGTAGCCTTAACGAGAGGTTGGGGGTTCAAGCGCCACTCCAGGACTTGGAGACAATTGGAGACACTGCCTTGCGGTGCGGTACTGCATTATTGGAGGTGTTGTGGGGAAGACCTGCACCTGAAGCCCCATCTGCCTGTCCCAGAGATGAGGGCGGACATTAAAGATGCCGTGGTGTAACTGGAAGGAATAGGGAGGTTCCCCAAAGGACATTCTTGCCAAAAAACAAATAAATTGGCCAGTCACCTCACTGCTTTTTCCAGGGTCTTGCTGTGTGCAAAATGGCTGCTGTACTTGCCTACACAACTGCCAATGCACCTCAAAGTAATTGGGGCGATTGGAGATGTTTTGGAGAGACACAAGCTGCAAACATAAAGGCTTCTTTCACGTGCCGTTTACTGCATCTTTGACAATAGCAGGTGGTTTGCAATTTGTAAGAATGCAGGCTGAATATGCAAGGAGAAACGCTAGGCAAGATCCAATGTGTTCGCAAAATGCAACAGTTTCCAGCTGAGAAGCAAGTTCAAATCCATATCGACTGGATGCTGCCATCTCTCTCTCTCTCCCCCCGATTCCAATGGTCATTAAGAGAAATTAGTTTTAGCAGACTCAATCCAGTTCCAACTGGGCACGAATCAAGAATGCAAAAAGCCTGCCGGGATAATTCTGTATCAATTGCCATTCTTAATCAGCTGAATCAGAAAGATGGCAAACACGAGAAATAAAACGTCTGCTGTCCTGTGGAGTTTGGGCAGCCTCAACACGGCTCCCAGCGGACACAGGTCCATTGCACAGAGCATCAACTTAATTGGCAGCATCAGTCAGTACATAACAGATCGGCAATGCAACACCGACACAAAAATGCGCCTCTTGAAGCTGCTGCAGCATAGAGCATAGGTTTTTAAACTGGACGTTTTATGAAGAAATCCCAAGGCAAGGTCAGATTTCTCCATTTGCCCACTTACTGGCACATTGTTTCTGTTGTATAATAATTACTTCTTCTTAGGCAGTCCCTCAGAACCGAGGATGACTTGCTTCCACATTAAAAATGAGTTCTCAGGTGACTGATGAGTCCAATGCGGGACCTACAGTCTCTGTCACAGGTGGGGCAGACGGTGGTTGAAGGGGCGGGTGGGTGGGGTGCTTGGGTTGACGTGCGCTCCTTCTGCTGTTTGCGCTTGGCTTCCGCTTGCTCCCGGCAAAGAGACTCGAGGTGTTCGGCGCCTTCCCGGATGCTTCTCCTCCACTTTGTGCGGTCTTGGGCCAGGGATTCCCAGGTGTCGGTGGGGATGTTGCACTTTTTCCAAGGAGGCTTTGAGGGTGTCCTTGAAGCGTTTCCTCTGCCCACCTGGGGCTCTCCTGCCGTGCCGGAGCTCTGAGTAGAGCGCTTGTTTTGGGAGTCTCGTATCGGGCATGCGGACAATGTGACCCGTCCATCGGAGCTGATCGAGCGTGGTCAAAGCTTCGATGCTGGGGATGTTGGCCTGAGCGAGAACACTGATGTTGGTGCGCCTATCCTGCCAATGGATTTGCAGGATCTTGCGGAGGCAGCGTTGGTGGTACCTCTCCAGTGCTTTGAGGTGCCTGCTGTACATGGTCCATGTCTCTGAGGCATACAGCAGAGCGGGTATCACTGCTGCTCTGTAGACCATGAGCTTGGTGCCGGGCTTGAGGTCCTGGTCTTCAAACACTCTCTTCCTCAGGCTGCACTGGCACACTGAATGCGATGTTGGACTTCGTCATCGACGTCTGCCCTTGTTGACAGTAGGCTCCCGAGGTATGGAAAGTGATCCACATTGTCCAAGGCCTCGTTGTGGATTTTGATAATCGGGGGGCAGTACTGTGTGGTGGGGGCAGGTTGGTAGAGGACCTTTGTCTTATGGATGTTTAGTGTAAGGCCTATGCTCTCGTATGCTTCGGTGAAGGTGCTGACGATGGTTTGGAGTTCGACCTCCGAGTGAGCGCAGACACAAGCGTCGTCTGCATACTGTAATTCGACGACAGAGGATGGGACGACCTTGGATCTGGGCTGGAGGCGACGGAGGTTGAACAGTTTCCCTTTTGTTCTGTAAATTAGCTCCACTCCAGCGGGGAGCTTATTGAGGGTGAGATGGAGCATTGCAGCCAGGAAGATCGAGAAGAGCATTGGTGCGATGACACAGCCTTGCTTGACCCCGGTCCGTACGTGAATTGGGTCTGTGTTGGAACCGTTGGTCAGGATCACGGCTTGCATGTTGTCGTGAAGCAGGCGGAGGATGGTGACAAACTTTTGAGGGCAGCTGAATTTGAGGAGGACACTCCATAATTAGCACTTTCAATAATAGCAGTTTCCTTTGAGTCGCTGACATTGCCTTTTGGAAGTTAGGACCTGGAATCCTGGGACTGTGCCAGTAATTTGCGGGTTAAAAAGTCTGAAAACCACTGGTGCCAAAGAAATGCTACCCTGCACTATGCCTGACCTGCGAGTGCTCGATGTAACCACATTTATATTACAGCTTCCCCTACAGAGCTACAATAAAAAGGAGGCAACAAGACCTGACTCATGTTGCATTTCCAACACACCTCCACAGCAAAATCTCAGTCACAGCAAAATATTGGCTGTTGCCGCCAAATGAATCTGCCCACCATTTTATTCTACCTGCAGGCAGTGGGAGTGCTCAGTGTCAACACAGTCCAACCGTGCTGCCTTTACATTGCTGGGCTGTGTGTGCCCCTTCCCCTCAAATCAAGGAGAGTTTGTAAACACAAACGTCCAACTGCGAACATGAATTTTGACTACTTGTTGTGGTCATGGTTGTAACTTGCAAACTTTGCAATCTTGTAAGTGGGCAATTGCTTCAGTGTTGCCGCTAGTGCTTTGATCATCAACAACGTGCTTTGATCATCAACAACGTGCATTTATATAGCTCCTTTAATGTAGAAAAATGTCTGAAGGAGTTCAAACAGGTGCAACAAAAACAGAACAAGCCAAGGAGATATTAGGAATTGTGACCAAAAGCTTGGTCAAAGATGTGGGTTTTAAGTAAGGTTTTAAAAGTAGGAGAAAGTGGTGGCGAAGGTTAGGAAAGAAATTCCAGAGAGTGGGTCTAGTCAGCTGAAGGCATGGCCACCAATGGCAGGCACATGCAAAAGAGGCCAGAGCCAGAGAAATGGGGAGTTCAGGACAGGGGTTGTATAAGTGGAGGACATTAGCTATAGAGAAGAGAGAGGCCATGGTGAGATTTAAACACGAGATTGAGAATTTGAGATAGTGATGGACCGGGAGCTAACATAGGTCAGCGAGCACAGAGGTGACGAGTGAGCGGGACCTGGTATGGAATATGGATGAGCTGAAGTTTATGGA
>CM059445.1:23919077-23994142 GCA_030390025.1 Squalus acanthias
GGGAGGGAGGGAGGCAGAGGGAGGGAGGGAGGGGGCAGAGGGGGGGAGGGAGGGGGCAGAGGGGGGGAGGGAGGGGGCAGAGGGGGGGGAGGGGAGGGAGGCAGAGGGGGGGAGGGGAGGGAGGCAGAGGGAGGGGAGGGGAGGGAGGGAGGGGAGGGGAGGGAGGCAGAGGGAGGGAGGGAGGCAGAGGGAGGGAGGGAGGCAGAGGGAGGGAGGGAGGGAGGCAGAGGGAGGGAGGGAGGGAGGCAGAGGGAGGGAGGGAGGGAGGGAGGCAGAGGGAGGGAGGGAGGGAGGCAGAGGGAGGGAGGGAGGGAGGCAGAGGGAGGGAGGGAGGGAGGCAGAGGGAGGGAGGGAGGGAGGCAGAGGGAGGGAGGGAGGGAGGGAGGGGGCAGAGGGAGGGAGCAGAGGGAGGGAGGGAGGGGGCAGAGGGAGGGAGGGAGGGGGCAGCGGGAGGGAGGGAGGGGGCAGAGGGAGGGAGGGAGGGGGCAGAGGGAGGGAGGGAGGGGGCAGAGGGAGGGAGGGAGGAGCAGAGGGAGGGAGGGAGGGGGCAGAGGGAGGGAGGGAGGGGGCAGAGGGAGGGAGGGAGGGAGGGAGGGGGCAGAGGGAGGGAGCAGAGGGAGGGAGGGAGGGGGCAGAGGGAGGGAGGGAGGAGCAGAGGGAGGGAGGGAGGGGGCAGAGGGAGGGAGGGAGGGGGCAGAGGGAGGGAGGGAGGTGGGCACAGGGAGGGAGGGAGGTGGGCACAGGGAGGGGAGGGAGGGAGGGGGGAGGGAGGGGGCAGAGGGAGGGAGGGAGGGAGGTGGGCAGAGGGAGGGGGGAGGGAGGGGCAGAGGGAGGGAGGGAGGGGCAGAGGGAGGGAGGGAGGCAGAGGGAGGGAGGGAGGCAGAGGGAGGGAGGGAGGCAGAGGGAGGGAGGGAGGCAGAGGGAGGGAGGGAGGGAGGCAGAGGGGGAGGCAGAGGGAGGGAGGCAGAGGGAGGGAGGGAGGGGGTGGAGGGAGGGGAGGAAGGAGGGAGGGGAGGAAGGAGGGAGTGAGGGAGGGAGGGAGGGGAGGGAGGGGGCAGAGGGAGGGGAGGGAGGGGGCAGTGCGAGGGGAGGGAGGGGCAGAGGGAGCGGAGGGAGGGGGCAGTGCGAGGGGAGGGAGGGGGGCAGAGGGAGGGGAGGGAGGGGGGCAGAGGGAGGGGAGGGAGGGGGGCAGAGGGAGGGGAGGGAGGGGGCAGAGGGAGGGGAGGGAGGGGGCAGAGGGAGGGGAGGGAGGGGGCAGAGGGAGGGGAGGGAGGGGGCAGAGGGAGGGGAGGGAGGGGGCAGAGGGAGGGGAGGGAGGGGGCAGATGAAGGGAGGGAGGGGGCGGAGGGAGGGAGGGAGGGGGGCGGAGGGAGGGAGGGAGGGGGGCGGAGGGAGGGGGCGGAGGGAGGGAGGGAGGGGGCAGGGAGGGAGGGGGCAGGGGGAGGGAGGGAGGGGGCAGAGGGAGGGAGGGAGGGAGGGAGGGGGGGAGGGAGGGAGGGGGGGAGGGGGCAGAGGGAGAGGAGGGAGGGGGCAGAGGGAGGGGAGGGAGGGAGGGGGGCGGAGGGAGGGAGGGAGGGAGGGAGGGGGCAGGGGGAGGGAGGGAGGGGGCAGGGGAGGGAGGGAGGGGGCAGAGGGAGGGAGGGGGCAGAGGGAGGGGAGGGAGGGGGCAGAGGGAGGGAGGGAGGGAGGGAGGGAGAGAGGGAGGGAGGGAGGCGGAGGGAGGGAGGGAGGGAGGGGGGCAGGGGGAGGGAGGGAGGGGGCAGAGGGAGGGAGGGAGGGGGCAGAGGGAGGGGAGGGAGGGGGCAGAGGGAGGGAGGGAGGGAGGGGGCAGAGGGAGGGAGGGAGGGGGCAGAGGGAGGGAGGGAGGGGGCAGGGGGAGGGAGGGAGGGAGGGGGGAGGGGGGAGGGAGGGGAGGGAGGGGGGCAGAGGGAGGGAGGGAGGGAGGGGGCAGAGGGAGGGAGGGAGGGAGGGGGGCAGAGGGAGGGAGGGAGGGAGGGGGCAGAGGGAGGGAGGGGGGCAGAGGGGGGGAGGGTGGCAGAGGGAGGGAGGGAGGGAGGAGAGGGAGGGAGGGAGGCAGAGGGAGGGAGGGAGGGAGGGGGGAGGGGGGAGGGAGGGGAGGGAGGGGGGCAGAGGGAGGGAGGGAGGGAGGGGGGCAGAGGGAGGGAGGGAGGGAGGGGGCAGAGGGAGGGAGGGAGGGGGGCAGAGGGAGGGAGGGAGGGAGGGGGCAGAGGGAGGGAGGGGGGCAGAGGGGGGGAGGGAGGGCAGAGGGAGGGAGGGAGGCGGGCAGCGGGAGGGAGGGAGGGGAGGCAGGGAGGGTGGCAGAGGGAGGGAGGGGGGGAGGAGAGGGAGGGAGGGAGGCAGAGGGAGGGAGGGAGGGGGCAGGGGGAGGGAGGGAGGGAGGGGGGAGGGGGCAGAGGGAGGGGAGGGAGGGGGGCAGAGGGAGGGAGGGAGGGAGGGGGCAGAGGGAGGGAGGGAGGGGGGCAGAGGGAGGGAGGGAGGGGGCAGAGGGAGGGAGGGAGGGAGGGGGCAGAGGGAGGGAGGGGGGCAGAGGGGGGGAGGGAGGGCAGAGGGAGGGAGGGAGGCGGGCAGCGGGAGGGAGGGAGGGGAGGCAGGGAGGGGGGCAGAGGGAGGGGGGCAGAGGGAGGGAGGAGGGAGGGAGGGAGGAGGGGGGGAGGAGGGGGGGAGGAGGGGGGGGAGGAGGGGGGAGGGAGGGAGGGTGGGGGGAGGGAGGGAGGAGGGAGGGAGGGAGGAGGGAGGGAGGGGGGAGGGAGGGAGGGGGAGGGAGGGAGGGGGAGGGAGGGGAGGGGGAGGGAGGGAGGGGGGCAGAGGGAGGGAGGGGGCAGAGGGAGGGAGGGGGCAGAGGGAGGGAGGGGGCAGAGGGAGGGAGGGGGCAGAGGGAGGGAGGGGGCAGAGGGAGGGAGGGGGCAGAGGGAGGGAGGGGGCAGAGGGAGGGAGGGGGCAGAGGGAGGGAGGGGGCAGAGGGAGGGAGGGGGCAGAGGGAGGGAGGGGGCAGAGGGAGGGAGGGGGCAGAGGGAGGGAGGGGGCAGAGGGAGGGAGGGGGCAGAGGAGGGAGGGGGCAGAGGGAGGGAGGGGGCAGAGGGAGGGAGGGGGGCAGAGGGAGGGGAGGGAGGGGGGCAGAGGGAGGGGAGGGGAGGAGGCAGAGGGAGGGGAGGGAGGGAGGCAGAGGGAGGGGAGGGAGGGAGGCAGAGGGAGGGGAGGGAGGCGGGCACAGGGAGGGAGGGAGGGGGGCAGGCACAGGGAGGGAGGGGGGGCGGAGGGAGGGAGGGGGCAGAGGGAGGGAGGGAGGCAGAGGGAGGGGAGGGAGGGAGGCAGAGGGAGGGGAGGGACGGAGGCAGAGGGAGGGGAGGGAGGCGGGCACAGGGAGGGAGGGAGGGGGGCAGAGGGAGGGAGGGAGGGAGGCAGAGGGAGGGAGGGAGGGAGGCAGAGGGAGGGAGGGAGGGAGGCAGAGGGAGGGAGGGAGGGAGGCAGAGGGAGGGAGGGAGGGAGGCCGAGGGAGGGAGGGAGGGAGGCAGAGGGAGGCAGAGGGAGGCAGAGGGAGGGAGGCAGAGGGAGGGAGGCAGAGGGAGGGAGGGAGGGAGGCAGAGGGAGGGAGGGAGGGAGGCAGAGGGAGGGAGGGGGCAGAGGGAGGGAGGGGGCAGAGGGAGGGAGGGAGGGAGGCGGGCGGGCAGAGGGAGGGAGGGGGGCGGAGGGAGGGAGGGAGGGAGGTGGGCACAGGGAGGGGAGGGAGGGAGGGAGGCGGAGGGAGGGAGGGAGGCAGAGGGAGGGAGGGGAGGGAGGCGGGCACAGGGAGGGGAGGGAGGGAGGCAGAGGGAGGGGAGGGAGGCGGGCACAGGGAGGGGAGGGAGGCAGAGGGGCAGAGGGAGGGAGGCGGGCATAGGGAGGGGAGGGAGGCGGGCACAGGGAGGGAGGGAGGGGGGCAGAGGGAGGGAGGGAGGCGGGCACAGGGAGGGAGGGAGGGGGGCACAGGGAGGGAGGGAGGGGGGCACAGGGAGGGAGGGGGCAGAGGGAGGGAGGGGGCAGAGGGAGGGAGGGGGCAGAGGGAGGGAGGGGGCAGGCGGGCAGAGGCGGGCACAGGCAGGTAGGGAGGGAGGCACGGGGAGGGAGGGAGGCACAAGCAGGGAGGGAGGGAGGCGGGCAGAGGAAGGGAGGGGGGGCGGGCACGGGGAGGGAGGGAGGGAGGCAGGCACATGCAGGGTAGGGAGGGAGGCACAGGGAGGGAGGGGCAATGTTACGGAGGATTTGGGTTTGGAAGCTCAGCTCGAGGCTGAAGGGGATGCTGAAGTTGTGAACAGTCTGGTTCAGCCCAAGACAGTGACCGGTGAAGATGATGGCTTCGGTTTTCGCATCCCATGATGTAAAAACAGGGTGAATACAGGAGCACTCGCTGCAGAAGCAACATAAAAGTGACTCAGCTGGCAGGAGCCGAAAGTGTTACATTCGCCACCAAAAATTGAGAGAGAGAAATCTACCCAAAAGAGCAGTCACTGCACTTCTGAGGTTTACAGTTCCATTTTGTTTGGAGACAGCTTGCACTAGGACAGAAAGGACAGTTACTCGTATGTGGCAATAACAAATTCACACGACTCCAGAACATAATACTGATCCAAGAATAGATATGTCTTGCCATTCACTCAGGCACAGAACTCCTGGGTAACTCATTCAGTGCATTTTAATAGCAGAATCTTCACCAGCTCACACAAGGTCAATGCCAAGTCACTGCTAGAGATCCGAGCACACTTTCCATGTCTAACCTCTTGTGTGAACTGTGGTTTTTGCATTTCTTTCAGCAGTGCTAAACAAAGTCAGAAAATATCAAAATCAGCAGCATCAGAGATCAGCAAAAGGGCTGGCATTAATCTGCAGTGTACAGAAACCTTGGCCCAAGTGGGCCATCCGTCAGCCAAACCAGCAATCGAGTCTCAGCTAGAATACTAGTCGGAATTCAGAATTAAGCTGCATTGTGTCTTTAAATGGGTGGCACCAACAGGCAGACAAATCACATGATTGCATCCAGAGAAAATGAAAAGGCACGATTTATAAGTCAAATATTTCACAGCACACAAGATACAATACGGATGAGAAAAACCCATTCGGTCCATCTTGGTTCATCCATTCACAAAAGCCTATAGTCCCTGCAACACAATGTCATAAGAACATAAGAAATAGGAGCAGGAGTAGGCCAATCGGCCCTTCGAGCCTGCTCCGCCATTCAATAAGATCATGGCTGATCTGATCCTCACCTCAAATCTAAAGAACACAAGAAGTAGGAGCAGGACCCAGCCACTCAGCCCCTGGGCCCGCTCCGCCACCCACAGGGCCCTGACCGATCCGAACTCAGCCTCATGTCCAATTTCCTGCCCGCTCCCCGTAACCCCTAATTCCCTTTACTTCTAGGAAACTGTCTATTTCTGTTTTAAATTTATTTAATGATGTAGCTTCCACAGCTTCCTGGGGCAGCAAATTCCACAGACCTACTACCCTCTGAGTGAAGAAGTTTCTCCTCATCTCAGTTTTGAAAGAGCAGCCCCTTATTCTAAGATTATGCCCCCTAGTTCTAGTTTCACCCATCCTTGGGAACATCCTTACCGCATCCACCCAATCAAGCCCCTTCACAATCTCATATGTTTCAATAAGATCGCCTCTCACTCTTCTGAACTCCAATGAGTAGAGTCCCAATCTACTCAACCTCTCCTCATATGTCCACCCCCTCATCCCCGGGATCAACCGAGTGAACCTTCTTTGTACTGCCTCGAGAGCAAGTATGTCTTTTCTTAAGTATGGACACCAAAACTGTATGCAGTATTCCAGGTGCGGTCTCACCAATACCTTATATAACCTCCCTGTTTTTATAATCTATCCCCCTAGCAATAAAAGCCAACATTCCGTTGGCCTTCTTGATCACTTGCTGCACCTGCATACTAACTTTTTGATTTTCTTGCACTAGGACCCCCAGATCCCTTTGTACTGCAGTACTTTCTAGTTTCTCGCCATTAAGATAATAACTTGCACTCTGATTTTTCCTGCCAAAGTGCATAACCTCACATTTTCCAATATTGTATTGCATCTGCCAAATCTCCACCCACTCACCCAGCCTGTCTATATCCTCTTGTAGGTTTTTTATGTCCTCCTCACTTTCTACTTTCCCTCCCATCTTTGTATCATCTGCAAACTTGATATGTTACACTCGGTCCCCTCCTCCAAATCGTTAATATAGATTGTAAAGAGTTGGGGACCCAGCACCGACCCCTGCGGAACACCACTGGCTACTGGTTGCCAGTCCGAGAATGAACCATTTATCCCAACTCTCTGCTTCCTGTTAGATAACCAATCCTCCACCCATGCCAGAATATTACCCCCAATCCAGTGATTTTTTTATCTTGAGCAATAATCTTTTATGTGGCACCTTGTCGAATGCCTTCTGGAAGTCTAAATACACTACGTCCATTGGTTCCCCTTTATCCACCCTGTACGTTATGTCCTCAAAGAACTCAAGCAAATTTGTCAGACATGACTTCCCCTTCATAAAGCCATGCTGACTTTGTCCTATTAAATTATGTTTATCTAAATGTTCCGTTATTGTCTCCTTAATAATAGACTCCAAAATTTTACCCACCACAGATGTTAGGCTAATGTCTGATGGGCTCTTCAATGATTCCAGGGTTTTCATCTCCACTGCTTTATCTGGGAGTCCATTCCATGTGCGGATCAGTCTGTGACAAACTTTCTGACCTCAGTCCTAAATTTTCCTCTTACTAGTTTGAACCTGAGCTCCCTAGTTCTCCTGTCCACTAACCTCAAACAGACCATCGTTCGCAGCAAATTACCCAGCTTTCAGGAGAACAGCGACCACGACACCACACAACCCTGCCACGGCAACCTCTGCAAGACATGCCAGATCATCAACACAGATACCATCATCACACGTGAGGACACTACCCACCAGGTACATGGTACATACTCATGTGACTCGGCCAACGTTGTCTACCTCATACGTTGCAGGAAAGGATGCCCCGGAGCATGGTACATCGGCGAGACCATGCAGACACTGAGACAACGTATGAACGGACACCGCGCAACAATCTCCAGGCAGGATTGTTGCCTCCCAGTCGGGGAACACTTCAGCAGTCAAGGACATTCAGCCTCCGATCTTCGGGTAAGCGTTCTCCAAGGCGGCCTTCGAGACACACGACAACGCAAAATCATCGAGCAGAAACTGATAGCCAAGTTCCGCACCCATGAGGATGGCCTCAACCGGGATCTTGGGTTCATGTCACGCTACATGTAACCCCACCTGACGTAGAGTCATCGTTGGCTTGTTCTCTCTACACAGATGCGGCCGGACCTGCTGTGATTTCCAGCAAAAAAGTTTTTTTGTTTTCCGTACAGACCCCAGCATCTGCCACATTTGACCCCTTATGACCCCACCTCATTGTCTTTGATGTAATGTTTTCCTGACTGACCTGTTTGGACACCATCCACACCTTTGATTGCCGGGATTATCTCTCTGCCGAGGTGTGATAAAGGGCAGTTAGAAAGATTAACTGTAATCATCTGGCAGTGTTCTCTGACTATATATGCTGTGCCAATATACATCTCTTCACTTCACCTGACGAAGGAGCAGCGCTCCGAAAGCTTGTGATTTCAAATAAAGCTGTTGGACTATAACCTGGTGTTGTGCGACTTCTCACTACTGTCACAGTTTAACTTGAAGTTGTGTTCCATATTTACCTTTTATAGCTTGTGTACCTATACAAGATCAACTCTCTGCCATTGTACCAGTTACTTCAGTTATAAAAAGAGAAGCCTTCAAGCAAGATAGGTTTGTTGGGTCACAACTGGAGGCAGCTTCAGAGCTCGACTACTTTAACTGTGTGCATTATTTAATGACATCCGCCACACATGGCCTTGCCCCCGACAGCACCCTGCCTGCACATCCCAACATCAACATCAAGTTGCATTAAAAAAAATTCTAAATACCAGACTCTCACAAACACAAATGGAAAATATGGCATCCATGCTGTCTGTCGAAGTGACAATCTTCATACTGTGATCCAGGGAAAGGTTTGCACTTGCTGGGCTGCAGTTTCTGCTCGATTGTGCTGGTTATTTCGGCGCTACCAGTGCAAAAGATCGGGAAATTTTAAGCACAAATCGCGTTCAGCGCAACTGGAGTTTCCGCGATTTCTGCACTAGTTTTAAAAACATCGCGCAAGGAGCTGGCTGCGCCCACAAAACTAGCCCCAGAATGACCTGACCACCATTGGGAGTTTCTGCTAATTGTGCTTGTCTGCAGGCCTTTGATGAGACTCTTAACATTAAGCCGGAACTTTTGGGCACAAGGACACTAACAGGTACATTTTGAATGTAATTTTTTTTTAAACTGACTAAGTAACTGACTATTGTACCCCAATATAACTAGAAAATAGCTTTGTATATTTTTTAAAAGTCATTTTCAGTCATTTAAAATCGGGTTACTCACAGGTGGTGGATTTGACAGATTAAAAATGCTTATTTTTGTCATAAATCCATTTTCAGATGTATTAATCAAACTTTACCAAGTTACCACTTAAATAGATCATGGAATATATTTTAAAGCGAAACATTTCTTTTTTAAAATTATGTTTAAAGCGCTGTCCGATTGCGCTGGTTCATGGCAGATTTTGCGTTCAGTGATATGCAAATGAGTTTGAGCAGAAACTAGGGGGAAAACACTTTACAAAACAGGCATAATTTTGGGTGCAATTTCCGCCAGAATTGCCGATTGCACCCATAGCAGAATCTCTACCCCCATTAGCTTTATTCTGAAGAAGTTCAAAAGTAGATCAATTAAAACCTGTTCAGTGACATCAGCAGCCACCTTTGAAATCAATGTTCCTCACACAGATTTGCTGCAAAATGGAACGAGTGCTTGAAGCCGTTCCCAAAAATAAGTGGAGACTCACTCCTTCACTCCAAGTCATGTTGTGCCTCAGGCACATGACTCCAGATATTGGCTGGTACCCACCACATAGCCAACAAGCCAAGAAAGGTGCAGTGGGATATGTGGGGGAAATCATACTGAAATGGTGTTCGCTCATTCCCATTTTCACCCATAGAAAATATACTGCCAGCTCCCGATGGTTCAATGGTTTTATTCAACTGAGCAAAAAAGGTTCCAGGTTCAACCATGTTAACTCAGCCAAGCAGAAGGGGCGCTAGTGTCCCCGACGCTTGTGTGTCAGAGAGGGGGATATAGGCCATGGTTCATACTCCCAATCACTACATAATGATCCCTGCCTGAAGTGTGCATAAAGGAGTACCAGGTGGGGATGGGGCAGGGCTTGGTTTTAATGCCTCTCTCTTCTCCCCTTCCAACTACTACAACAACTTGCATTTATATAGCGTCTTTAATGTAGTAATACATCCCAAGGTGCTTCACAGGAGCGTTCTCAAACCAGCTGAGCCACATAAGCAGATATTAGGGCAGATTACCAAAAGCTTGGTCAGAGGTAGGTCTTATAGGAGGAAAGATAGGTAGAGAAGGGGCGAGGGCTTCAGCAGCTGATAGTGGAGCGATTAAAATCGAGGATGCGCAAGAGGCCAGAATTGGAGGAGCACAGACATCTCGGAGGGTTGTAGGGCTGGAGGAGGATAGAGATAGGCAGAGACGAGGTCATGGAGGGATTTGAAAACAAGGATGAGAATTTTTAAATCAAGGCGTTGCTTAACCGGGAGCGAGTTAGGATACGGGCAGCAGAGTTCTGGATGATCTTAAGTTATGGAGGGTGGAAGATGGGAGCCAGCCAGGAGTGTGTTGGAATAGTCAAGACTAGAGGTAACAACAAAGACATGGATGAGGTTTTCAGCAGCAGATGAGCTGAGGCAGGGGAGGAGTCGGGCGACGTTACAGAGATGGAAACAGGCGGTCTTCGTGATGGCGTGGATAGGTGGTCAGAAGCTCATCTCGGGGTCAAATACGTCACCAAGGTTGCGAACAGTCTGGTTCAGCCTCAGACAGTGGCCAGGGAGAGGAACGGAGTTTGTGGTGGGGACCGAAGAGAATGGCTTCAGTCTTCCCAATATTTAGTTGGAGGAAATTTCTGCTCATCCAGTACTAAATGTCAGACAAGCAGTCTGACAATTTAGAGACGGTGGAGGGGTTGAGAAAAGTGGTGGAGAGGTAGAGCTGGGTGTTGTAAGCGTACATGTGGAAACCGATGCTGTGTTTTCGGATGATGTCGCAGAGGGGCAGCATGTAGATGAGAAATAGGAGGGGGCCAAGGATAGATCCTCGGGGGACACCAGAGGTAATGATGCAGGAGCGGGAAGAGAAGCCATTTGCAGGTGATTCTCTGGCTACGATTAGATAGATAAGAATGGAACCAGGCGAGTGCAGTCCCACCCAGCTGGATGACGGTGGAGAGGCATTGAAGGAGGATGGAGTGGTCAACGTGTCCAATACTTAAATCTGAATGGTTTCACACCATCCTACGTGCAGGATACAAAAATATTTTTCATTTACTGGCCCAGGGCCAATACAAATGAAAGGGGAACTGTACAGACCTCAACTTCACCAGCCCAGATAGAATGGCCCAGTCACTCATCTCAGCAAAACTGTAATCCCACCTCGCACTCAGTAATGATTTTAAAACAAACCGCCTGTTAACACAGACTGTGTACCTGGGTTTAGTTATATTCTGAACTCAAACTGATCCGCACATGATTTGTAAGAAATTATTTCAATAACGAATTCCCATCACTTCCCTGGAGATAGCCCCTTTACCTTAACTGACAGCAGGAATACAAGCCTGCAGTAGCACTCGACCACACTGAAGGCAGAGCCTACTTATACGAAGCTTCTTTGCACTATTACACTATTACCTTCCTATCATCAGCACGCAAGACGTACAGAAATGACCTTGTAGGAAGTTGCCCAAGCTCTGCTTGATGACTTCTCCAAAGATCAGTTGGGAGAGCGGTGAAGCATGGGTGCAGGCTGGTTTCCTATAGTGGGCTTGTGTATTTAAAATCAGTCTCAATGACTTGTAAGCAGCTGCGAGCTCAGTACATCACACCGCTGTGGGTTCATCTTGTGGTGAGTCACCATCACTCCAATGCCCTCATAATGAGGATACATACTGTGTAATGTTAGTGCTTCAATGATTCTCTTTGTCTGTGCCAAATTGGACCATAGTCCCTTCGACAACAATAACCCCAGTATGAGGCTGTAGAGCTTGTGGACCTGCCGGGCATCTCACTGATTCTGCGGCACCATCCACTAACATGAAGCTTAAATGAGACTCCATCATTACAAGAGTCTTGTATTTGACGACCGAAATAAGATAAAAATGGACCATTTCCGGGGTGGAGATGGATTACATTTCTTTTCAATCATGGAAAAAAAACATTTTATATTTCAAATGAAATCCTGCCACAGGAAAATTGCACTCATTCATTCAGATCAGAAGTGTTCTCAACAACAATTAGTCACAGCATGGAAAGGACTATCAGCCGGGGAATGTGCAACAAGGTGGCCAGTGAGATGGGGTAAGCAGGAGAAACCCAGAGATTCTGACTCAAACCATTGCACCAGCTGGACAGTCAAAGTATACCAACTGTAGTTTAGAGTGCTTCCATTCCACAAAATAAGCTCTGCAGTACCGACATCGTTAGGGAAAGAGAGATCAACTCAACGCTACACACTATCACACTTCGATCAATACCCAAGGGCAGAGGACACCAATATAACAGCACATACAGCAATGGCAAAGGAAGCCCAGATGGATCAGGTTTGTTGCACCTTTGCAACATCTAACTTTATATCGTAAGGTGGAACCTCTGATAGTCCAAGGTAGAGCAGGCTCACATTTCCGCTGCTCTAAACCGGCCAGTTTCCAAACCACAGTTATTGTTTTTCCTCTAACTATTAGAACCCACACCTTTAGGTGGGATGGTGACGGTGAGCTTCCGAGCACTGTAGGAAGCAACGTCAGCCGTGGCTCAGTGAGTAGCACTATCGCCTGAGTCAGAAGGTGGTGGGTTCAAGTCCCACTCCAGAGACTTGAGCACAAAAATCTAGGCTGATATTCCAGTGCAGAGCTGGGCGAGTGCTGCACCGTCGGCGGGGCCGTCTTTCAGATGAGACATTAAACCGAGGCCCCCTCAGGTGGATGTAAATGATCCTATGGCACTATTTCGAAGAGGAGCGGGGAAGTTATCCCCGGTGTCCTGGCCAATATTTATCCCTCAATCAACATCACTAAAACACATTATCTGGTCATTCTCTCATTGTTGTTTGTGGGAGCTTGCTGTGCACAAATTGGCTGCCGCGTCTCCTACATTACAACAGTTACAGAAGTACAGAAAGTACTTCATTGGCTGTAAATGCAAGTCTTTCTTTCTTTTGCTCACACTGACTGATCTCAATTTGTTCAAATGGAAATGTCATCAATCAGAGGTCAGGTACTGCCCTACTAGGAGGAAGAAAGGACTAAGATCCCGACACCACTCATGGACCTCCTGGTGCTGGTTATAAAAAGGGTTCTGCAGAAGAGCTGGGCATTGTGTGCAACATACAAGGAGATACTAGAGAGGGTGTCACATTTAGGGATTTTTTGGCCATGTTACCATAGAGCTTGTGAAATTTATATCAAAATTATATTGTCAAATTTGATCCAAAAAGGATCAAAATCCTCATAGCAGCCAAAGGCTGAGGAGTGGGAGGTAATCTTTAAGGTAGAGCTGGTCAGGATCAGAGGAAAGACGGATGAGAAAAATATTTAGCCTGCTAACAGGGACAGTGTGGCAACTTTATTTGCTTCAGTACAGGAAGTGATACTGAATTAAGGTGAAGTACGGTGAGATTTACTACTAATGTTGCTCTACTTGTTCACTTGACAATTGTAAAATAAAGCAGTTTGCTCATTTACATTCAGCCTCGTCTCACTAAAGTGCGAATCAGACCGCCGTTCAGAAACTGGAGAATCACCTGTGGAGGCAAGTGTGAACTTATGGCATCCAGTGCATCTAATGAAGACCCCTTGAGTCACGCTAGTGTAGGACCAGATACTGGGCAGTAAAAGGTAAACTGCTCATTGTAGGGAATGTGCGGCCCACTTACAGGAAGAGACCAGTGACACTGAACCTAGGAGAAGGCCTAGCGCAAACGTGAATTTGTCACATTGGGGAAGAGGAGAGAGATAACCGGCTCCTTCCCAAAATAATGTACTTTAAAGTCAAGCACAAATTATATTCCCTGTAAATCTTAATCAACAGTATATTCCTACCCGATGATTATGTTTGAGCAAACAACACTTAATTATCTCACTGGATTTCCAGTAATTACACAGGCTCTTGTGGTTTTCAAATACAAGAAGCAAGTTAATCAGCAGAAAATTAACTCCACTTGCAATCATAAAATTGTAATTTTTAATACAATTACACATTTATATCCAATGTGTGGAGCTCAGATTGCCCGATACAGAAAAGTATCCCAATTAAAACAGATGTTTCACACATTCTATTGTGAAAACTTACTTTAATTTCAATCTGTTCCTCCATTTCTTTATTTTTGATTGTAGTGTATTCCTTTTCAAGTCTGTGGGACAAAAAAGTCACAACAGAACCCCTAAATAAACATACATTTTTCTCTGATGAGGTTACACCCTCCTGCCCCTCCCCACCCCAGGAATGCGATGAGTATACAAGGCTGCTTCCACTTCCCCACCCAGAGTCTGAATCAAGCCAAGGTTCATCAGGACCAATAGGGAATTTTCACCACATCCTTCCTGGGAACAAAAGTACTCATCACAAAACTGCCCCTAAACCAATCGCACTCAGAACCACGAGGCCAGCAGGGAAATGGCAGTCACTCTGCAATTAGAAATTGTAAGAGTTATAAAATTACTTTAGATTATCTGCCAATTCACATCTCTCTGCACGAGGCATTGGCTCCCAGCTGGGGTACAGTCCCACAGACACTAGTCACACTCGCCAAAGTGCCCATTATTCACAGGTGAGCCAAGTTAGTTAATGTCAATAGTCGAAGTAGTCAGTGGTGTCTGTCTACTAGATTATTCTGCACACTGATGCAGGGTATGGAACATCTGGTACATGGCTCCACTCCCAGCACTGACCATCACCTTGAGGAGTAAATCTACTGAAGTGCACAACCATCACAGTATTGCACCAACAAGATTTATATTATTCAACTAACAGAAGAAGAAAATCAATGTAATCTTTGAACAAAGGACTTTTGGTCCCATATCTGTGGAAGTAAAATCTATTTCCTAAACTATCGATATCACAACTAAGCCCATACAAGACCTTGCTCCTAAATCTAAAAGGCTACCCATCACCTTTCCCAAATTCTGGACACAATACAAGAAAAGAAACCTTATCCGATTAATGATTCCCTGACTTCCAGCGTGTCTCAACCTTTGTCTTTCTTCATTCTATGAACACTGCGGCAGTTAGTGCTCTAATGACTTTCCTTGGCCGTTTCTCCCAATGCTCTGTCCCGCAGACTCGGCATCCTCAAAGTCTTGAATTACTCTCGCTTTGGGTGGCTGCATCTCCTGATTTCCCATCTCTCCTTCCTGGTGGCTTCCCAGTTGCCCTCCCCTGGTGGCCTAAGATAATTCACCCCCCTCCCCCTGACCCAGGGTGATTCACACCCTCTCCTGATGGAGGCACCAGACTTTCACTTGACCGCAAGAATGAGATTAGGAGCTCACTGTAAGCAACGGCTTTAAAATACATTTCAAAATAAAAAGTTGTGACCAACTGCTCAAATTTTGGCCCAAACTGAAGGAGCAGGTGGAACTGTTTAAATTTATATGAAATTTCAGTCGCAGTTTAAAGACCCAAAAGGAGTCATACATTTGCAACATGTTTAAAAAAATGATAAATGAACAAAATTACCAACAGAATTCTGAAAGTATAGTTCAGCAGCAGGCTCTACTCCCACTGAATTTGACAGTAACTCAAATCAATTACCTTCACTCAAAGACTGGGAGGAAGGGAGGGTAAGAGGGTTGGGGAGCGAGGGAAGGGGAATGTAGGAGGGCAAGAGAGGCAGACAAACTTGCCTTTATATATAATGGGCCGGATATTCCAATCCCTACGGGTGTGTACACACCCATAGGGACATCAGAAATGCCGGTGTCAGGCGCTGAAAACCGGCATTTCTGATCCGCCTGCCCTGGAGAAGGGCCTCTGCGGGCGGATAGTTCCGCTTTCTGGAGACCCTCTGCCTGCAGAAAACCCTTAGAATTCTTACGCCTGGTAAAAGGCCTGCTTTTACCAGGATAAGAGTTGAAAAAAGTTTTTTTTTTTAATTTCCACTGATTTATCATTTAAAAATACTTTAAATTTTTTTTATTTTTAGCCCCGTAAAAAACTTCAATTATTTTTTTGAAAAAGTTGTTTAAAATAGTTAATTTATTGTACTTTCAAGTCATTTTAAAAATATGATTTTTTTTAAAAAATGTATTTAAAGTTTTACTATGTTTTGGGGGTGATCTCCATTCATATATTTATTTGACAGGTCTTCCTGTCAAATGTATGAAGGGAGATTCCCTTTGATTGGCTCCCCATGGCCCACGTGATCCCAGGGACGCTGCGAACCGCCTGCGCCTCTGGGGTACGTGGGCCCTGCGCACCAGCAGTTTGGAGAGGCCCAGCAGCGGAACTCTGCGCCTCCCGGGAGCCCTCAGGTAAGGGCACAGATTTTTCCAGATCGCAGTCCTGCGCCCGCGGGAGGCCTGCGATCGGAAAATACGGGCCATGAATGGCGATCACCCCAAAAACACTTTAAAACATTAAATACATTTTTTTTTTAAAAATTAGTTGAAATTACAATAAATTAAATATTTTAAACAAATTTATCAGGCGCAAGAATTGTAAGTGTTTTTTGCGGGCGGAGGGTCTCCAAAAAGTAGAACTCTCCGCCCGCAGAGGCCCTTCTCCAGCGCAGCCGGAGGATCTGTCAGGAGCTTTCTTGACAGATCGGAAATGCCGGTTTCCAGCGGATGCGCAGTGCATGCTTGAAACCGGCATTTCCGATGCCCCTACGGGTAGGTACACAACGCGTACCCACCCATAGGGATCGGAATATCCGGCCCCATATATTTGACAGGTCGATCTGTCAAGTGTATGAAGGGAGATTCCCTTCTTTGATTGGCTCCCCATGGCCCACGTGATCCCAGGGACGCTTGAGAACCGCATACGCCCCTGGGATACGTAGGCCCTCCCTGCACACTTGGAGTTGGAGAGGCCCAGCATCAGAACTATATGCACCTCGGGAGCCCTCAGGTAAGTGCGTAGATTTTTTCCAGATCGGAGGCCTCCGCACGCGGGAAGCCTCCGATCGGAAAATATGGCCCAATGTCTTATCACATCCTTATACTGCCCAAAGCACTCTACAGTCAATGGAATACTCTCTGTGGGAAGGGTGGGGGGGTTGCAAGAGAAATGAAATTGGAGTTTATATCCTAAATACTGTCCTTACATGAAATGACTGGAGGGTTGTATCACTCCATATTCACTAACAGCTATTAGTTGCTATCCCAGTTCATGTGGGATGCTGATGTTTCTATGGTTACCAGCACATGCACTGCATGTATGTAGCTTAACACTACTGAACAGGAGTGGTAGTCTACAGTTCATAGAATCATAGAATGGTAACAGCACAGAGGGAGGCCATTTGGCCCGTTGAGCCCGTGCCAGCTCTCTGCAAGAGCATTTCAGCTAGTACCACTCCCCTGCCCTTTCCCTGTAGCCCTGCAAATTTTTTTCCTTCAGGTACTTATCCAATTCCTTTCACGATCGAGTCTGCCTCCACCACCCTTTCAGGCAGTGCATTCCAGATCCTAACCATTCGCTGCGTAAAAAAGTTTTTCCTCTGTCAATCACCTTAAATCTGTGCCCTCTGGTTCTCGACCCTTCCACCAATGGGAACAGTTTCTCTCTATCTACTCTGTCCAGACCCCTCATGATTTTGAACACCTCTACCAAATCTCCTCTCAACCGTCTCTGCTCGAAAGACAATAACCCCAGCTCCTCCAGTCTATCCAGGTAACTGAATTCCCTCATCCCTGGAACCATTCTCTGCACCCTCTTGAAGGCCTTCACATCCTTCCTAAAGTGCGGTGCCCAGAATTGGACACAATACTCCAGTTGAGGCCGAACCAGTGTTTTATAAAAGGTTCATCAAAGTTTCTTTGCTTTTGTAGTCTATGCCTCTATTCATGAAGCCCAGGATCCTGTATGCTTTTTTAACCGCTTTCTCAACCTGCCCTGCCACCTTCAACGATTTGTGCACATATACCCCAAGGTCTCTCTGTTCATGCACCCCCTTTAGGATTGTAGCCTTTAGTTTATATTGCCTCTCGTTCTTCCCACCAAAATGCATCACTTTGCACTTTTCTGCGTTAAATTTCATCTGCCATGTGTCCACCCATTTCACCAGCCTGTCTATGTCTTCTTGTCTATCACTATCCTCCTTGCTGTTCACTATACTTCCAAGTTTTGTGTCATCTGCAAATTTTGAAATTTTGCCCTGTACTCTGAAATCCAAGTCATTAATATATCAAGAAAAGCAGTGGTCCTAGAACCGACCCCTGGGGAACACCACTGTATACCTTCCTCCAGTCCGAAAAATAACCGTTCACTACTACTCTCTGTTTCCTGTCACTTAGCCAATTTCGTATCCATGCTGCCACTGTCCCTTTTATTCCACGGGCTTCAACTTTGCTGGCAAGCCTATTATGTGGCACTTTATCAAACGCCTTTTGGAAATCCGTATACACGTCAACCGCACTGCCCTCATCAACCCTCTCTGTTACCTCATCAAAAAACTCGATCAAGTTAGTTAAACACGATTTGCTGGCTTTCCTTAATTAATCCACACTTGTCCAAGTGACTGTTAACTTTGTCCCTGATTATCATTTCTAAAAGCTTCCCTACTACCGAGGTTAAATTGACTGGCTTGTAGTTGCTGGGTTTATCTTTACACCCTTTTTTGAACAAGGGTATAACATTTGCAATTCTCCAGTCCTCTGGTACCACCCCCGTATCTAAGGAGGATTGGGAGATTATGGCCAGACCTCTGTGATTTCTTCCTTAACCTCCCTCAGCATCCTAGGATTCATCCCATCCAGTCCTGGTGACTTATCAACTTCAAGTACAGACAGCCTTTCTAGTACCTCCTATATCAATTTTTTAATCTCATCCAGTATCTCCAGTACCTCCTCTTTCACTATGACATTGGCAGCATCTTCTTCCTTGAAGACAAATGCAAAGTACTTCAGCCATTCCCTCTGACTCCATACGTAGGTCTCCTTTTTGATCCCTAATCGGCCTGGCCAGCGACGCCCACATCCCATAAGCGAATAAAAAAATAATCAGCCCCACCCCTCCTCTTACTACCCGTTTATTATTTATATGCCTTTATAGAAAACTTTTGAATTCCCTTTTATGTTAGCTGCCAATCTATTCTGATACTCTCTCTTTGCCCCTCTTATTTTTTTTCACTTTCCCTCTGAACTTTCAGCCTGATTCTCACTTGTATTCTCAACCTGACATCTGTCATACGCGCTCTTTCTCTGCTTAATCTTACACTCTATCTCTCGTCATCCAGGGAGCTCTGGCTTTTGTTGCCCTGCCTTTCCCCCTCATCGGAATGTACCTCGACTGTACCCGAACCATCTCCTCTTTAAAGCCAGCCTATTATTCGATTAAAATTTTGCCTGCCATTCTTTGATTCCAATTTACCCAGGCCAGATCTGTTCTCAATCCACTGAAATATGCCTTCCTCCAATTAAGTATTTTTATTCTAGATTGCTCCCTGTCCTACTCTCGCTCATGCACCTCTCTGTAATTTCTCTGCAAATTTGCTCGTCTATATCTTTCCCACTAGTTGGTGGCCTATAGAATACACCTAGTAGTGTGATGGCACCTCTATTATTTCTTAACTCTAGCCACATAGATTCTGTCCTTGACCCCTCCAGGACATCCCCTCTCTCCAGCACTGTAATATTCTCCTTAACCAATACTGCCACCCCACCTCCTTTCTTTCCTTCCCTATCTTTCTTGAACACCTTATATCCAAGAATATTTAAAACCCAATCCTGCCCATTTTTAAGCCAGGTCTCCGTTATCGCATGACATTATAATCCCATGTGGCTATTTGCACCTGCAGCTCACCAACCTTATTTACCACACTTCGTGCGTTTACACACATGCACTGTAAACCTGTCTTAGACCTTCTCTTAGTCTGAACCCACCTAATACCTTACTATTTCTTACTCTAGTGCTATCTGTCTCTCCCCATCCTTTGTGCACCTTGTTTCTCCTTTCTAATGCTACATCCTGGTATCCATCCCCCTTCCAAATGCGTTTAAACCCTCCCCAACAACACTAGCAAAACCCCCCACCCCTAGCCAAACTCCCCCGGAGAGGACATTGGTTCCGGCTCTGTTGAGGTGCAACCCATCCGGACTGTACAGGTCCCACCTCCCCCAGAACCGGTCCCAATGTCCCAGGAATCTGAAGCCCTCTCTCCTGCACCATTTCTCTAGCCACGCATTCTTCTGCTCTATCCTCCTATTTCTATACTCACTGGCTCGTGGCACAGGGAGTAATACTGAACGGCTGCAGGGCATTCTGATGGGGGAGGGTGAACAGCCAGAGGTCGTGGTCCATATCGGTACCAACAACATAGGTAGGAAGAGGGATGAGGTCCTACAGGCAGAGTTTAGGGAGCTAGGAAAGGGGTTAAAAAGCAGGACCTCAAAGGTAGTAATCTCCAGTGTCACGTGCTAGTGAGTACAGAAATAGGAAGATAGAGCAGATGAATGCGTGGCTGGAGAGATGATGTAGGAGGGAGGGCTTTAGATTCCTGAGGAATTGGAACCGTTTCTGGGGGAAGGGGGGGGACCTCTACAAGCCAGACGGGTTGCACCTCAACGGGACCAATACCCTAGCGGGAGGGTTTGCTAGTGCTGTTGGGGAGGGTTTAAACTAGCTTGGCAGGGGGATGGGAACCTAAGTATGGAGTCAATAGGGAGGGAAGAAAAACAAAAATGTAGAAAGTAAATTGGAAAGACAGAGGAATTAAGGGCTAGACAGTAGTCAACAAGGAGGTTTGCCTGGACTAAATGGTATATACTTCAATGCAAGGAGTATAGCGAACAAGGCAGATGAGCTGAGAGCACAGGTAGATACTTGGGACTATGATATTATAGCTATTACAGAGACGTGGCTGAAAGAGGGGCAGGTATGGCAGCTCAACATTCCTGGTTTCAGGATTTTCAGACGGGATAGAGAGGGAGATAAAAAGGGAGGGGGGGGGGGGCACGGTATTGATTAAAGAAACTATTACAGCTGTGAGGAGGGATGCTATGTTGGAGGGATCATCAAACGAGGCCATATGGGTCAAATTGAAAAACAAAAAAGGGGCGATCACACTGCTGGGAGTGTGCTCCAGACCCCCAAACAGTGAGAGGGAGATAGAAGAACAAATATGTAGACAAATTTCTGAGAAATGCAAAAACTATAGGGCAGTAATAGTAGGGGATTTCAACTACCCCAATATTAACTGGGATAAAATTAGTGTCAAGGGTATAGAGGGTGCGGAATTCCTAAAATGCATCCAGGAGAACTTTTTTTAGCCAGTATGTAGCAAGCCCAACAAGGGAGGGGGCGGTTCTGGACTTAGTTTTAGGGAATGAAGCTGGGCAGGTAGAAGGTGCATCAGTGGGGGAGCATTTTGGTGCTAGTGGCCATAATTCTGTTAGATTTAAGGTAGTTATGGAAAAGGACAAGGATAGACCAGGAATAAAAATTCTAAATTGGGGAAAAGCAAATTTTGCTAAGCTCAGAGGGGATTTAGCCAGTGGACTGGAAACAGCTACTTGAAGGTAAATCAGTGTCAGAGCAGTGGGAGGCATTCAAGGAGGAGATCTGGAGGGTTCAGACCAAATATGAGCCCTTAAAGAAAAAAGGTGGGACTAACAAATCTAGAGCCCCCTGGCTGTCTAGGTTCATACAGGGTAGGATAAAGAAAAAAAGGGAGGCGTATGACAGATACCGAGGGCTAAGTACTCCAGAATCTTTAGAGGAGTACAGAAAGTGCAGGGGTGGAATTAAAAAGGATATGAGGAAAGCAAAAAAAGCGCATGAAAAATTCTTGGCAAGTAAAATCAAGGAAAACCCAAAGATGTTTTATAAATATATTAAGAGTAAGAGGATAAAGAAAGAAAGGGTTGGACCTATTAGAGATCATGAGGGTAATGTGTGTGTGGAGGTGGGAGACGTCGGTAGGGTTCTTAATGAATACTATGCGTTTGTTTTCACAAAGGAGAGGGGCGATGCAGACATTGCTATGAGGGGGGAGGAGTGTGAAATATTAGATGAAATAAACAGTGAGAAAGGAAGTATTAAAGGGTTTAGCAGCTTTAAAAGTGGATAAATCCCCAGGCCCAGATTAAATGCATCCTAGGCTGTTAAGCGAAGCAAAAGAGGAAATTGCAGAGGCCCTGACCATCATTTTTCAATCCTCTCTGGCTTCAGGTGTGGTGCCGGAGGACTGCTAATGTGGTACCCTTGTATAAAAAGGGAGTAAAGGATAGACCGAGTCAGCCTAACCTCGGTGGTGGGAAAATTATTGGAAAGAATTCTGAAGGACAGGATAAATCTTCATTTAGAAAGATATGGATTAATCAAGGATAGTCAGCACGGATTTGTTAAGGGAAGGTCTGGTCTGACAAACTTGATTGAATTTTTTGAGGAGGTAACAAGGAGGGTAGTGCATTTGATGTAGTTTATATGGACTTTAGCAAGGCTTTTGATAAGGTTCCACATGGCAGACTGGTCACGAAGTTAAAAACCCATGGGATCCAGGGCAAAGTGTTAAGTTGGATTCAAAACTGGCTCGGAGACAGGAAGCAGAGGGTAATGGTTGATGGGTGTTTTTGTGACTGGAAGGCTGTTTCCAGTGGGGTTCCGCAGGGCTCAGTACTAGGTCCCTTGCTTTTTGAGGTATATATCAATGATCTGGACTTGAATATAGGGGGTATGATTAAGAAGTTTGCAGATGATACTAAAATCGGCTGTGTGGTTGATACTGAAGAAGGAAGCTGTAGACAGCAGGAGGATATCAATAAATTGGTCAGGTGGGCAGAACAGTGGCAAATGGAATTCAATCCGGAGAAGTGAGAGGTAATGCATTTGGGGAGGGCTAACTAGGAAAGGGAATACACATTAAATGGTAGGACACTGAGTAGTGTAGAGGAACAAAGGGACCTTGGAGTGCATGACCACAGATCCCTGAAGGTAGCAGGCCAGGTAGATAAGGTGATTAAGAAGGCATACGGAATGCTTGCCTTTATTAGCCGTGGCATAGAATACAAGAGCAGGGGAGTTACGCTTCAACTGCATAAAACACTAGTTAGGCCTCAGCTAGAGTACTGCGTGCAGTTCTGGTCACCACATTACAGGAAAGATGTGATTGCACTAGAGAGGGTACAGAGGAGATTTACAAGGATGTCGCCGGGAGTAGAGAATCTTAGCTATGAGGAAAGACTGGATAGGCTGGGTCTGTTTTCCTTGGAACCAGGAGGCTGAAGGGAGACCTTATTGAGTTGTATAAAATTATGAGGGTCATAGATAAAGTGGATAGAAAGGACCTCTTTCCCTTAGCAGAGGGGTCAAAAACCAGGTGGCACAGATTTAAAGTAATCGGTGGAAGGTTTAGAGGGGATTTGAGGGGAAATTTCTTCACCCAGAGGGTTGTGGGGGTCTGGAACTCACTGCCTGAAAGGGTGGTAGAGGCAGGAACCCTAACCACATTTAAAAAGTACTTGGATGTGCACTTGGGATGCTGTAACCTTCAGGGCTACGGACCAAGAGCTGGGAAGTGGGATTAAGCTGGATAGCTCTTTGTTGGCCGGCGCGGACACGATGAGCCGAAATGGCCTCCTTCCGTGCTGTAACTTTCTATGATTCTATGAATACTGAGATTACTACCTTTGAGGTCCTGCTTTTTAATCTCTTTCCCAGCTCCCTAAAATCTGCCTGCAGGACCTCCTCCCTTTTACTACCTATGCCGCTGGTACCGATATAGACCATGACCTCTGGCTGTTCTCCCTCCACCTCAAAATGTTCTGCAGCCACTCAGTGACATCCTTGACCCTGGCACCAGGGGGGGCAACATACCATCCTGGAATCACGTCTGCGACCGCAGAAACGCCCGTCTGTTCCCCTAACTATCGAATCTTCTACCACTGTTGCCTTCATGATCTTCCTCCTCCTCCCCATACAGCTGAGCCACCCGTGGTGCCATGGACTTGGCTCTGGCTGTACTCCCCAGAGGAACCATGGCCCTCACCAGTAGCTAGTACTGAATACTGGTTGGAGAGTGAGATGCACTCCGGGGACTCCTGCACTACCTGCCCGGTCCTCCTAGTCTGTCTGTCGGTCACCCATTCCCTCTCTGACTGCACAGTCTTACGCTGCGGGGTGACCACCTCCTGAAACGTGCTATCCACGTAGCTCTCAGCCTCGCGGATGCACCGCAGTGATACCAGCTGCTGCTCAAGCTCCGAAACCCGGAGCTCGAGCTCCTCCAGCTGATGACACTTCCTGCACACGTGGTTGCCCAGGACACGGGAAGCATCCTGGATTTCCCACATGGCACAAGATGTGCAGTCCACGGGACTGAGGTGCCCTGCCATGCCTCTATTTATTCGACTATTACCTAACTTACAGAAATAAAGTTAAGACTAAGAGTCTTAAAAGTTGGGCCTACCTTTCTCTCCAGCTGCGCTCTCGCTCTCAAAATTTTAATTCAAACGATTATTTATAGTTATATTAATTAGTTTATCTAGTTAAATTAGAGAGAAAAAAAACCGCCAATACTCACCCACTAATCACCGACCTGCTGTCCTGTGACGCCACTCCTTGATTTTGCTGTTCTTTTGGTATTCGCGTCTCTACTACCACCCGTCGTCTCCTTCGACCCCTCTCCCTCGCCCCCCTCACCAACAAGTGCAAGGAGCTCATGGACTTTGTCACTAAGATGAAGACCATCTGTTCAGCTGCCTCTGCCGCTTCCCCCCTGCCCGAGCCCTGAGCTTGAATCTTTCCTATCTCCCCATATGCCCGGAGATCCAACTCCTGGTGTCTCGACACTATTCCCACTAAACTGCTGACCACCCAAACTTTCCTTCCTGGCTCCCATGCTAGCTGATATTATAAACTGTTCCCTTTCCTCAGGTACTGCCCCCTCCCCTCTCTTTCAAATTTTTTTTTTTTTTTTATTCGTTTATGGGATGTGGGCGTCGCTGGCAAGGCCAGCATTTATTGCCCATCCCTAGTTGCCCTTGAGAAGGTGGTGGTGAGCCGCCTTCTTGAACCGCTGCAGTCTGTGTGGTGATGGTACTCCCACAGTGCTGTTAGGGAGGGAGTTCCAGGATTTTGACCCAGCCACGATGAAGGAATGGCGATATATTTCCAAGTCAGGATGATGTGTAACTTGGAGGTGATGGTGTTCCCATGCGCCTGCTGCCCTTGTTCTTCTAGGTGGAAGAGGTCGCGGGTTTGGGAGGTGCTGCCGAAGAAGCCTTGGCGAGTTGCTGCAGTGCATCTTGTAGATGGTGCACACTGCAGCCACGGTACGCCGGTGGTGGAGGGAGTGAATGTTTAAGGTGGTGGATGGGGTGCCAACCAAGCGGGCTGCTTTGTCCTGGTTGGTGTCAAGCTTCTTGAGTGTTATTGGAGATGCACTCATCCAGGCAAGTGGAGAGTATTCCATCACACTCCTCACTTATGCCTTGTAGATGGTGGAAAGGCTTTGGGGAGTCAGGAGGTGAGACACTCGCCGCAGAATATCTAGCCTCTGACCTGCTCTTGTTGCCACAGTATTTATGTGGCTGGTCCAGTTAAGTTTCTGGTCAATGGTGACCCCCAGGATGTTAATGGTGGGGGATTTGGCGATGGTAATACCGTTGAATGTCAAGGGGAGGTGGTTAGACTCTCGCTTGTTGGAGATAGTCATTGCCTGGCACTTCTGTGGCGCGAATGTTACCCGTCACTTATCAGCCCAAACCTGAATGTCGTCCAGGTCTTGTGCAGTGATCACCCCCCCGCTTCAAATAAAAAAACACCCTTCTTGACCCCTCTGCCCTTGTAAACTAACACCCTTTCCTCTCCAAACGGAAGATGGATCTACTTATATATTTTTCAAGGCACACTGCAGACAAAGGAAAGGAAATGGAAAACAGAACAAAACTTCTCTGAACTGCCTCATCAAATTAACATACATAGTGATTTCAAGAATATATATTAAAAGGAGTCAAATGGTTATGGACAGATCATTTAAGTTGGTGTCATCTAAAAACCTCAAATTAGATCACTGGCTTCTAACCACATTTCCATCTCCATAGAATCCATGCACAATCTTCAGTGACGCAAACACAACGTGTACAAAGCAGAGAAGATACACTGGGTTTCAAACTTCCTGCTTCCTCTGCTCACACCTTTCCTTCACTGCTCCAAACATTTGTCACCAAGACCCACACTTTTACAAGGCACGACTGATGTGGACAGAGTTTCCACCTCTGCTCTCCTCCATCCCAAGTCCCAAAATGAATCATCCCATCTCCTTGCTCATTGTAGAATTAGCAAAAAACAAATAATATCTTTCAGTTGAAGCTGATGAAGGATAATGCAAAGTTGTTAGAAAGCCTACTGTATAACTGACAATTTGTGGAAAATCTGATCCTATAATAGGAAACACCATCAGATCTATAGTTCTACAGGTAGAATTCTCATCATCTTGGCTCAGTCTTGCTCAGAGTCAGAAGGTCATAAATTCAAGCCCCATTCCAGGACCCGAGAACATAACCTCGGCTGACATTGTGGGAGGAGAGTCTTTCGTACAAGAACCCATCTGCCTGCTCAGGTGGATGAGGATCAGGAAGCTCTCCCAGTGTCCTGGTCGACATTCATCCCGCAACCAACCCCATTAAAAACAAACACTGCTGGATGTGCTGGGAAGCGAAGGTTTGGTTTGCATCTTACATACTTCTTCATTTTCTTTGGGTTGTACTTGACCTGGTAGGCCTTCAGGATCAGTTTGTCAGGACAGCTGTCAAACTGCTGTGGGATCACCTTCTGAAAGTGCTGTAGGAAGGAAAAAACAAAGAGGAAACATCAGAGAGTCACTTCTGTATATGGGATTATGGACAATGTGACTGGCTACAGGGGAAGCACTCCGCGTTCCTCCAATAACTCGGCCTGCAATTGTCTAGGAAGACCAAGAACATTAACGCATTTATTTGAGGTCAAGTTTAACTATTATGATAGGGATCATGGCAAACTGATCTGAAGGAGATGATAGAGGAAGATGGATATCTTTAGGAACGTTCTGGAGCTGCTGATCCCAGCACCCCCTTGGCTTTTTCGGTGGTGGGGGGGGGGGGGTGGGGGGGGAGGAGGGGGGGGGGGTGCATGAAGTAAATTTAAAAAGCTGCCAGCATCTCCACTGATCACTACAGATTCCTGCAGGAAAACGCTTATGGATTTCAGGCGGGGACATCATGCTCAGCTGCGATGATGGGGGGGGGGGTGGGGGAAACAGCGAGGGGAAGACGGTTGAGACCACAGTCTCTGGCTTGCATGATATTGGAGACTGTCTCGTGTGCTGTTTTGAGAAATGTTGATTCTTTCATACTCCCCTTTAGCTTCACTTCCACACTTTGCATTTCTCAGTTTTCTCCATCATCCCTCGAAAATTATCTCTTTTAAAACCTCATTTTTTCCTCTACCCTCACTAGTTATCCATGGAACCCCAGCCTTTTACTTGTCCCCTTTATTCTTATTCGGAATGTATTTTACCGGTACTTTATCCATCTCACCTTTAAATATCTTACTGCTGGTCCACCGCATGATCTGCAACTTTTCCAACCAATTCATCTGGAATGTTTGCAGGAGGGCCCAGCATTAGTGTGGCTGGCCTTCAATAACCTCCTAAGAATAACACAGTGGACGAGAGCGCTCAGGCCGACACATGTCTGCCACACCATGTCAGACCAAGTGAACCATTACTGAATCACACTGAAATTGTCAGACCGACCATTAAGGGACAGCAGTTCAAGCAGAAAGCTCGGTGGAAGAGTATGATTAAGCAGCATCAGCACAGTCGGCAAATTTAAAAACTAGCATCTTGGCCAACCCAAGGAATCATTAACCCCCTTTTTAGAACAAGAGTAGGGTTTCTCAGGCCTTCAGCACTTGGCCGAGTCTTGACACTCAGAATATTTCCATGAAGCTGGAATGGCTGATCTTGCAGTTACTGCAGCTGTTCGTTTGAACACTCAACAGGATGCTGTAGTGGCACAAGAGCTGATGAAGGTTTGTTTTTTAAGCCTGTTATATGAATCCTGTATATAATCGTCACTTATCTGGGATAAATGTATGTAAGCTGTTATTTTGCTCTCGATGGTGGTCGCAAGCGCTCTTTGCTTTCACACGCTTTTCTCTAATTCTGCTTTCATTAAACATTAAGTTATAGTAAAGGCCAGCAGTATTATTGCAAAGGAGTTTTCTGCCATTTGTTCACTCCCATTTAAATTCAAACAAAAATGATACATTAGTGGAGCAAACAACACTACTTCTACACGAGGGAGAGGTGGGGGAAGGAGTGAGGGGGCAACTGCCCCCCTCAACTTTTTGGGGGTAAATCTGGTTTGTTCAGCCTTCTCCTTTAAGACGGAGGTTGGCAAAAGTCTTCAAACCCAGACTGGGGTGGCAGAGAATGATGGTACATCATAGGGGAGGCTGCACTGTTAGAAAAGCACCCAAGGATCCAGAAAAGGGAAATTTAGAAAGGAAATACACACAAATAGAATCTTGCATCTCTGACGAAACATATGTTCTCAAAACAAGGTCAGACTGTTCTTGCAGATTACAAAAAGTTCCTGTGCAGACACAGAGAAGTGATAAATGCACCAAGTATGGAAAATGAAACCTGCCATCAGTTAAGTCTGAACAATGATTGTGAAATAGAACGGAGAACATTCCATTGGCATTCATCAGCACAGAATTACAGCAAGATTCCTTGGGCTTTTGGTACAAAAGTGATTATAGGACAATGGCAGCTATTTAACAGACAGGAAATGCAATGCAAAGTCCCAGTTCCTGTGTCTACCCATTAAATATGGAAGCATGAGGAAAGCGTTGTTTACAAAGCTGCAGCCGTCTGTGCACAGCTCACCGGTCCTGCTTCTTCCCTCCTCACACACCATGGAATAGTGCATTGGACAGGGAGGGGAAAATCAGAGTTTGGTGGAGGGAGGGGGAAGTTACTGAAATCATTTCTTTGTGGGACTAGATGGTCACTAAAAAGGGTTTCAGTGTACAAACTCTTTCCAGTGATTAAGTGGGGCAGGAAGAATGAATTACATCTCAGACTCTAGGTAAAGCTCCTCAGTACACTTGAGCTGTGTAATGTATAATTGGTGTGAGGAGCGCAGATGATTTGGTTTTTTTCCCTGCTGAGAGAGAGATCATTATTTTTACCTGCGACATTCCTTCCATATCAAGTTGCATCAGTTCTGCTTGGTTAAACTGAAGGATAGCCATTCCGATGCGAAAGACTATTTCCAAACCCTGCCAACACAAGATGGATTTCAAAGTGAATGGAGAACCGTAAAGGAAAGTTTCAAAACCACAAAATGCAAAGTGGAAGAGTCAGTGATGCTCACAAATTGCTCCCCGCACCAGCTTTTAGACGTCAAGGTTTCCCATTCCAAGTTTTTAAATCTTAGTTAATTGAGATTATTAAAGCAGTCCAACTCTATTTATCATTCTCCACGATATGGTCGTCATACACCATCGTGTACAAGAACATGATAATGGAGAAAGAGGGAGTGGGGGGGAAAACAAAGAAAAAGAAAGAGGTATGGGGTAAGAAAGAAAAAGGGGGTAAGAAAGAAAGGGTTGGGGGTGCGGGGAGAGGACGGGGGGGGGGAGGTGAGAAGGAGTAAAAGGATCGGTGAAGAAAGAAGGATTAAGATGTCATACAAGTAACTTTAAATCAAACTATTCTCTCTGAAGAGTGAGCTTGATAAATCATACAGGAGTAGACAAGGGAATTAGGGACTGTCTGCTACACTAAACCATGAATTATTTGTGAGATAATTAATTTATTTGAACAACTTGAGACTTTGAAAGCCATTCTGCAAGGGAGGGCAGCAGAGAGTGCTGTGAGGTAACTGTAATAAATGATTCTCACTAAGCACCATCATGTCCAGCTGAGTTCCTATTGCAGCTTATCCAGGCTGTCCACCACACACAGGGACATTCCAATCTTCATGCAGAGAATTTCAGATGACAGTCTCAAAAAGACTTCAGCCACTTCTATTTATGGAAATTAACCTATTTTTCCTGCCAACAGCCATTTAACAAACCTTCTAAAAACATGAGGTTTCCCCTTACGCACAGAACATTAATGGATTTGTGCCACAGAAACCGCAATGTCCACATTAACGTCAGTGCTCAATAAGCCAACATTAAGTGGCCCATCAGAAATAGACCCTTCAACACTGGACAGGCACATTGCACGTGGTTGTCTGTTGGGCAGGGTTATTACGGAGCGGCTACTCCTAGCTGTCACTTCCCCACTCAGATGGCTTCTGATTGTACCCAGACAGAGGCTGGCCATTACCCCAGTGGGAAAGGAGGAGAAAAAACACATTTGAGGGAGGGAGGTCTGAAGGAAAGTCACTCTCAGCTGTTTGACTGTATTTCTCAGAGACTGACTACAAATCACCATTCACTGCTTGCCCTTGCTCTCACTGAGATACTGGGGCCAGGGTTTCTTGAAATGTAAAAGGGAGGGTACAATCCTTTCAGATGCAGGAGACGTCCCCTTACATCATGCAGCATCTGAAGCTAGGCGACCGGAACATGCGACACTCTTATTTCAGACAGGAACGGAATTCATCTTCTGTCTCAATTGGAGTCAGACATCAACTGGGAAGATAGGTACACATACCCAGTACAGAGCAACAGCAAACCTGGCCATGCCAATCACTCATTTGTTTTATTCCATTAGAATTCAGTCACAATTGATGCCACTCCAAAGGTCTTACCTCATACATAAATATGTCAAATATTCTAGTAGCTAATGGCAGGGAAAACGTGGTGAGAAAAATTGTTAGGAACCAAGAGGATGCATACATCGACGTGTGGAAGCTCTGGGACCGAAAGTGCACGTTCAATTCAGGCAACTGGTCCTGAGAAAGAAAATCAAAATCAAAGCGTAAATGTGAAACTTAAAACTTATACACAGCAGCAGACTAACTGTCTCATAAAACGCAACTAAGAGTGCAGGTATTTTTAAATGGCCCCATTACAAGGCTGGCTGCCAGACCGTACTGGGCACTGTATTTCAATCTCAACACTATTCTTGGAGTTCCAGACTAGGCTATCTGAGGAAAAGTGGTCATTAACTTACGCAAGTAATCTAATTGCATTATACAGTCCATATGTAAACTTTTGGGGAGATGAATAACTAAAGATGGATGGCAAGGTAGATAAGGGGGAAATCAGTGGATGTAGTGTATTTGGATTTTCAGAAGGCGTTCGATAAGGTGCCACACAAGAGGGCTCATGGGATTGGGGGGGTAATATATTAGCATGGATTGAGGATTAGTTAACTGACAGAAAACAGAGAGTAGGAATAAACGGATCATTTTCGGGTTGGCAGGCTGTAACTAGTGGGGTGCCACAAGGATCAGGGCTTGGGCCTCAGCTATTTTCAATTTATATCAATGACTTGGATGAAGGGACCGAGTGCAATGTATCGAAGTTTGATGATGATACAAAGCTGGGTGGGACAGTAAGCTGTGAGGAGGACACAGAGTCTGCAAAGAGATATATAGACAGGTTAAGTGAGTGGGTAAGAACGTGGCAGATGGAATATAATGTGGAGAAATGTGAAGTTATCCTACTTGCCAGAGGGAATAGTTTTTCTGTATCTACTCGATCAAAACTTCTCATCTTGAAAGCCTCCATTAGGTCGCCTCTTAACCTTCTCTGTTCCAAGGAGAACAGTCCTAACATCTCCAACCTCTCCTCATAACTGAAGTCCCTCATCCCTGGTAACATCCTGGTAAGCCTCCTCTGTCCCCTTTCTAAGGCCTTTACAACTTTCCTGAAGTGTGGGGCCCAGAATTGTCCACAATACCCCAGCTGAAGCCTAACCAGAGATTTATAAAGTCCGAGTATGATCTCTTTGTTTTTATATTCTATTCCGCTATTTATAAACACAAGTAACCCATTTGCTTTTTTAACTATCTGATCAACTTGCCCTGTCACCTTTAAGGATGTGTGTGTATGGACACCAAGGTCTCTCTGCTCATCTACACTTTTCATAATCGCGCCATTTATATTATACTGTCTTTCCATATTAGTTCTCCCAAAGTGCATCATTTGACACTTCTCCGCATTGAACTCCATCTGCCATGTTTCTGCCCATTTCACCATCCTGTCTGTGTCATCCTGAAGTCTATAACTATCCTCATCACAAACTAATACCTTACCAAGTTTTGTGTCATCTGCACCTTTGGAGAACACCACTGCAAACCACCTGCCAGTCTGAAAAACATCCACCACCACCACCCTCTGCTTCCTGTCACTGAGCCAATTTCTTATGAAGCTGTATGATTGTCGTAAAAACCCAACTGGTTCACCAATGTCCTTCAGGAAGGGAACCTGGTCTCCAAGTAGCTCTAGTACCACACTATGCGATTGACTCAATAGCCTCAAGGCAACTAGGGATGGGCAATAAATAATGCCTTGCCAGCATTGCCTACATCCCAAGACCCAAATAAACAAATTGCAAACAACGTCAATAGGATGAGGTTGCACCGCTGAACTGTATGAACACCAGTAGCTTTAACCCCTGAACCACACACACACACAAGCCAGTTGAAGAGATAAAATAAGTTTAACAATGAACTGGTGACTGACTACCTCAAGTAACAGACATGTTTGTTGAACCTAGAGCAGACCACCACATCATTCTTCTCTGCTATTCATTCTCAGTCAGCAATCTTGCAATTTTTTGCATGTGTCTATTATGTTGAAAATCACAGTAATGCAAAAACAGATCTCTGCAGGAACCAACAGCAGTGCTCACTGGAAGCAGAGAATTGCAGAAGTTATACTGCACACAACTAGGCAGTTCAGATTTTCACTGCTTAACTCATGCTGCAGAAACACCAATTCGTTACATTGTGGCTAGGCTCTACATTGTGTGGAGAACATGTTTCTGTTGAGCCAGAAAAGCAAAGTCAGGAACACGCAATGTATTTTGTAGAAACATAGAAAAATAGGAGCAGGAGTAGGTCATTCAGCCCTTCGATCATGGCTGATCCTCTATCTCAATACCGTATTCCTGCTCTCTCCCCATAACCCTTGATGCCTTGTGTGTCTAGAAATCTATCTATCTCCTTCTTAAATATATTCAGTGACTTGGCCTCCACAGCCTTCTGTGGTAGAGAATTCCACAGGTTCACCACCCTCAGTGAAGACATTTCTCCTCATCTCACTCCTAAATGTCCTACCCCTTATCCTGAGACTGTGACCCCTCGTTCTCGACCCCCCAGCCAGGAGAAACATCCTCCCTGCATCCAGTCTGTCTAGCCCTGTCAGAATTGTATATGTTTCAATGAGATCCCCTCTCATTCTTCTAAACTCTAGTGAATACAGGCCTAGTCGACCCAATTTCTCCTCATACGACAGTCCTGCCATCCCAGGAATCAGTCTGGTGAACCTTCGCTGCCCTCCCTCTATGACAAGTATATCCTTTCTTAGGTAAGGAGACCAAAACTGCACACAGTACTCCAGGTGTGGTCTCACCAAGGCCCTGTATAACTGTAGTAAGACATCCTTGCTCCTGTACTCAAATCCTCTTGCAATGAAGACCAACATACCATTTGCCTTTCTTGATGCTTGCGGCACCTGCATGTTTGCTTTCAGTGACTGGTGTACAAGGACACCCAGGTCCCTTTGTACATCAACATTTCCTAATCTAGCACCATTTAAATAATACACTGCCTACTTAAATAAATTATACAAGTCTTCTGCAGTCTATACAGAACACATCCGTGAGATGCATTAGGTCATCCCACCTAACTTTGTGGAACTTCATGAGCTCTGGGGCAGGGGAAGAGAAGGGAAAATGCTCCATCAGCGCTGTACAGTTTGCAGAGCTCCAGCTAGCATCACTGTCTGGGAGAGCTCCACAGGCAAAAGAGGTCATCAATTAATGGTGACACAAATATCAGCACCATGCAACATGACGCCACACAGCACATTGCAGACATGCAGCTTTGTGACAGAGAACGGATTCTGGATGAAAGGATCAAGGTCCCACACTTCTACCTCAAACCCATTCACCTCTTTAGCTCTTCATGTCATGGTGAAGAGGTGGTTAGTTTAGGCTTTGGGTATTTCTGTTATTAAAGATCAACAATTTGTTCGGTGAGTATCACAGAAGAAGCTTACACGGATATTTTGTTCTTCTACTGGGAATAGGAAGTTCAGGAAATTCCTCCGACTCCTCAAGGCATTCAGGGTTCCAAGAGACCATGGTTACTCATGGTGCAACACTAACCTCACCCAACCTTGAGCATGAATTTGCTGGAACGGTGTGTTTGGTGGTGCACAGCATTATTTGGACTTTTCAGCTTCCCATTCATATCGATCTATATTTACGCCATTATTTGCTGGATCGTCAATCTATGGCATGATGAGGTCAATGTGAACCAGTGACCTTGCAGACAACGCAGCCAATGGCTTGCCCCGCAGGCCGACCACATGGCACTATAAATATCTGGGAACAGACGCCATGAGGCAGATTGAGGTGTGGCACTGTGAGCTGCAACTTCTGAAATCAACCTAACTCAACTTTAAAATATTACAGTTAAAAATAAATTCTTTAAAGGCTGTAAAAAGTAATCTTTGGTGTCTCCACATCCTCTTTTACACAGAAATGTCAATGAAAGATCAAAAGAAGCATTTATCCAATTTTGGGGACCTGCTGGATGAGGGTGACCATCCACAGGAGTGGCTGCTGGGGACACCAAAGGCGAAGTCTTCCCGAAAGATCAGCCAGTTGGTGTGGGGGGTGTGGCTGAGGTACTTGGCACCATGTGGGTCATGCCATAGTCATACAACCAGTGCAGGAAGAAGTACAATGAGCTGACCAGGGCAACAAGGGAAACATTCTCAGAGCTTCAATTCAGAATGCACCATTCTATTACAAGTATTAGAAACCAGAAGTTGTCTGTAATAGTTTTTAAAATAATGACTTGAGATATAAAGGAGTTGCTCTTCTAATCTACTATTTGCAGAGTGGGGAAAGGTCGTGTTTTCAACATGTGATCTCTTGGTTTGTTCAAGGTAAAATCCAAAGTCAAGTGATTCATAAAAGTTTGTTGCTGTGGGAGACAGCCGTCTCAATGGCCAGTTGATGAATTTGACAGATTCAGATTCCACATCCCAGATGTTCATTCCCAGGTCACAATGTGGCAATGTGCAGGCTTTTATTCTGCAGTGGTAAAGTGAAATGGAGCAGAGACGTAGAGATACCAGCCATGGCCCACACTCAACAAAATGCAAAGCTCTATCAGGCACTCACTTTGATTAGACAAGTACTGAGGACAAAAGAACAAATTCATCCCACTGGCTGCACTGTTCACTTCTGAGAACACTCAGCACAAAGTGTCTCAATTAGTTCCATTCTTATTCAGCTGTCATAGCTTATGAAAGCATCTGTGCACTGCATAAAATCCCACATTAAGCATCCGGTTACCAAGCATGGTGCAAGCAATGAGTAGAGTGCTAAACCAATTAAAAACACTCCCTGCAATCCTACCCAAAAAGATCACCCATGCACACAATGGGTCCACCTTCAACTTTCATCCCCATTTTGTTTTAGATAACATTAAAAACTTCTGCCCATTTGTTAAAACCCACCAGGATTAGTTGTTACTCTTCCCATTAGATAACTATCATACTCCTTTTGGCTTCAGCTGCTATTTCATGAATCATGTAAATTTTACCAAAGTAACTGAGACTTGTCAATTCAATCTTGTAATCCTTCTCTGGCTATTGGCTTGAACGCAAAAATTTGCGAGGAAGAAAACAGACCTAAAACTGAACTGAATTGCCCCTTATATTCATGGGACTGTATGACAGAGTGGAGCAGTAGAGGCTGTTGGGTCATTAGTGAGCTGGGGAATTTAACAAAGGCTGCACCAGATTCTTGGTGCCATAAGCACTGAGCATTCTTAACCAACTCCTAAAATAGTCTGTAAAATGAGAACAGATTAAAAAAAAATCATCACATGCAAAACACAAATATCTTACAAAGCTAGGTGGGAAAGTAAGCTGCGAGGAGGACATAAAGAGGCTGCAAAGGGATATAGACCAGTTAATTGATTGGCAAGAAGGTGGCAGATGGAGTATAATGTGGGGAAGTGTGAAATTATCCACTTTGGTAGGAAGAATAGAAAAGCAGAATATTTTTTAAAAGGTGAGAGACTAGTAAATGTTGGGATTCAGAGGGATTTGGGTGTCTTTGTACACGAATCACAGAAAGTTAACATGCACGTACAGCGAGCAATTAGTATGTTAGCCTTTATGGCAAGGGGGTTGCAGTATAAAGGTAAGGAAGTCTTGCTACAATTATACAGGGCTTTGGTGAGACCACACCTGGAGTACTGTGTACAGTTTTGGTCTCCTTATCTAAGGAAGGATATACTTGCGTTAAAGGGGGTGTAACAAAGGTTCACTAGATTGATTCCTGAGATGAGAGGGTAGTCTTACGAAGAGAGATTGAGTAAATTGGGCCTATAATCTCTGAAGTTTAGAGGAATGAGAGGTAATTTCATTGAAACGTATACAATTCTTAGAGGGCTTGACAGGGTAGATGCTCAGAGGCTCTTCCCCTGGCTGGAGAGTCTAGAACTAGGGGTTAGTCTCAGGATAAGGGGTTGGCCATTTACGACTGAGATGAGAAACTTCTTCACTCAAAGGGTTGTGAATCTTTGGAATTCTCTACCCCAGAGGGCTGTAGATGCTCAGTCGCTGAGTATATTCAAGGCTGAGATCGATAGATTTTTGGGCACAAAGGGAATCAACAGATATGGGGATAGGGAAGGAAAATGGAGTTGATGTAAAAGTTAAGCCATGATCTTATTGAATGGCGGAGCAGGCTCAAGGGGCTGGATGGCCTACTCCTGCTCCTATTTCTTATGTTCTTATTCATACTATAGTGCATCACTCTACAGTGATTTTAAGTCTAATCTTATTTAGGAGTTCAGATTTCCAACTCATAGCTTGCAATCACTTCCAGGCATTCATTATTCACTATTTAGTAGGTGGACAGGTTGTTCAATTTATTCCAAGTGTTTCTCACACAATTATCCAGAATACAAGACTTCTATGAATCAGCTGGTTACCTGTATTAAGTACTCAAACTGGTAGATACAGAGTCCCAGCTCTGCCATACTGGGTTTGAAGAGCTCCCGCAGTCGATATTCTTGCATCAAACGCACAAACACACAAAAGGCTTCTTCCTCTGGCATCTGTAAAAGGAAGAAACTCGCTGCAAGCAAGGCACTGGGAAAACACGTCAAACAATGTTACTTCAGCACGGGCTCAAATCACATCCAACATGGGCATAAAACTGCTGGCTGAGGACCAGTTATCATCCAGAAAGATCTCATTGTAAAAGAAGTAGAGTGGGAGAATGTATCAAAAGTCTCCTGCTCTTTGCCCTCCTCTGCGCTACACACTACTCCCAGGCCAACAGGGTGAGCAGGGAACCACTCCAGGTAGACAATGGGAGATGCACAAGCAATTTTAACTTCTTTCCATCTCTCCCTGCGAAGCAACTCGCCTCCACTCTGTTCTTTCCTGATTGTACAGACAAGAATGCAGATGTGAACTAACCCTGGAAACTCACTACCTACTATCCCACGACCCACAAAAACACTGCACCATTACTAGGACAATTGCTTTTCTGCCTAATCCCTTGGAAGAACTCAGGGGAAAGGAATGGTTAGAAGCAAATGCGAGTTTTAATTCTTCCCGAGGCCTTTTATGCTGGTATTTTAAATTGGATTACTAGGCGTTACAAGTCTGCTGCCGGTCGACAGATTTAACAGCATAAACACCTGGAGCACGCACCAGGCTCCTAGAATGAGATTTAAAATGAGAAGTCGCACAACACCAGGTTATAGTCCAACAGATTTATTTAAAATTACAAGCTTTCAGAGCTGTCGCCCCTTCCTCAGGTAGAGTAGCTGTGAGAGAATCTCCCAGAAAGCTTGTAATTTTAAATAAATCTGTTGGACTATAACCTGGTGTTGTGCGACTTCTCATTTTTGTCCATCCCAGTCCAACGCCGGCATCTCCACATCATGAGATTTAAAAAGACCAACTAGCTGTTACATACTGATGGGAATGTCAATGAACAAATAAGCAGCTACTCAGTTAGCAGTTGAGTTTTATGAAGGTGCAGTTCCGACAGCATCTTTTACAGGATGCCTGCTGCAAATAACAGCGCCCCAATTTAGTCTGACTACCCGGCAACTATCTGATTGGACATCTAATCTCAATGACCTCGTTCGATTGCAGTTTCTGAACTCTACTCATTGCTTTCACTGTCCGATGCACATACAAGAGCATCAGCCGTGACCTGTTCACTGGGTTAATACTGCACTCAGTGACATTCAAGTCCCACTCGCGTGCAGAACATCTGGTTATGAGGTCGCCACTGTGGATAAAATAATTCAAGTAAAAGAATGCAGCAGCAAAGTTGCTTCTTGAAACACTAGGAAAAGAAGTGCCAAGACCTTACACCAGGATACGGTGTCACACTATTTATACACAAGCACCACACCATCACATAATGGTCAGCAGTTCCTGCATCACTGGAGAAATTATTCACACTAACCTGCATGAGGAGGAGCCCCACAATAAATGCACTTCCTTGGCAATATCCAACTTCACGGTCAACCAGAGAGTATGCCTGTAACAAAGCAAGCGAAGGCAGTCTCAAACCTGGGAGAAAAACTCAGATACTTGCACCACATGGTGACACAGTGATGACTGATGGATAGACAGTTATATTGCTGCTTAATAAAAATGGGAATATTGGAGGTTCTGTCAATCAAACCAACATGGCTCTATAGAACCAAGGTCTTGTTCAATTCCTTGCACTACTTGGTATACGTGAACAAGAATGCACTATAATGTATCTTGAGAACTGCTCAGTCAGTAAACATAAACCTCGAGGTTATGACTATGTGAAACCCTCCACTGGATTATTACTTCCCAGCCCATTGTCACAATACTCAAACACCTCAATCAGGTTGCTCGGTCACACGTGAAAGAATCGAGGGAAATAGCTATCCCTTGAAATACTTTAAATTCCTTGGGTGCATTTTCCATTATTAGAATCATATATACTTTCTGGAACACTGCCAACGTGTGAGGGTACACAGGCGAGAGCTGTAATCAGCAGCTCTCGATTCAAATTCACTGAATTCAACTTCTTTCAGTACTAAATTCTCAACTTGCTGTTATTGATGTAATTGAAATTATTGGAAAAATCACATGTTTAATACAAAAACGACTACTTCAAATTCCCAGGAGTGGAATTACTGCTCCAGGATACCTTCCTGCTAATCCTGCATTAACAGTTCAATTCTACAAATGCGATCAGATTTCCAGAAAACAACATTTTGGGATACCTGAGTAATTGGTGACCTGACGTGTGGTGAGTGCAGCATGCTTGGGAGGAACAGGTGACTCTGGATCGACGGGTCCTAAAGCTCTCCACCACTGGAGGCTTTGCTGGGCTATTTCTGTGCTGTAAGTATCGATGATTCTATTTCTGGGCTTGTTGTAGACTAATTGATATCTGGCTGGTCAACAACTCCATTATCATTGTACCATGTGACTACCAGGGTGGTAGAAGGCGAACTCGATGGACATTCACCTTTACTCGCCAAGCAGTTCCTATGTACTAAAAGCAGTCGAGTGCCCTGGAAAATTCTTAAACTACCCTGACAATCAAAATAGTGAATTTTAGAAATAATTTTGTATCTTTACCATATTCAGACAGGAGAACTCCACCCCAGAATTGAATAAGTTTCACTTTTTGTAAGGATTTGAAGGGATAGAAGTAAAATGAGCTGCAATCTCTACACGGCATTGATTTTGTTCTGTAACAGGTCTAATTGCACTGAATCCCCATGTGTAAAACTCATTTTAAGCTTCAAGCTTGAGCAGAGAAGGTTGAAAGGAGATTTGATAGAGGTGTTCAAAATCATGGGGGGGGGCCGAGGACCAGAGGACACAGATTTAAGGTGATTGGCAGAAGAACCAAAGGCGACATGAGGAAAAACTTTATGCAGAGGGTGGTCATGATCGGGAATGCACTGCCTGAGAGGGTGGTGGAGGCAGACTCAATCACAGCTTTCAAAATGGGAATTAGATAAGTACCTAAAGGAAAAAAAATTGCTGGGCTACGGGGAAAGGGCGGGGGAGTGGGACTAGCTGAAGTGCTCTTGCAGAGAGCCGGCACGTGCTCGACGGGCCGAATGGCCTCCTACTGTGCTGTAACCATTCTAGGATTCAACGATCCACTGCCTCTTTTCCCACTGCTGTATTGGCTGAATATGTATGGTCAGTTTATTCTCAAAGGACGGAGGCACCACTCAGGAGCAGCTCACCAAACTACATGAAGTAGTATAACCAATGACACTGACTGTAGGGTCAGAGATCTACTAATCATCACCTAATAACGACTAGTGACTTTTTTTTCTATTTGGTCCAGGGATGTGGGCGTCGCTGGCAAGGCCAGCATTTATTGCCCATCCCTAATTGCCCTTGAGGTGGTGGTGGTGAGCCGCCTTCCTAAATTGCTGCAGTCCGTGTGGTGAAGGTACTCCCAGTGCTGTTAGGGAGGGAATTCCAGGATTTTGACCCAGCGACGATGAAGGAATGGCCGATATACCTCCAAGTCAGGATGGTGTGTGACTTGGAGGGGAACTTGGAGGTGGTGGTGTTCCCATGCGCCTGCTGCCCTTGTCCTTCTAGGTGGAAGAGGTGGCGGGTTTGGGAGGTGCTGCCGAAGAAGCCTTGGCGAGTTGCTGCAGTGCATCTTGTAGATGGTACACACTGCAGCCACAGTACGCCGGTGGTGGAGGGAGTGAATGTTTAAGGTGGTGGATGGGGTGCCAATCAAGCTGGCTGCTTTGTCCTGGATGGTGTCGAGCTTCTTGAGTGTTGTTGGAGCTGCACTCATCCAGGCAAGTGGAGAGTATTCCATCACACTCCTGACTTGTGCCTTGTAGATGGTGGAAAGGCTTTGGGGAGTCAGGAGCTGAGACACTCGTCGCAGAATACCCAGGCTCTGACCTGCTCTTATAGCCACAGTATTTATGTGGCTGGTCCAGTTAAGTTTCTGGTCAATGGTGACCCCCAGGATGCTGACAGTGGGGGATTCGGCGATGGTAATGCCGTTGAATGTCAAAGGGCGGTGGCTCGACTCTCGCTTGTTGGAGATAGTCATTGCCTGGCACTTGTGTGGCGCGATTGTTACTTGCCACTTATCAGCCCAAGCCTGAATGTCATCCAGGTCTTGCTGCATGCGGGCATGGACAGTTTCATTATCTGAGAAGTTGCGAATGGAACTGAACACTGTGCAATCATCAGCGAACATCCCCACTTCTGACCTTATGATGGAGGGAAGGTCATTGATGGAGCAGCTGAAAATGGTTGGGCCCAGGACACTGAGGAACTCCTGCAGCGATGTCCTGGGGCTGAGATGATTGACCGCCAACAACTACTACCATCTTTCTTTGTGCTAGGTATGACTCCAGCCAGTGGATAGTTTTCCCCGATTCCCATTGACGTCAATTTTACTAGGGCTCCTTGATGCCACACTCGGTCAAATGCTTGATGTCAAGGGCAGTCACTCACCTCACCTCTGGAATTCAGCTCTTTTGTTCATGTTTGGACCAAGGCTGTAATGAGGTCTGGAGCCGAGTGGTCCTGGCGGAACACAAACTGAGCATCGATAAGCAGGTCATTGGTGAGTAAGTGCCGCTTGATAGCACTGTCGACATCACTTTGCTTATAATTGAGAGTAGACTGATGGGACGGTAATTGGCCGAATGGATTTGTCCTGCTTTTTGTGGACAGGACATACCTGGGCAGTTTTCCACATTTTCGGGTAGATACCAGTGTTGTAGCTGTACTGGAACAGCTTGGCTAGAGGCTTGGCTAGTTCTGGAGCTCAAGTCTTCAGCACGACAGCCGGGTTGTTGTCAGGGCCCATAGCCTTTGCACTCAGCCGTTTCTTGATATCACGTGAAGTGAATCGAATTGGCTGAAGACTGGCTTCTGTGATGGTGGGGACCTCAGAAGGAGGCCGAGATGGATCATCCACTTCTGGTTGAAGATGGTTGCAAACTCGTGTGCTGGGCTCCGTCATCATTGAGGATGAGGATATTGATGGAGCCTCCTCCTCCCGTAATTGTCCACCACCATTCACGACTGGATGTGGCAGGACTGCAGAGCTTTGATCTGATCTGATGATTGTGGGATTGCTTAGCCCTGTCTGTAGCATGCTGCTTCTGCTGTTGCAGCTTCCCCAGGTTGGCTCCTCATTTTTAGGTATGCCTGGTTCTGCTCTTGGCATGCTCTTCCGCACTCCTTATTGAACCAGGGTTGGTCCCCTTGATTGATGGTAATGGTAGAGTGAGGGAGATGCCGGGCCATGAGGTTACAGATTGTGGTGGAATACAATTCTGCTGCTGCTGATGGCCCACAGCGCCTCATGGATGCCCAGTTTTGAGCTGCTAGATCTGTTCTCAATCTATCCCATTTAGCACGGTGGTAGTGCCACACAACACGATGGAGGGTGCCCTCAGTGTGAAGACAAGATTTCGTCTCCACAAGGACTGTGCGGTGGTCACTGCTACCAATGCTGTTATAGACAGCTGCATCTGCGACAGGTAGATTGGGGAGGACGAGGTCAAGTAGGTTTTTGCCTCGTGTTGGTTCTCTCATGACCTGTCGCAGTCCTAGCTATGTCCTTCAGGACTCGGCCCGCTCGGTCAGTAGTGGTGCTACTGAGCCACTCTTGGTGATGGACATTGAAGTCCCCCACATTCTGTGCCTTTGCTACTCTCAGTGCTTCTTCCAAGTGGGGTTCAACATGGAGGAGTACTGATTCATCAGCTGAGGGAGGGCGGTAGGTGGTAATCAGCAGGAGGTTTCCTTGCCCATGTTTGACCTGAAGCCATGAGACTTCATGGGGTCCGGAGTCAATGTTGAGGACTCCCAGGGCCACTCCCTCCTGACTGCATAACACTGTGCCGCCACCCCTGGTGGGTCTGTCCTGCCGGTGGGACAGGACATACCCAGGGACGGTGATGGAAGAATCTGGGACATTAGCTGAAAGGTATGATTCTGTGAATATGACTATGTCAGGCTGTTGCTTGACTAGTCTGTGGGACAGCTCTCCCAATTTTGGCACAAGTCCCCAGTTTGAGAAAGAACTTTTTCACCCAGAGGGTGGTTGGAGTCTGGAACTCACTGCCTGAAAGGGTTGTGGAGGCAGGAACCCTCACAACATTCAAGAAGCATTTGGATGAGCACTTGAAATGCCATAGCATACAAGGCTACGGACCAAATGCTGGAATATGGGATTAGATTAGACAGGGCTTGATGGCCGGCACGGACACGATGGGCCTCTATCCGTGCTGTATAACTCTATGACTCTATGTTGGTGAGGAGGACTTTGCAAGGTCGACTGGGCTGGGTGTGCCGTTGTCGTGTCCGAAGCCGGTGCCGAGTGGTCCGTCAGTTTTATTATTGTGTTTCGTAGCGGTTTGTTACAACTGAGTGGCTTGTTAGGCCATTTCAGAGGGCAGTTAAGAGTCAATCACATTGCTGTGGATCTGGAGTCACATATAGGCCAGACCAGGTAAGGACGGCAGATTTCCTTCCCGAAAGGACATTAATGAGCCAGATGGGTTTTTACAACAATCTGATAGTTTCATGGTCTAGCTTTACTGATACTAGCTTTTTATTCCAGATTTATTTAATTAACTGAATTTAAATTCCCCAGCTGCCGTGGTGGGATTTGAACTCACGTCTCTGGATCATTAGCCCAGTCCCCTGGATTACTAGCCCAGTAACACAACCATTCCCGGGAGGGTGGATGGTGAAGTTAAGCAGAGTCTGAGGTCAGTGGCACTAAAATGATTCCAACCTGTAATTCACTTCCAGGTGCCCAATATTCCACTGCCTGGCACTGAAGAGGCCATCACTAATGCCCCTCAGTGTTTCCTTGCCTCCCTGTGCAAGGAGCATCTATCCTTCTGTTAGGCAGCTCCCAAAAAGCTGCTCTAAAATGGTAACTCACCATATGGAGATTTACATGCTTATACCATGTCCTAAACCATCGTGTGCTGTGCGCCACTGCACATACTTAAATTACTGACACCAAGAGAATGCAAATCAAACAGAAATTTCACACCTAGAGTAAATACTAGACAAACAAGACAAGAATCACATCATTTACAGTACAGGAGGCAGTTCATCAGTTCTTGCACTTGAGCTATTCAAGTCATACCCCGTTTCCCTTCATTGCCTTGTACACTTTTATATTCTTCCTTTTCAAATGCTTACACAATTCCTGGGGGGAAAATTGCAGGGCTATGGGGAAAGAGCAAGGGAATGGGACTAATCGGATAGCTCTTTCAAAAGAGCCAGCACAGGCACGCTGGGCCGAGTGGCCTTCTTCTGTGCTGTATGGTTCCATGAACGGCCTCGCTCCAATTTTAAGGTTATGTCCCCTTGTTCTGGATTCCCCCTCCTGAGGAAACAGTTATTCTCATTCGACCCTATCAAATCCCTTTATCATTTTAAACACCTTGATCACATCATCCCTCCACCTTCCAAACTCAAGGGAGTACAAGCCACGTATATGCAACCTGTCCTCACAATTTAACATTTTTTCAGGCCTGGTATCGTTCTGGTGAATCTGCACTTGCATCCTCTCCAAGGCCAATATATCCACCCTGAGGTTCAATGCCCAAAACTGAACACACGACTCCAGATGGGGTCTGACCAACACTCTGCACAAATGAAGCATCCTTTCTTTGAATACTTCCTATTAACCGTGCAGCCTAGTTTAGCGTGGTCAATTTATTTCTCATCCCTCCGAAGTCAGCCTTACATAAACTTCAAACCTTGGTTTGTGACTCTTTCTCCCTCTCAAATCGAATATCAAAGTCAATCATATTATGGTCACTATTTGCAAGATGCTCCTTACCGCCAGATTTTTAACTCATTTTGGTTTGTTACTCATCACTAAATCCAATATGACCTGTTCCCTGGTCACTTTTAAAACATATTGGCCCAGAAATTGATCTCGCTCTGTTCCCGCGGGGGTAAGCCTTTCCCGCGATGTCTCACCTCGCTTATGCTTTTTCAGATCCAGCTCGCACGAACTTGATGTTCCAGACATCAGCTGTGCTGGGCTTGCGTATCCCAGCGGCGTAGTGAATTCGTGCGAGCTGTGGGATCACGTGACTCAGTTAGAGCCAATGGCAGCACACCATCTTCCATTCATAAGTCTCACAGCATAGCTGTGAAATCTATGAATCTTACACCCCCCCAAAATAACAGCTAAACCTCAATTAAATTTAAAAAAAAAACCATCACATTAATAAAATAAGTATAGTTAATTAAATTAACCATTTTAAATAAAAAATTAAATTTTTGAAAAAATTTAAAATCTTTTAAAAAGTTATAAAAATAAACTTACTTGTCTTTAAAGTCTCTAAAAAAGATATACCTGTAAAAAAAAATTCAAAAAAATACTTAATTCACTACTTACCTTCTTAAAAGCGGGTCTTACTCCTCCTTTTTACATTTCCAAAATCTTCCCTACTTACCTGCGCGTCCAAAGCATGAAGTGCACAGCGTGCGCGCAGCCTGTAGCGCGCACGCGATGCACCCAGGCCCCGCCCCCTTTTCAGAAGAGCAATTGCCGGTTTTCAGCGCATGCACAGGGCATGCAGAAAACCGGCAATTGGAGTGGGAATACGCGTACTCTCGCGTCCCGGGATCAATTTTCGGCCCAATGTTCCAGAAAACTGTCCCAAACACAATCTAGAAATTAATTGCCTTTACTACTTGAGCAGTTCTGCTGCTTCTCAGTCTGAGAGAAAATGATAACCTCCCATTATAACCACTTTGCTTTTGCTACACGCTTCCCTGATCTCTATTTATACAAGCCCCAGTATATCACTCTCAGGTCTGTAGATTCCTTAACTCTACCGATAATGTTTCCATTGCCCAATCATCCTTACTAAAATCCCTTCTTTCCAATTTCCCAGTCCTGCTAAAAGTTTCTAAATGTTTAACTTCATACACAATAGAAGTCATTAGTATGGAAGTTCTACCATAGGAAGAAGAATAGGCCATTCAGCCCCTCGAGTCTGTTCTGTCAGACAATTAGATCACAGCTGATCGGCATCTTAATTCCGTTTACCCGCCTTGGTTCCATAACCCTTACTGCCCTTACCCAACAAAAATCCATCAGTCTCAGTTTTGAAATTTTCAATTGCCTCAACAGCTTTTTGGGACAGAGTGTTCCAGATTTCCACTACCCTTTGTGTGAAGTGTTTCTGGACATCACTCCTGAATGGCCTGGCTCTAATTTTATTACCCCTTGTTCTGGACTGCCCCACCAGAGGAAGCACTTTCTCTCCATCTACCCTATCAACTCCTTTAATCATTTGAAACACCTCAATTAGATTACCCTAAACTCAAGGGAATACAAGCCCAGTCTGTGCAACCTGTCCTCATAATTTAACCCTTTTAGTCCCGGTATCATTCTGGTGAATCTGCGCTGCTCCCCCTCCAAGGTGAAGATATCCTTCCTGAGGTGCGGGGCCCAGAACTGAACGCAGTGTCCAGATGGAGTCTAACTAGAGCTCTGTACAGCTGTGACATCACTTACTCCTCTGTATTCCAGCCCCCTTGAGATAAAGGCCAACATTCCATCAGCCTTTTTCATACCTCTCCACTAGCTTTTAGTGATTTCTGTACATGGATCCCAAAATCACACTGCTCCTCCACAGTTCCCAGCTTCTCATCATTTAGAGAATCCTCTGATCTCTCTTTTAGGTCCAAAAGTGAATGACCTCTCACTTCCCCACGTTGAACTCCATCTGCCACAATTTTGCCCACTCACTGAATCTATCAACGCCCCTTTGCAACTTTCTGCTCCCATCCACACAATTACTGTGTCACCACTGCCAGATCTTCTTTAAGATAACTGTAAATACATCGAACAAATCCAATCCTCACATCATTTTGGGCCAAAATGTTTCCGAACTGGGGAAGCGCTGAGCACAGAGAGCATCCTGTCAGAGCACAGCCACAGAGCAGCTGCTGTATCTGGAGACACGAGGCACCACCCAGCTCCAGGGTGGGCATGCCTGCTCTTCTTTAATTGTACCGTGACAAATTCATTCAACACACTAGCTTTACAAGACATTGGACTCCAACAAAATATTTCCACAATCCAGCAGACTCACCTTCAACAGCTTGCATTTATACAGCACCTTAACATAGTAAAAACCTCCCAAGGCGTTTCACAGGAGAGTAAATCAGAGAAACAATTACACCGAGTCAAAGGAGGAGACATTAGGACAGGCGATCAAAAGCTTGGACAAAGAGGTAGGTAAAGGAGGAGAGAGAGGTGGAGAGGTTTAAGGAGGGAATTCCAGAGTTTAGGGCCTAGACAGCTGAAGGCACAGCCACCAATTGTGGAACGAAGGAAGTAGGGGGCTGGACAAGAGGCCAGAATTGGAAAGTGCAAAGTTCTCGAAGGGCTGGAGGAGGCGACAGAGATAGGGAGGAGCAAGGCCACAGAGGAATTTGAACACAAGGATGAGAATTTTAAATCTGAGGCATTGCTAGACCGCAAGTCAATGTAGGTCAGCGAACACTGGGGTGATGGGTGAACGGGACTTGGTGTGAGTTAGGAGACGGGCAGCACAGTTTCGGATGACCAAGTTTATGGAGGGTGGAAGATGGGAGGCCGGCCAGGAGAGAATTGGAATAGTCGAGTCTGGAGGTAACAAGTCTTCAACAAAGGGAAGAGTTTAAAGGATAGAAATCGTAATTGAGCTGGGGATAAGCCTCATCTCTCACCTTCATGACGTTGAACAGCACCTCTTGTCCAAGACTGTCCTGTCCTTTAAAGAATTCATGCTCTGGGTAGGTCCGTGCAATGTCTCTCCGGATCAGCTTCTCGCAGGGAGAGGTCATCTTTAGCAATTCTGAATACTGATTTTTCACCGGCATGTCAGTCGCGTTGCATAGCAACTGCCAGACAATCCCCCGGAAATGGTGCGGAATTCCTTTCCGAATGAGCTCCTGAAAATAAATGACATTTCTTTAATTTTTTTCCCCTTCATATCCAGTTTTTCCTTCCGCCACCTGAAATGGCAACTTGTGCTGGGATAATGTTCGATGGGCAGTGGCAGCCCCGCAGTACCTCGCCCAAGTAACCACACCACGCAGAAACCCAAACAGTGAGCAAATCAACCACATGGGGCATCACAGTCAAGCAAAGTGCTGTCCTCAACGCCCGTACAAAGCTAACTCCAGCAGAGGTTACTGGATAGCGTCAAGGAGCAGGAAACCTGGCCAGCTTTCCCTTCCTTAGCTTAGAGACACCCAGGACAACTGCAGCATCAGTGCCCTAAGAAAGGACTGTTGCCGTTGGCTTCAGCATCGCACTGTTAGAGCCAGAACCTTTCCATTCTGTATTGACCCATTAAGCCACAGGGGGAGTCCTGTGTCCAATCTCTCTTATAACCACATGCCGTTTATCAGAGACTTTTATACACACACAAAATTCAAATCAGAGCCAAAACTCCAGTCAGAGCTGGCTGTAGGGTGGGAGAACAGTCTGCACTCACTCACCACTCCGGGTTTCCCCTCCTGCCCAGTGGTTTTCTCCCTAGTCCATGCTCAGCACCTTACTAACGTGGCAAGATCACCACTTCCCTACACACTTCCTAGATTTGACCTTCAACCAGAAATAAAATGAAGTGACTGTTTTGAGCTGAAGGCTCAGTAACCCTTTATATTACGGGCCGAGCTGGGACATCCCAGATCACACACCTGCAGGCAAGGGGCAGGTTAGCAACCTGCTCAAGTATCTGTCAATGCAGTGCAGCCACAGGACAGCATCTTGATGACAGTGCCCCTCACCCTGCTTCAACGTTTCCTTCCCTTGTGCGAGATACCCGAGGGCTGGTCAGCACTTCCCTACAGCAGGGCGCTCAAGATTAGCAACTCCGCAGTCAGCGAGAATTGAAGCTGCATCTCTGGCTGCTGCACAGAGTCTGCTGGTTCTCAAACTCACCGCGCCACTTCACCCCACCACCTTGGGCGCATTAGCAAGAAGAGTTATTTCATTTCAATTCAAATGCCCCCCCCCCACCACACGCTGTAATGCTGTCTTTATCGAAGGCCTCAGCACTGTCAGTGGGTGATCAACTCTGTTCAGGTCGGATGGGTGTGTAACGTGTGCCAGGATTGGGGCAGGTGAATAAGAGCTGTGGATCTACTGAATTTACGGTTTACCAAACAGAGCTCAGTCTAAGGTGTTGCACAACAGGCGTGCACACGTGCAAAAGACCAGAGTGTGGAAATGCTCACAGAGACTGGAATTTCAGCCTCCAACAAGAAATCCCTCCTCTGACCCTCACCCTAAGAGGATCAGAAATTTGTAACTTTTCTCAGGAACACTCATGCGTGCACACAAATGAAAGGGAAAAGTAAGTAGTTCTCTGCATTTGACAGAGGCTGTAGGATTCCTGGATATTTGATTTTGAAAGGGATTTTCTCTCTCCATGCAGCGCACTATATTTCCAATTAAAGGCAAAGCTATGAGCAATCAGCCCCTCATACTCCCCCAATGCCCCGGGAGCCAGCCTCTGGGAGAGAAGTGCCAGCAGACCGTTTTCATTCCTAAGGCACAAAGCCAGGTCCTGCCTCCCACAGTACAGCACGATAGAATACAGACATGTCCCAGGATGTGAACAGCTGCAACTCTGGGCAAGAAAATCTTGAAGAAGCAAATCTTGGAGCTAGATTTCCATCCATGTGGTAAACTGCTGGACTCCCAATTCCCAATTAGCACTGGTGTTGAGGAGCTGAGCATCGGGAACAGGGCAGGTTACAAGTGGTTTCAACAACCATTTCTTTCCCCCTCTTAGGAGGTCAGCAGTGCAACTCGAAACACAAGTACTACTTCAGATGTTGGACTTATCATTTAAACCACAGTGCGCCATTTCTATAACTCTGTTTGTCATGTTCATTTTATAAGCTAGAGAAGTGCTCCAAGATTCTTCCACCTCAACAGGGATTACATTTTGCACTCTGGCAAATATCTGCTCATCAGCACAACGGCTAACATAGAAGACCTTTGGATTCCCTCCTATCGGCATATTAGCAGTAAAAGTGTGGTCAGAGGAGCCTTGGGACCGATTAGGGACCAAAATGGAGATCTATTGATGGAGGCAGAAAGCACGGCTGAGGTACTAAATGAGTACTTTGCATCGGTGTTTACCAAGGAAGAGGTCTTTGCCAAAGCTATGGTAAACGAGGAGGTTGCTGGGATACTGGATGAGATAAAAATAGATAAAGAGGTGGTACTGGAAAGGCCGGCAGTGGATAAGTCACCCAGTCTGGATGGGATGCATCCTAGGTTGCTGAGGGAAGTAAGGGTTGAAATTGCGGAGGTGCTGGCCACAATCTTCCAATCCTCGTTGGATATAGGGGTGGTACCAGAGGACTGGAGGATTGCAAATGTTACACCCTTGTTCAAAAAAGGGGAGAAAGATAAATCTGGCAATTACAGGCCAGTCAGTTTAACATCGGTGGTGGGTTAGCTTTTAGAAACAATAATCTGGGAGAAAATTAACAGCCACTTGGGCAAGCATGGACTAATAAAGGAGAGCCAGCACAGATATGTTACGGGCAAATCATGCTGGACTTGATTGAGTTTTTTGATGAGGTAACAGAGACGGTGGATGAGGGTAGTGCAGTTGATGATGTGTATATGGACTTTCAAAAAGGTGTTTGATAAAGTACCACATTGGGCTTGTTAGCAAAATTGAAGGCCATGAATTAAAAAAGGGCAGCAGCAGCATGGATACAAAATTGGCTAAGGGATAGAAAACAGACTGGAGGGAGGTATACAGTGGAGTTCCCCAAGGTTCAGTACTAGGGCCACTGAATCATAGAATCATAGAATGGTTACAGCATGGAAGGAGGCCATTCGGCCCATCGAGCCTGTGCCGACTCTCAGCTAGTCCCACTCCCCCGCCCTTTCCCCGTAGCCTTGCAATTTTTTTTCTTTCAGATACTTATCCAACTACCTCTTGATAGATAAGATTGAATCTGCCTCCACCACCCTTTCAGGCCGTGCATTCCAGATCTTAACCACTCGCTGCGTAAAAAAAGTTTCTTCTTACGTCGCCTTTGGTTCTTTTGCCAATCACCTTGAATCTGTGTCCTCTGGTTCTCGACCCTTCTGCCAATGGGAACAGTTTCCCTCTATCTACTCTGTCCAGACCCCTCATGATTCTGAACACCTCTATCAAATCTCCTCTCAATCTTCTCTGCTCCAAGGAGAACAACCCCAGCTTCTCCAGTCTATCCACGTAACTGAAGTCCCTCATTCCTGGAATCATTCTGGTAAATCTTTTCTGAACCCTCTCGAAGGCCTTCACATCCTTCCTAAAGTGTGGTGCCCAGAATTGGACACAGTATTGCAGTTGGGGCCAAACCAGTGTTTTATACAAGTTCATCATAATTTGCACACTTTTGTACTCTATACCTCTATTTATGAAGCCCAGGATCCCGTAAGCCTTTTTAACTGCTTTCTCAACCTGTCCTGCCACCTTCAACGATTTGTGCACACATACCCCAAAGTCTCCGTTTGTGCAGTTCCTTCAGGATTGTACCATTTAGTTTATATGTCCTCTCCTCATTCTTTCTACCAAAATGCATCACTTCACACTTTTCTGTGTTAAATTTCACCTGCCACATGTCTGCCCATTTCACCAGCCTGTCTATGTCTTCCTGAAGTCCATCACTCTCCTCCTCACTGTTCAAGTTTTGTGTCATCGGCAAATTTGGAAATTGTGCCCTGTACACCCAAGTCTAAGTCATTAATATACATCAAGAAAAGCAGTGGTCCTAGAACCGACCCCTGGGGAACACCACTGTATACCTTCCTCCCGTCCGAGAAACAAGCGTTCACCAATACTCTCTGTTTCCTGCCACTTAGCCAATTCTGTATCCATGCTGCCACTGCCCTTTTATTCCATGGGCTTCAACTTTGCTGGCAAGCCTATAATGTGGCACTTTGTCGAATGCCTTTTGGAAATCCATGTACACCACGTCAACTGCATTACCCTCATCAACCCTCTCTGTTACCTCATCAAAAAACTCAGTCAAGTTGGTAAACACGATTTGCCTTTAACAAATACGTGCTGACTTTCCTTAATTAATCCACCCCTATCCAAGTGACTGTTAATTTTGTCACTGATTACTGTTTCTAAAAGCTTCCCCACTACCGAGGTCAAACTGACTGGCCTGTAGTTGCTGGGTTTATCTTTGCACCCTTTTTTGAACAAGGGTGTAACATTTGCAATTCTCCAGTCTTCTGGCACCACCCCCGTATCTAAGGAGGATTGGAATATTACGGCCGGTACCTCCACGATTTCTGTCCTCAATTCCCTCAGCATCCTAGGATGCATCCCATCCACACTGCTGTTTTTGATGTACATTAATGACTTGGACTTGGGGGCACAGGGCACAATTTCAAAATTTGCAGATAACACAAAACTTGGAACATAGGAACAAAGGCACAAGAGTAGGCCATTCAGCCCCTCGAGCCTGTTCCGCCATTCAACAACATCATGGCTGATCTGTGATCTAACTCCATATACCTGCCTTTGGCCCATATCCCTGCCTTTGGCCCATATCCCTTAATACCTTTGGTTAACAAAAAGCTATCAATCTCCAATTTAAAATTAACAATTGATCTAGCATCAATTGCCATTTGTGGAAGAGAGTTCCAAACTTCTACCACCCTGTGTGTGTAGAAGTGTTTCCTAATTTCACTCCTGAATGGTCTGGCTCTAAATTTTAGACTATGCCCCCTAGTCCTAGAATCCCCAACCAGCGGAAATAGTTTCACTCTATCTACCCTATCTGTTCACTTTAATATCCTGAAAACTTCGATCAGATCCCCCCTTAACCTTCTAAAGTCTAGGGAATACAACCCTAATTTGTATAATCTCTCCTCGTAACTTAACCATTGAAGTTTGGGTATCATTCTGGTAAACCTACGCTGTAGTAAACAGTGAGGAAGATAGTAATAGACTTCAAGAAGACACAGACAGGCTATGGCGAATGTGGTATGGGCGGACACATGGCAGATGAAATTCAACGCAGAAAATTGTGAGGTGATACATTTTGCTATGAAGAATGAGGAGAGACAATACAAGCTAAACGGTACAATTTTAAAGGAGGTGCGAGAACAGAGAGACCTGGGGGTGTTTGTGCACAAATCTTTGAAGGTGGCAGGACAGGTTAACAAAGCAGTTAATATGGGATCCTGGGCTTTATAAATAGAGGCAGAGACTACAAAATCCAGGAAGTTACACGAACCCTATATAAACACTAGTCCGGCCCCAGCTGGAGTATTGGGTCCAGTTCTGGGCACCACACTGTAGGAAGGATGTGAAGGTTTTGGAGAGGGTACAGAAGAGATTTACTAGAATGGTTCCTGGGATGAGGGATTACAGTTACGTGGATAGACTGGAGAAGCTGGGGTTGTTCTCCTTGGAGCAGAGAAGGCTAAGAGGAGATTTGATAGAGGTGTTGAAGAATTTAGATAGAGTAAATAAAGAGAAACTGTTTCCAATGGCTGAAGGGTCGATAAACAGAGGACACAGATAGATTTAAGGTGATTGGCAAAAGAACCAGAGGCGACATGAGGAAAAACTTTTTTACAGAACGTGTGGTTCGGATTTGGAATGCCCTGCCTGATAGGGCGGTGGATACAGAGTCAATAGCAGCCTTCAAAAGGGAATTGGATAAATACTTGAAGAAAAAGTTGCAGGGATATGGGGAAAGAGCGGGGGAGTGGGACTGACTGGATTGCTCTTCGAAAGAGCCGGCAGACTGGATGGGCCGAATGGCCTCCTTCTGTGTTGTACTATTCTATGATTCTATGAACAGTCTTTCAACTCTAAACATTTAATATAAGGATATGAAGTGGATTGAAGTCTGCAATTTCTTCCAATTGCCCGAGTTGCTCATCTCTGCTATGTGATTGGGAGTGGGGCTGAGCAGGGGTCAAGCCCTTCTGCATAGCAAGAGGAACTTTAAAAATCAGTCATTGTCAGGCTCACTTATGGATTGTCATGCTGAAGAGGACAGGTATATCCTATGTAATCTTATGTAGGTTAATATTCTGGTGGGCCCCACTCAAACTTTAAGCTATTTCTCCCTTCCTTTAGCCGACTGATACGTTGGCCCAGCATTTTCTGCGCTCGTAAAACTGCCAGACCTCGGACCAGATTGGCACCAGCAAGATTTGGGAGCAGATCATCTGTTGGCCATCTTGGAAATGATAAACTGCACGGCAGGTCCGGCAACAGACTGGTTAACAGGAACCGCAACACGTGACTGATCAACAGTACCAGCAAAACAATGAGCCTGGCCCCACGCCCCTCACCCTCAGCAGCTTCTCTTTCTTTTTGCGCACTTCCTCCCATTCGTTGATCAGCCGGCCCCACAGGATCCATGTGTCTTCCTCCAAGTGGCTCAAGTTGCTCGAAGCCGAGGAGCTCGATACAAGCGAGGAGCCGCTGTTCCGCCGCGATCCATTTACAGACCGCAACGACTTGCTGTCAGCCTCCAGCAACCTAACAAAAGTTAGAGAGAGACATTTACAGTTGGATTCTGGACTCGCGATGGGATATTACTGCTTTATAAAATATACAGAATGCATAATTACCTCACTGTAGAAACTGGCACAGCAGTCACACAATGCTCAGCAATCCTTCAATGAGAATGTTGTTTCACATTAAGAACAGCAATTGGTGGTCAACGTAAAAGCTTAAGAAAACCACAATAGTGGGCACCAATAACAGTGAACGACCTGTGGCTCACATCCCACCTGCATGCCCACTAACTCATCCCAAACAAAATTCTCTGAAGACTTGCACAGCTTCAGCGGAGCCCATTAATCAGCTATTTCTACCTTCATTGTTCACCACAGAGATGCGCCCAAGAGTTTTTGCTCCATATCAGCAGACCTGGAGTACAGAAATAGGTCAACACACTGGCTCACCTATAATGGCTCAGAATTGAAGCCCCCAGGTATATTTTACACTGAAGCAGTACTGGTGTCTGTCACTAGAGGTCCCAGTCAGCTAAACCATTCGAGTGCTCTCTAGTGGGAGACGATGGGTACTGCAGCGTTTCATTTACAGGCAGGGCCAGGAATGGCCGCACGCCATTCGCACCGTCCCCAATAATACCTCCCAGTGCCCACTACCTCTCCATCTACCCAAATCTCCCACAGCTTTTCCTGCAGTATCTGCCTCCCTGGGTCGTCCATTCCATGCATTCACCAAATAGGTAGATCACAATGTCTGTGCACTCTCTCCAAGTTTGAACCAGCACGCTGATCCCTGTGGCACCCTTGCCACGTCAACAACACCATTCATCAGCACCCGTTGCTTTCTCTAGTGTAGCCAAATTTCAATTCACCTCAAACTTGCCTTCTCCCTCCCTCCCTCTGGTACTCCCTCCCCCCCCCCCCCCCCCCCACCCACCCCCCCTGGTACTCCCTCCCTCCCCCCCCCCCCCCTCTGGTGCTCCCTCCCTCCTCTGGTGCTCCCTCCCTCCCTCCGTCCCCTCTGCTTATTCCAAAGCAACTTTTGGAATGCTTCAAATTGTATTTTAGTCACAGAACATAATGAATGCTCCTCAGTGAATCACAACGCGAATCACAGGACAGGCTCCCCTCGCTGGGACAGCATGACTCAAAGAACAGGGGCCGTTACTGCAGCCTACCACTGACAGTCACCTTCACTGGGAGAATAAAGCATTAAGGAGATGCACCAAAAACTATTCCGAATAGGAAAATACTGCAATCTTAGTTTACATTTCACTCCGAGGAAGAAAACCTCCTTTCAGCACTCGAGCTAGTAGGGCTACCACGAGGGATAGCAAAACACCAACCATGGCAGGGAAAGAATCCCCAGATATAACCCTTTACTTGAGCAATCAAAGTGCCTTTTTATTCCATGCTTTCCAATCAAAAACAGCTCTACAGTAGAAATGAAGACTCAAGCTACAGACTTGGCCAAGTAGTGAGCCCAGCTTAGCTCTAATTCAGGAAAGACAGCCCTGGATAAAATCCAGCGTTGGAAGGGCCCATGCTACAATGGCACCACCTTGTGTTCTATTACATATAACTCTCACCTGTTTTGCTCCTCTAACTTCGCCAGTAGTTCCAGCTCATCTGGACTGAGGTTATCAGAAGAGGAAGAATCGGGGCTGACTGCAGGACTCGCCATGGGAACAAGGCTTTGTAGTGTTAGGGTCTTCATCCATCAGAAGGTAAAGCACTGTATAGCAGCAAGATTTATATTATCTAGGAGAGAAAGAGAGTAGAGCGCTCAACATTGACAATCAGTTAACGAACTGTACATACTAGGATCAGCCAGTTTACACCAAACCAAAAGAGATGCTCTCCACACCAAAATTACTTGAGTTAACATAGATTTCTTTACTCGAATAGACCAGACAAGTACATAAGAAAGGACCTGCATTTATATAGTGCCTTTCACGACCTCAGGACAACTCAAAGTGTTTTACAGCCATTGAAGTACTTGAAGTGTAGTCAATGTTGTAATGCAGAAAAATGCGGCAGCCAATTTGCACACAGCAAGGTCCGATGGACGGGTCACATCGTCTGCATACCCGATACGAGACTCCCAAAACAAGCGCTCTACTTGGAACTCCGGCACGGCAAGAGAGCCCCAGGTGGGCAGAGGAAACGCTTCAAGGACACCCTCAAAGCCTCCTTGAAAAAGTGCAACATCCCCACTGACACCTGGGAATCCCTGGCCCAAGACCGCACAAAGTGGAGGAGAAGCATCCGGGAAGGCGCCGAACACCTCGAGTCTCTTCGCCGGGAGCAAGCGGAAGCCAAGCGCAAACAGCGGAAGGAGCGCACGTCAACCCAAGCACCCCACCCACCCGCCCCTTCAATCACCGTCTGCCCCACCTGTGACAGAGACTGTAGGTCCCGCATTGGACTCATCAGTCACCTGAGAACTCATTTTTAATGTGGAAGCAAGTTATCCTCGGTTCCGAGGGACTGCCTAAGAAGAGGAGGAGCAAGGTCCTACAAACAGCAATTAGTTAATGACCAGATCATCTATTTTTTTGTTGGTAGAGGGATAAATATTGGCCCTGGACTCCCCTGCTCTTCTTCGAATAGTGCCATGGGATCTTTTATGACCATCTGAGAGGGCAGACAGAGCCTCAGTTTAACATTTCATCCAAAAGACGGCATCTCCGACAGTGAAGCACTCCCTCAGTACTACACTGCGAGTGCCAGCCTGGATTACGTGCTCTAATCCTAGAGCAGGGTTTGAAATCTTTTGACTTACAGGCAAGAGTGCTATCGCTGAGCCACGGCCAATATTTAAAACATGCAACTTCTGCCTCATGCAACTCTGGATAAGGGAAATAGATTCAGCCACATTGGGACTGTACACAGTCACCATTACTGCTGGCTGCCAGCACGTGTGGATGTGCAAGTTTGACGATGGTTAATTTTTGGTCACTTAGAGACCAACCAAGCTTTCAGACATGGTGATCATATCGTCAGTGTTAAAACACACACACCTACGCTGGTCTTTAAAGACAGGTAAGCTGCTCTTACTGAGGCTGGACTTCATTCAGTTGAAAACAAAAGAAAAATCTACAGGAGTACTGCAGTTACTGAACCAATATCCACCTCACCATTTCGCGATTGTCGCTCACACATCGCCACGGGCTGTGGATCACATAACCCAAATACTGACGGAAGACAAGATGTCCTCCACCAGCCATTTTGTGAAAAGCAGATGAAGCCACACATCACAAATACAGGCAATTAGACCATGAAATGAACCCTGGGTAGACACAGATACAAGTATAGCGGGATCGCAGCAAGGGGATGCTTCTCTATTGAAACCCATCATTAAAATTGGAGTGTAGCTCTCTTAAAACCAAAACGCAGTACACTGCATTTATAGGCCAAGGAATTCAGTGCCATTCTTCAGGTTTCTTCTGCAAGCCTCAAACAATCCACCACCCTGCATCACGTGGGGCTGAACTATTTTAAGTCTTCCCTAACAAGTGCAAAGTGAACCTACTTTAAGTATTAATGCACTTGAGCTTGCAACTTTTATAGAATAAAGTGCTGACATTTCCCAGCACTTTCACTGCCCTTGCCTTCTGGGACAATGCAATATTGATGTGATCCAAGCTATTTGTACGAACTGGGTACACGGTATCCTTAACTCTGTATTTTTGTTACTTCCAGTTCAAACTTTTTTTTGCCCTGATTCCACCTGGTCATATTTCCAGCCCCGACTGCACACAGAAGAAATGAGGCAGCCAACTTCCAACAGCAAGTTTTTAAAATGGCCTTAAAATGATGACGTTGTGAATCGAACGCTGAGGCGGCGGAGCAGAGTGCAATGTAGCAAGCCACCGCGGCAAAAGGTGGGCTTCCAGCTCCAGTTCCACACAGCGAGAGCTCCTGACCACAGCCACACCATCAAAGAGGGCTGCTGTGGGACTTCACTACTGGGAGCAGGCAGCACTTGTTCTGTAACATGGATGATTAAAGGAGCCCATTCTCATAGGTAGACAAGGCAGTAGGAGGTCATCCACTTCGGATCAGAGAAAGATAAATTGGAATGTTTCCTTAATGTCGAGAGACTAGGAACTGTGGAGGAGCAAAGGGATTTTGGTGTCAGTGAACACAAGTCACTAAAAGCTAGTGCATAGGAACAAAAAGTCATCAAAATGGCTAATGGAATATTGGCCTATATCTCAAGAGGGTTGGAATACAAAGGGGTGGATGCTACCGCTGTACAGTGCCTTATTAGATCCCATCTGGACACTGCATTCCGTCTTTGGTACCACACCTCAGGAAGGATATATTGGCCTTGGAAGGGGAGTAACGCAGATTCAGCAGAATGATACCGGGGCTTAATGGGTTAAATTATGAGGACAAGTTGCATAAATTTGGCTTGTATTCCCTCAAGTTTAGAAAGATTGAGGGGCGATCTAATCGAGGTGTTTAAAATGATAGGGCAGATAGGGAAATGATTTTTTCTGGTGGGGGAGTCCAGAACAAGTGGGGGGCACAATATTAAAATGATAGCTGGGCCATTCAGGAGGGAAATCGGGAAGCACTTCCCCCCCCACAAAGGGTGGTGGAAATCTGGAACTCTCTCCCCAAAAGGCTGTGGATGCTGGGGCTCAGTTGAAATGTTGAAGACTGAGATCGATAGATTTGTGTTGGGTATCAAGAGATATGGATCAGAGGCGGGTCAATGGAGTTGCGGTACAGAACAGCCATGATCTAATTGAATGGTGGAACCGGCTCGAGGGGTGAATGTTCCGATGTTCATATTCTAGTAGCTGGATCGATAGTGTTGCAGCAAGCCCTTCCTTGACCAATGGCAGACAACTGCACTGGACCTGGGATTCAGGAGGAGGGAGCAAGGACGAACAGGAACAAAAGCAGATGTTCATTCTTGTGGGGCTGCTTAAGAGAAGGACATTAAGGCCAAGTAGATGATGAGAAACAGAACCATCTACAACTAACTGCACAGCTCAGAGAAATTCAGACCACAGACAATACACCTAAATCCATTTCTAATAGAATTTGAAATGCTACACATGGGAGACGACCTATGAAGACTGCAAGTTGTTCCCGAGGCAGTGCTTCAAACAAATGAAATGTTCACACTTCATTTTCGCAAAAGAAAAGTCAGATCAGAAAGCTGTACTTTGTACATTGAAAGCATGAGCACACGGATGATTGCATTGGTCACAGGTACATGCTGCAGCACACAGTCCAAATCCTGGACAATGCACAAGACTTCCAGTTAACAGAGGTCAGCATGAGTTGCCAGGCTGGGTTTAGCCCCCCCCCCCCCCCCCCGCCGCCTCTTGTGTATTTGGTTGAACTCACTTTGTATACAATGTCCTTTCGCAGCACATCGTATTAATCTTCGAGTGAAGACTCGGACAGTGTGTCTTTTGAGTTGCTTTAAAACAATGCGCTTCACTGTGCACAGAAAGGGGTGTGCAGCTAGTAAACTGGTTCCAGCTCCAGGATTCAGTGCAGTGGAACGGTTTCACTGGCTCAAACCCAGCAGGGGTAGGACAGAGGGGTACACAACACCCCCCCCCCCACCCCAAAAAAAACCATCCCCTCACAGGGGTAGGACAGAGGGGTACACCCCCCCACCAACCTCCCCCGACAGGGGTAGGACAGAGGGGTACACCCCCCTCCCCGACAGGGGTAGGACAGAGGGGTACACCCCACCAACCTCCCCCGACAGGGGTAGGACAGAGGGGTACACCCCCCCTCCCCCGACAGGGGTAGGACAGAGGGGTACACCCCCCCTCCCCCGACAGGGGTAGGACAGAGGGGTACACCCCCCCTCCCCCGACAGGGGTAGGACAGAGGGGTACACCCCCCTCCCCCGACAGGGGTAGGACAGAGGGGTACACCCCCCCTCCCCCGACAGGGGTAGGACAGAGGGGTACACCCCCCCCTCCCCCGACAGGGGTAGGACAGAGGGGTACACCCCCCCTCCCCCGACAGGGGTAGGACAGAGGGGTACACCCCCCCCTCCCCCGACAGGGGTAGGACAGAGGGGTACACCCCCCCCTCCCCCCGACAGGGGTAGGACAGAGGGGTACACCCCCCCCTCCCCCGACAGGGGTAGGACAGAGGGGTACACCCCCCCTCCCCCGACAGGGGTAGGACAGAGGGGTACACCCCGCCCTTCCCCCGACAGGGGTAGGACAGAGGGGGTACACCCCCCCACCCCCGACAGGGGTAGGACAGAGGGGTACAACCCCCCCTCCCCCGACAGGGGTAGGACAGAGGGGTACACCCCCCTCCCCCGACAGGGGTAGACAGAGGGGGACAGCCCCCCTCTCCCCCCGACAGGGGTAGGACAGAGGGGTACACCCCCCTCCCCCGACAGGGGTAGGACAGAGGGTACAGCCCCCCCTCCCCCGACAGGGGTTGGACAAGGGGGTACACCCCCCCTCCCCCGACAGGGGTAGGACAGAGGGGTACACCCCCCCCTCCCCCGACAGGGGTAGGACAGAGGGGTACACCCCCCCCTCCCCCGACAGGGGTAGGACAGAGGGGTACACCCCCCCTCTCCCCCACAGACAGGGGTAGGACAGAGGGGTACACCCCCCCTCCCCCGACAGGGGTAGGACAGAGGGGTACACCCCCCCTCCCCCGACAGGGGTAGGACAGAGGGGTACACCCCCCCTCCCCCGACAGGGGTAGGACAGAGGGGTACACCCCCCTCCCCCGACAGGTTTTTAGGCAGGAGAAAGGTCTCTTGTGCTTGTGCTACATACACAAGTGTGTTTGACCACCCAGTTATGTCTGTATCTGCACTGAGCATGGCTGGGAAGAAACTACCCAGGTTATTAAGAACATAAGAAATAGGAGCAGGAGTCGGCCATTCGGCCCTTCGAGCCTGCTCCGCCATTCAATGAGATCATGGCTGATCTTCTGCCTCAACTCCATTCACCGGCCCGATCGCCATATCCCTTGATGCCCTTACTCGTCAGAAATCTATCAACTTCTGTTTTGAATATACCCAATGACTGAGCCTCCACAGCCCTCTGAGGTAGAAAATTCCAAAGATTCACCACCCTCTGTGTGAAGAAATTTCTTCTCATCTCACTCCTGAATGGCCTACCCTTTAGCCTGAGGCTGTGGCCCCTGGTTCTAGACTCCCCAGCCAAGGGAAACATTCTCCCAGCATCCACCCTATCAAGTCCTGTAATAATTTTGTATGTTTCAATGAGATCCCCTCTCATTCTTCTGAATTTAAGTGAATACAGGCCTAGTTTACTCAATCTCTTCTCATACGACAGTCCCGCCATTCCAGGAATCAATCTCGTGAATCTTCGTTGCACTCCCTCTATGGCAAGTATATCCTTCCTTAGGTAAGGAGACCAAAATTGTACACCGTACTCCAGGTGTGGTCTCACCAAGACCCTATGTAATTGGAGTAAGACTTCTTTACTCCTGTCCTCAAATCCTCTTGTAATGAAGGCCAGCATACCATTTGCCTTCCTAATGGCTTGCTGCACCTGCACATTCACTTTCAGTGACTCATGAAAGCGTTAAAAAAACAAGCCTGAAGGCTTTGTGTCTTAATGCAAGGAGCATTCGGAACAAGGTGGATGAATTAGCTGCGCAAATAGAGGTAAATGAATACGATTTGATTGGGATTACAGAAACATGGCTCCAGGGTGGCCAAGGCTGGGAACTTAACATCCAGGGTTATTCAATATTTAGGAAAGATAGGCAAAAAAGAAAGGGAGGTGGGGTAGCATTGCTGGTTAAAGAGGGGATTAACACAATTGAAAGGAAGGATATTAGCTCTGATGATGCGGAATCTGTATGGGTATAACTGAGAAATAACAAGGGGCAGAAATCGTTAGTGGGAGTGGTATATAGACCTCCAAACAGTAATACGGAGGTTGGGGACGGCATTAAAAGGGAAATTAGAGAAGCATGCAGTAAGGGCACAGCAGTCATCATGGGTGACTTTAATTTACATATAGATTGGGCTAACCAAATTAGTAAAAATACTGTGGAGGAGGAATTCCTAGAATGTTTACGAGATGGTTTTCTGGAACAATATGTCGAGGAACCAACCAGAGATCAGGCCATCTTAGACTGGGTATTATGTAACGAGAAAGGATTAATTAGCAATCTTGTTGTACGAGGCCCCTTGGGTCAGCGTGATCATAATATGATAGAATTCTTCACTGGAATTCTTCATTAGGATGGAGAGTGAAGTAGTTGAATCAGAGACTACGGTCCTGAATTTAAATAAAGGAAACTACGATGGTATGAGGCGCGAATTGGGTAGGATTGATTGGGGAATGTCACTCAAGGGGTTGACGGTGGATAGGCAATGGCAAACATTCAAAGACTGCATGGATGAACTACAGAATTTGTTCATCCCAGTGTGGCATAAGAATAAAACAAAAAGGGTGACTCAACCGTGGCTAACAAGGGAAATTAGGGATAGCATAAGATCCAAGGAGAGGGCATATAAATTGGCCAGAAAAAGCAGTAGCCCTGAGGATTGGGAGCAGTTTAGGATTCAACAAAGGAGGACAAAGGGATTAATTAAGAAGGGGAAAATAGAATATGAAAGTAAGCTTGCTGGGAACATAAAAACTGACTGTAAGAGCTTTTATAGATATGTGAAGAGAAAAAGATTAGTGAAATCAAGTGTAGGTCCCTTGCAGTCAGAAGCGGGGGAAGTTATAATGGGGAACAAAGAAATGGCAGACCAATTAAATGCATATTTTGGTTCGGTCTTCACAAAGGAGGACACAAATAACCTCCCAGAGATGTTGGAGAACATACGGTCTGATGAAAGGGAGGAACTGAAAGAAATCAGTATTTGCAGGGAACTGGTGTTAGGGAAATTGACGGGATTGAAGACCGATAAATCACCAGGGCCTGATAATTAAGGAAGTGGCCCTAGAAATAGTAGATGCATTGCTGATCATCTTCCAACATTCGATGGAATCTGGAACAGTACCCATGGATTGGAGGGTAGCTAATGTTACCCCACTATTCAAAAAGGGTGGTAGAGAGAAAGCGGGGAATTACAGACCGGTAAGCCTGACATCGGTATTGGGGAAAATGCTAGAGTCCATTATAAAAGGATGTAATAGCTGAGCACTTGAAAAACAGTGACAGGATCGGACAAAGTCAACATGGATTTACAAAAGGTAAATCGTGCTTGACTAATCTACTGGAATTTTTTGAGGATGTAACTGGGAAAATAGATAAGGGAGAACCAGTAGATGTGGTGTATTTGGACTTTCAAAAGGCTTTCGATAAGGTCCCGCATAAGAGATTAGCGTGTAAAGTTAAGGCACATGGGATTGGGGGCAAGGTATTGACTTGGATAGAGAACTGGTTGGCAGACAGAAAGCAGAGAGTAGGAATTAATGGGTCTTTTTCCGAGTGGCAAGCAGTGACTAGTGCGGTACCGCAGGGATCGGTCCTTGGACCCCAGCTATTCACAATATACATTAATGATCTAGATAAGGGAACTAAATGTAATATCTCCAAGTTTGCAGATGACTCAAAGCTGGCTGGGAGTGTGTGCTGCGAGGAGGATACCGAGAAACTCCAGGATGATTTGGACAGGTTGGGGGAGTGGGCAGAAGCGTGGCAGATGCAATATAACGTGGATAAGTGCGAGGTTATCCACTTCGGTGTCAAAAACAGAAAGGCAGACTATTATCTGAATGGCAATAGATTGGGAGAAGGGGAAGTGCAACGAGACCTGGGTGTCCTTGTGCACCAGTCGCTGAAAGTAAGCATGCAGGTGCAGCAGGCGGTGAAGAAGGCAAATGGTATGTTGGCCTTCATAGCGAAAGGGTTTGAGTACAGGAACAGGGATGTCCTGCTGCAGTTGTACAGGGCCTTGGTGAGACCACACCTTGAGTACTGTGTGCAGTTTTGGTCACCTTATCTGAGGAAGGATGTTCTTGCCATGGAAGGAGTTCAGCGAAGATTCACAAGGCTGATACCTGGGATGGCAGGAATGACATATGAGGAGAGATTGGGTCGATTGGGCTTATACTCGCTGGAGTATAGAAGAATGAGAGGGGATCTCATCGAAACATAAAATTCTGACAGGTCTGGACAAACTAGATGCAGGAAGAATGTTCCCGATGGTCGGAGAGTCCAGAACCAGGGGTCATAATCTAAGGATAACGGGTAAGCCATTTAGGACAGAAATGAGGAAGAATTTCTTCACCCAGAGAGTGGTGAACCTGTGGAATTCTCTACCACAGAAGGTAGTTGAGGCCAAGTCATTAAATATATTCAAGAATGAGTTAGATATATTTCTTAAAGCTAAAGGTATCAAGGGATATGGGGAGAAGATGGTACAGGGTACTGAGTTTGGATGATCAGCCATGATCTCATCGAATGGCGGAGCAGGCTCGAGGGGCCGAATGGCCTACTCCTGCTCCTATCTTCTATGTTTCTATGTACAAGGATACCCAGGTCCCTTTGAGCATCTGCATTCCCCAATCTTTCACCATTTAGGAAATACTCTGCCTTTCTGTTTTTTCTACCAAAGTGGATAACTTCACATTTATCCACATTATATTCCATCTGCCATGTTCTCACCCACTCACTGAGCCTGTTGAGATCCCCTTGAAGCCTCTTCACATCCTCTTCGCAACGGACACTGCCACCTAGCTTTGTGTCATCAGCAAATTTGGAAATGTTGCATTTAGTCCCCTCATCCAAATCATTGATATAGATTGTGAATAGCTGGGGCCCAAGCACCGATCCTTGCGGTACCCCACTAGTCACAGCCTGCCATCCTGAAAAAGACCCGTTTATCCCTACTCTTTGTTTTCTGTCTGTTAACCAATCCTCAATCCATGCTAGTATATTACCCCCAATTTTGTTCACAAACCTCTTGTGTGGGACCTTATCGAAGGCCTTCTGAAAATCCAGATATACCACATCTACCGGTTCCCCTTTGTCTACTCCACTACTTACATCCTCAAAGAACTCCAATAGGTTTGTCAAACAGGATTGTTGTGAATAAATGTTGTTCAGTTGTTTAAAAAAAGAAAACCACATCTGATTGTTGCTAATCACTTTGTTTAATCCAGAGCCTTGGATGAAGCTAGGCCTAACTGTATCCCTATTCAATAGACCTCGCCCATTTACAGTAACATTTCTCTTTTGCTGGGAGTATATGAGGTATCAGCAACATCGGGGGTGGGATCTTGCTGGAGTGGGGCACCGCGCAATGTGCGCGGTTAGTCAAGACTTTTTCCTGCACCCTTCAGCTTGAATATCATTTGCTGGAAGTGCAAGGGCAACAGGGCATCTTGGACCAACAGTCTATCTCCCTAACCATGGAGATTTAAGAATTGAGAAAGAAACAGAGGAACGATGGAGGCGGGTGAATTAGAGTCAAATCAGGTACAGGAAGAAAAAGAAAGAAAGAGAGGAAAAGAAAGATTGGATTGAGAGAAAAATAGACAAAGGAAAATATTTTTTTTTTAAATCTAGACTTTCAAAAGTACCACATATTCGGATTGTTAGCAAAATTGATGCCCATGGGATAAAAGGGGCAGTAGCAGCAATCATACAAATACGGCTAAGGGATGGGCCGAATTACCTCCTTCTGTGCTCCTATGATTCTAAGCAGAATTTGCTATCTGCAGGAATGTGACTCAACAGTTGAACTTGTTCCCTTTCTGGGCTGGAGTGGTTGATTGGCATTGCATTAACAATGATCACATTGTTAAAAGGGTACTTGCGCCGTTCAGCATGAGCCCCGACTTTCTGCGGCCAGTTTAACAGGCAATGTCGGTGCAAATGCAGCAAGTTCTGAAAAATAACGGGGAGGTTGAGGGCGAGATGCCGCTTGTGCGAGGCAAACAGCAGAGCAGTGTAAATCGACCAGCAACTTCTGGAGACTCCCAACTCACGGTGTATCGCTTCCTCCCCTGAACCTGCTGGCCAATTTGTGCATTAATAACGGCGTGAACTCGCCGATAGTTTTCCAGCAAGATTTGGCAAATTGTTTCCATTCCTTGCTTTTCAGAGTTAAGACAGCGAGAGGAAGCTTTACTCCCCACTCATGTTGTGCCTGACCCAAGGATGACTAATGCAGGAAAATGATGGCCAGCAGCTCTCATCCTGAAAAAAGTCTTTAATTCACTAACAAAGAGAGGAAGGAGAGGAAAGAAATAAACAAAACAGTCAGTGTGTGACTTCCACCACAAAAGAGAGAGAATTCTGTCTACAACTCCTTCCATAATCATCAGCACAGTGATCCCCTTTTGGACACAGTGACCTATCCAGTGAAGACTGATAACATCTGGCAGACAATTGTGCTGTGTCCCATCAACAAGGATTAACAAAGGCAGCAGTAGGTAAGGCCAGGGATCCATGCCTTCAGTTCTGGGCTCCCTCGCTCTACACATTGTTCAGGGATTTTTTTTTTTTTTGCAAGGTTCTTCACTCAATACTGTAGTGTTTTGACAAGGAAAGGGGGTTAAGCATTCTGCTGACAATACAGTATACAATCTCTCTGGTACCAAATGCCCAGGATGAAATACAAGCATCTCAAAATTATATTACAGAACTATGGGAACATAAAAATGCCATTAGCACCAGACGGCATGACAGCGTTCCTCTCAGCCCAGCTATCTTCCCCTTTCAAGGTGCTCAGCATTTGCTCGATATCCTACATCTTGGTTGAAAATTTCCGTTACAATTTAAGCAAACAATTTGATAACTTCGCAGAGCTCAATTAAACTCAGCTCCAAAATGGAGTTCAAGAATACTTTAAGTTTAAATGTCAGCTTTCAGATCCGATTCTCCTCCCTCACAAGGTGGTCCTTCTTCACTTTCAATTTTATAAAATCATTTTATGAAGAGTTCCCCAGCCAGGCTGAATAATGTTTCACTGCCACCTGCACAAATTCTATGGTTCCTAAGCTGTAAACACAGTACCCATCACACAGTGATAATGACATAAATATCTAAAAACCAGGAGTGCATGTACACACACGAAGAACACACCTTACAGAAAGCAGCACAATGCAAACTACAGCCATTAGTTTGGGACCAATAAAGTAATCGTACAGTCGAGCATCTTGGCTTTCAGATCTCTAGCTGAATTACTGTAAATCCTGTAAGCCTCAGAAAGTGAACACTCCACGTAACTACAGTCCCACCCATCCTGGGCTGCGGCCTCAGACAGTGGCCAGGGAGAGTGATGGAGTCGGTGGCTAGGGAACGGAGTTTGTGGCGGGGACCGAAGACAATGGCTTCGGCCATCCCAATATTTAGTTGGGAGGAAATTTCTGCTCATCCAGTGCTGGATGTTGGACAAGCAGCGTGACAATTCAGACAGTCGCGGGATTGAGAGAGGCGGCAGTGAGGTAGAGCTGGATGTCATCAGCGTACATGTGGAAACTGACGTGTCTTTGGATGATGTCGCCGAGGGGCATCGCTTGATGTCTTTGTGGACACTACAGAAACCCAATGAAGATTCTGTGGCCCACCATCTAACGAGACAGACATTTAAAGCATTCAAAGTTCAGTGAGGGGATCGGATAACATTTAAAAAACAAGAACAAAGCTCAGTTCCATCAATATTTAAACCCCTCGACTGGTTTAAATATAGAAAGAAAAAAATTTCCCAGGCAAAAAGCAAATCTATACACTCACTGTAGAGGCACTGAAACATAAGAAACAGCAGAGTAGATTTGATCACAACTGCGAGGGCTATGGCTCGAAGCAAAAGAGTTTTATCTGGGAAATACCAAGCTCGCTATCGATTTTACACCTCAGGGAAAGCATATGACCCAGTTAAAAGGAGAAAGCAGATCCACCCAGTACAAGTTCTTGAATTCATGTGATCATTAACACCATGATCTTCACTTCCCCCCACCACATACACGGTTTACTTCTCTGTCAGAGAGTCAGGTCGGCATAACACCTAGTGCTGGATTGTTCAGTAATTTGACAAATCTCCATGTTTATAATGCAGGTGTGCTCATTAGTTTATACTAAGTGGTCATTGTTGCAATGTAAGCAAACACGGCAGCCAATTTGCACCAAGCAAGATTCCACAAATAGTAATAATAACCAGACAATCTATTTTAGTGATGTTGGTTGAAAGATAAATGTTGGCCAGGACACCGGGGAGAACGCCCCTGCTCTTCTTCAAATAGTACCATTGGATCTTTTGTTTCCATTTGACCAGTTTAACGTCTCATCCAACAGTGCAGCACTCCCTCAGTACCGCACTGGAGTGTCGGCCTGGATTGTGTGCTCAAGTCTCTGGAGTTGGGCTTGAATCCACAACCTTCGGACTTGGAACTGAGTGCATCCACTGAACCACGGCTGACACCTAAACACAAAAGGCTACGTGAAGCACACCACAATGTGAGAAGGATTGAGACAGAGTAAACATTATGCCAGGTATCATTCTGCATTTCATGGCTGCAGTGTGTACCATCTACAAGATGCACTGCAGCAACTCGCCAAGGCTTCTTCGGCAGCACCTCCCGAACCCGCGACCTCTTCCACCTAGAAGGACAAGGGCAGCAGGCGCATGGGAACATCACCACCTCTAAGTTCCCCTCCAAGTCACACACCATCCTGACTTGGAAATATATCACCGTTCCTTCATAGTCGCTGGGTCAAAATCCTGGAACTCCCTCCCTAACAGCACCTTCACCACACGGACTGCAGCGGTTCAAAAGGCGGCTCACTAACACCTTCTCAAGGGCCATTAGGGATGGGAAATAAATGCTGGCCTTGCCAGCAACGCCCACATCCCAGGAACGAAGAAAAAAAAATCTGCAACAATAGCATGGGTTTTGTGATCACTCAAACATGACGAGCTCTGGGACATTTTTCTCTTTGATTGCAGAGGGGGTGCCATGGAAAGAACTATAATGGAAGTCAGTTTGAATATGCTATTCAACATAAAACCAAGTATATCAAGTAAAACTCAGGCAAATGGGGAAAATGGACACTGGTTGTGACAAATGTGTACAGTACATGTGAGGAGAGAAATGCGAGCACTCTCTGCTTACTACCAGCGTGTACAATGCCTCTTGCCATCTTCACCTGCATCCTTGTCCTAGTTGCATGCCAGCGTTTCAAAGTTGTGAATAGGAATCTCGGAATGTAAGGTGGCTCACCACGACTTTCTCATGGCAAATTAGGGACAGGCAATAAATGCTGGCCTTGCTAGCAATGTCCATATCCTAAGAATGAACACATTTTAAACAATCCCATTGAGTGTAATTCAGACCCCAAAATTGAAAATGCTTTCTTCAGTTGGGCTGGATCAATGATTAGAACAGTGTGTTTCAGCTAATGCGGTTTTTTGATACAGTTTGAAGATATATGTTATGTCACATGGCAGAAATCAAACATCATTATTGATACAGGCCCTGAAAATACAGCTAGCAGTTACAGGGGAATCCGGCATCCTGTACAGATATGTAAAAGGAGTCAGAAGACAACAGCCCTGTCATTTACATACAATGGATGGCGTCACACCTGCACTGAAACTTCATAGCCTAGCCGGATAGCGATGGAGTGGAGTCAGAACAAGCGCACAATATGCACATGAAGTGTGAACTAAGTCACCAATGCAAGAGAGCTTGGAAAGGATATTACTGTGCCAGTCCTGTCAGTTGAGCTACAGATCAGCCATGATCTAATTGAATGGCTCGAGGGGGCTGAGTAACCTAATCCTTTCCTATGATCATATAAACATTGTAATTATCAAATTCCTGTACATTAAGTGTTTGCTCACTATCACAGCAAAATGTCAAGCTGAGCATTCAGGGATGAATACTTCAGAGAGTCACCACTTAAAGGAAAGAATACCGTCAGTTTAAAAAATATCAGGTGGCTAAGTCAGGAGGATCTGCAAGAGTGATCAGAATAGTGTAGTTAAAGACAGCAAAATATTTGACATGTTGCATGGATATTTCTTACAGGTATCAACTGTAAAGGATAAAAGCAACTCGCTAACTGATTTCTGTAGTGTACCGAGCATCCGAAAGGATTTCCAAGTCAGTGCGACGGTAAACTTGGAGGATCAATAGATACAGAGATATCATAGGGTGAACGGCACATGCCATAGGGTGCTGATGGAGACCAGGGAGGAAACTGGCGACTCTGATGGAAGGTTCAATTAGCTTTGGCGAGGTCGACAGGGTCGGAAACGGGTAAAAGCAGCACCCATATTTTAAAAGAGCGGCAACATTGAGCCAGACAACGACAGGTCAATTAGCAGATCAGTAACAGGTAAAATGATGTCATTTATTCGAAGGGACAGGCCGGGGAAATACTTGTTACAGCAACAAACAGCCAGCGGGGACTTGGAAAGGGAACATCCTGCCTGACAAATCTCCTCAACCTCTGCAGCTGGATATGAATCAAGCTGCAATAATGAAGAGAGCAATTACGAGGTGAAAGGTCAGATTGGGGGGGGGGGGATGAAGAGAGGGGAGTCCCACAGGGCTCTGTGGTTGAATCACTATGGCCCAAAAATTAGTGTTGCTACGCGAGAGTACGCACTGTGTACTCTCGCGTATTCTGTCTCCAATTGCCGGTTTTCTGCATGCACTGCGCATGCGCTGAAAACCGGCACTTGGCGATTTCAAAAGGGGGCGGTTCCTAGGTGAACCGCGTGCGCGCTACAGGCTGCGCGCACGCAGTGCACTTAGTGCTTTGAACGCGCAGGTAAGTATGGAAGATTTTGCACATAAAGAAAGGAGGCGTAAGACCCTCTTTTAACAAGGTAAGTAGTTAATTAAGTATTATTTTGAATTTTTTTCAACAGGTATATCTTTTTTTTAGAGACTTTAAAGAAAGGTAAGTTTATTTTTATAACTTTTTAAAAGATTTTAAATTTTTTCAAAAATTTAATTTTTGTTTAAAATGGTTAATTTATTTAACTATACTTATTTTATTAATGTGATGGTTTTAAAAAAAATTTAATTGAGGTTTAGCTGTTCTTTTGGGGGGCTATAGTATTCATAGCTTTCACAGCACTTTTGTGAAAGCTATGAATGAAAGATGGTGTGCTGCCATTGGCTCTAACTGAGTCACGTGATCCCACAGCTCGCACGAATTAACTGCGCCTGTGGGATACGAAAGCCCTGCACAGCTGCTGTCTAGAAAATCAAGTTCGTGCGAGCTGGGAATGAAAAAGCCAGCGCGCAGTGAGAGATCGCGGGGAAGCCTTACCCTCGCACGAAGGCGCCCTCACTAATTTTTGGGCCAAGAACTGACCTAGATACCAAAACAAACAGGAAGCTGCTCAGAATTTGCTGTTGCCGCCAAAATTATAAAAGAATAAAGCAATTTAGATAGAGAGGTAGTAGATGAAAGTTACAACAAAAGAATTAGATCAGTTATGCAACTGGGCAGACACGTGGCAACAACTTGGATTTATACAGTGCCTTTAGCGTAGTAAACCATTCCAAGACGCTTCACAGGCGTGAGAAAAACTAAATTTGACACTGAGCCACATGAGATATTAGGCCAGATGAGAGGGGGGTTTTAAGGAGCGTTTTAAAGGAGAGAGAGAGAGAGAGAGAGAGAGAGAGAGAGAGAGAGAGAGAGAGAGAGAGAGAGAGAGAGGGGGGGGTTTAGGGAGGGAATTCTAGAGCTTAGGGCCTCGGCAGCTGAAGGCACGGCCACCAATGGTGGCGCGCTTAAAATTAGGGATGCTCAAGAGGCCAAAATTGGAGGAGCGCAGAGATGGCAGGGGGTTGTGGGGCTGCAGGAGGTTACAGAGATAGGGAGGGGCGAGGCCATGGAGGGATTTGAAAACAAGGATGAGAATTTTAAAACTGAGGCGTTGCTTAACCGGAATCCAATGCACGGGGGTGATGGGCGAACGGGACTTGGTGCGAGTTAGGACACGGGCAGTTGAGTTTTAGATGACCAAGTTTACAGAGGGTAGAAGATGGGAGGCCGGCCAGGAGTGTGTTGGAATAGTCAAGTCTAGAGGTTACAAAGGCATGGATGAGGGTTTCAGCAGCGGAGGAGCTGAGACAGGGGCGGAGACGGGCGATGTTACGGAGATGGAAATAGGCAGTCTTAGTGATGGCGCGGATGTGTGGTAGAAAGTTCATCTCGGATCAAATAGGACATCAAGGCTGCGAACAGTCTGGTTCAGCTTCAGACCGTTGCCAAGGAGAGGGATGGAATCGGTGGCTAGGGAACGGAGTTTGTGGCGGGGACCGAAAACAATGGCTTCAGTCTTCCTAATATTCAGTTGGAGGAAATTTCTGCTCATCCCGGACTGAATGTCAGACAAGCAGTCTGACAATTTAGAGAGAAACGTACAATAGACAAGTCAAAAATATGGTTCATGAGACTGGATTAGCGCAGACAGACCTTGAAGTAATACACACATCACTTTCAATGTCCAGACAAATGCAGCAGATAAATATCAATATGCCTGATAAAGTGGTGAATACAGATTCAATAGCAGCCTTCCAAAGGGATTTGGATAAATACATGGAGAAAAAATTGCATGGATATGGGGAAAGAGCGGGGGAGTGGGACTGACTGGATTGCTCTTCAAAAGAGCCGGCACAGACTCAATGGGCCGAATGGCCTCCTTCTGTGCTGTACTATTCTATGATTCTATATCTATCAGTCCATCTATAAATATATGTGGGACTTACTCCAATGATTTAACAGTGCACCGAGCAGACCACACAGGACTGTGCCTCTTGGTCACGAGACCACTCAGTTAAGAGAGACAGACTAGAAACAACATATAAAAGAATAAGACAAATCCTGAAGTGCAATGGGATGAGCTACAAGAAAAGATTGGATAAGTTTAAGCGCTGGAAGGAATGCGGGTGGGGGGAGAGGAGAGAGAGAGGAAGGGGGCAGAGGCGCGACCCTTTCACTGAAATCTATAAAAACTAAAAACTGCACAAATAAAATAAACTCGATTCTCACTTCAGAGTAAGCTGAGATGTAGAGCTAGAGAACATAGGAACGTACAGGACCAAAAACACCACTGCAGTTCATCGACCTGTCCCAGTGTCCAGGAAATATCATGTCCCAGGATATCAGTCATACCCCTCTGTCAAATGTTTCTCCAGGCACTTGTCCAACCCTCTCAAATTTTGTGACACAAATCTGTCCCCACAACCTTCTTTGGCAGCCCATTCTTACATTCTCACCTTCTCCATAAAGTTCAATCAAAACTGTCTTTTCACCCTCCCTTTTGTAAGTACCAAGCTATGTTCACATGTTGTAGAATCTGTGGCCATATTAAATAAACTGCTCTTCAACTTGGCTATGCCGTTTAGGATCCTGAATATTTCCATAAGATCACTCCTGGGCCTTCTCTTCAGTGCAAACATTCCCAGCTTCTGCAGCCTCCCCTCATTACTCAGATCCATGCTACCAATTCAGTTGTCCTTTGCTGTACCCTCTCTAGAACTCAAAGAATAAAATGTCTGGAATAATACCATGGTAACAGGCAAATACATTGAGGTCATTCAAAATACAATTAGATGTTATGATGAGAGAGTTAACATTCGACAGGATGGGTTTCAAAAGGGCTGAATAGTTTTTTTCTTATCCCTCACCTCCTTAACCTTCAAAAAAAAAATGCCCTTTCCATCTCCTTCTCTCCATTCCCAAGGCTTGATGGACATTTGGATAAATAAAGTTGCTGAAATTACACACAAAACCCTACAGAAAACAGAAAGCCAGTCCAGAAATAAAAGAGGATCACTAGATGTAACTGGATTAAGTGCTTTATGCCACTGAGTTACTTTACTGCCTGTGAGCTTATGTGAATTTGAATGTGTTCCAAATGTTTGGGTATTTGGGGCAGTGATGTTTATGGGATTCTGACTGTAATCACACACACGTAAAGAGGACCTGCTGAAAGACAGCGTCACACTCGCAAGTTCAAATAAATCCAATAAAGCACAGAGTTTACTGGAGTTGCTCATCAGTGCTCCAGGCTTTGTGAATACAAGTATTTATAGACTCAGTAACTTCCCACCAGCATTCATTACACGTTGCAGCCTACACGGACCCTGTTCTGTGTTGTTCTTTGAACTCAACATTCCAGTTTTGAGAGATTCCTACAGCAGCCAGATTGTAATGGCAAGTGAAGCAACTATCCAATCATTTGCCACTATACGGACAGTCGAACGACATGTTCTGAATCACAGCAGAGTAAGCTGGGCCCACTGAGTGGCAGGTCCAACGCCAGGGCCAATGTGAATGCATATCTGCCCATATATTCCTCCTCCCCTCTCCCAGGAACTCAGATTCAGTTACAGAGTGACTGCTGCCAACGACCGGAAGCTGCGCAGAAGTGTTCTGTGCATTAATCTCGAAGCCGATATTGATGTTTCTGCTTTTCTCCCCCCGCCACCCCCCCCCCCAGAGACCACTCCCTTCCCAGCTTCCCCCCACCCACAGAGACCGCTCCCTTCCCAGCTCCCCCCCCAGATGCCACTCCCTTCCCCGCTCCCCCTCCCAGAGACCACTCCCTTCCCAGCTCCCCCCCCCCCACAGAGACCACTCCCTTCCCAGCTTCCCCCGCCGAGACCGCTACCTTCCCAGCTTCCCCCCGAGACCGCTCCCTTCCCAGCTCCCCCCCACAGAGACCACTCCCTTCCCAGCTCCCCCCCCAGAGACCAATCCCTTCCCAGCTCCCCCCCCCCCCCCCCGAGACCGCTCCATCCCAGCTTCCCCCCCCAGAGACCGCTCCCTTCCCAGCTTCCCCCCCCCCCAGAGACCGCTCCCTTCCCAGCTTCCCCCCAGAGACCGCTCCCTTCCCAGCTTCCCCCCCCCAGAGAGCGCTCCCTTCCCAGCTTCCCCCCCCAGAGACCACTCCCTTCCCAGCTCTCCCCCTTCTCCCCGCCCCCCCGCCCCGAGACCGCTCCCTTCCCAGCTCCCCCGCACAGAGACC
>CM059445.1:23994642-24060404 GCA_030390025.1 Squalus acanthias
CCTTCCCAGCTTCCCCCCCCCCCCAAGAGACCGCTCCCTTCCCAGCTTCCCCCCCACCCCAGAGACCGCTCCCTTCCCAGCTCCCCCCCCACAGAGACCGCTCCCTTCCCAGCTTCCCCCCCCCAGAGACCGCTCCCTTCCCAGCTTCCCCCCCCCCACAGAGACCGCTCCCTTCCCAGCTTCCCCCCCCCCCCCCAAGAGACCGCTCCCTTCCCAGCTTCCCTTCCCAGCTTCCCCCCCCCCCCCAAGAGACCGCTCCCTTCCCAGCTTCCCCCCCACCCCAGAGACCGCTCCCTTCCCAGCTTCCCCCCCCAGAGACCGCTCCCTTCCCAGCTTCCCCCCCCCCCCAAGAGACCGCTCCCTTCCCAGCTTCCCCCCACCCCAGAGACCGCTCCCTTCCCAGCTTCCCCCCCCAGAGACCGCTCCCTTCCCAGCTTCCCCCCCCCCCAGAGACCGCTCCCTTCCCAGCTCCCCCCCAGAGACCGCTCCCTTCCCAGCTCCCCCCCCCCCCCCTTCCCAGCTTCCCCCCCCCCCACCCCCTTCCCAGCTTCCCCCCCCCCAGAGACCTCTCCCTTCCCAGCTTCCCCCCCCAACAGAGACAGCTCCCTTCCCAGCTTCCCCCCCACACAGAGACCGCTCCCTTCCCAGCTTCCCCCTCCCCAGATACCGCTCCCTTCCCAGCTTCTCCCCGCCCCCCAGAGAGACCGCTCCCTTCCCAGCTTCTCCCCGCCCCCCAGAGAGACCGCTCCCTTCCCAGCTTCCCCCTCCCCAGAGACCGCTCCCTTCCCAGCTTCCCCCCCTCCACAGAGACAGCTCCCTTCCCAGGTCCCCCGCCCAGAGACCGCTCCCTTCCCAGCTCCCCCCGCACAGAGACCGCTCCCTTCCCAGCTCCCCCCGCAGAGACCGCTCCCTTCCCAGCTTCCCCCTCCCCTTAGACTGCTCCCTTCCCAGGTTCCCCCTCCCCAGAGACCGCTCCCTTCCCAGCTTCTCCCCGCCCCCCAGAGAGACCGCTCCCCTCCCGGCTTTTTTCCTACAGTCCCGAAGGCCCGCTCCCTTCCCGGCTCTTTTCCTACAGTCCCGAAGGCTCACACCGTTCCCAGCTTTTTTTCCCCTCAGAGCCCGTGAGTCTCGAAGCGAACGACCAAAAACAACACTTCGACTGCGCATGCGCAACCACTTCAACTTCGTTGGCAGCAGTTGCTGCCATTAAGTGACTGAAGTCAGTGCTTTCACTTGCATTCATCCAGTTGAACTTCAATGAGCTGAACGTACGATTGTGGAGCTGTATGAAAGCCGGCATCTCCACCAACCTTCCCAAGCAGATTCAATTGCTCATGTAATGCTGGTCTCAAAGAAAACAGCTGCTAAAACTGGGAGTCCATTTCAATTTCCGGATTTTCAACTTTCAAATGAAATCAAGTTTTCTCGGATGGTTTGGTAAGGTCTAACCAAAGTCAAACCAGCCTTGGACGGTTAGGCACAGACACACTGAAGACTGAAAATTAACAGGAGCTGTCCAATCAGCACCACAAGGTTTGAGAGGCAATTTAAAGGCCTTCACAATTCACACAATGGCTCACAAACCTGCCACGCTCTGCTAATTCCCCCACCTCCCGCCAACTCTCCCCCCCCCCCCCCCCACACTCGGCCAACTCCTCCCCGCTCTCCACCCCCCCCCTCCCCCCCCCACCCCCCCCCACACACTCAGCCAATCCTTCCCCCCACCCCCCAACCACACGCTGCCAGCTTATGGTCAAAGTGGCTTCCCATGTCACCAGATTCCATGGCACGAGTATATATGCTGCACTGTGTTATTGACAGAATTGCTCCACTGTGACTGTACCCAAGGTATAATTCAATAAAACAACAAAACTCCATTAATCAGGCTGCATTTTCTTATAAACCAACTGGTCTGATGACTAGTAATACACACAAGGAAAGAAAGAAACTGTGGCACCATTTTAACCAGCATCGGAACTGGAGGAAAAAAAACGATTCAAACTTCAATTTCCCCATTGCAGGGACTGAGCAGTAACTTGTCGAGTCACTCCACAAACTGCTAGCTTTAGATTTCATATTGCAGTTCAGGATAATCACATATTGAGAGTCAGTCATTTTCAGGCTGGCAAACAAGAATCATTTAAACTCCCCCACATATCCAGTTAATAGAAGCTGAATAGCAGCTGCTTTGGAGTGCGATGTGTGTAGGACGCTGTACCCGTGATACCAGACTGTTGTGAAACGCAAGTAATTCACGAGCACTGTAGGCAGCAGCGACACTGTCTCACACCAGTCGTGTACTGTCACAGGCGTGGAATGTTCTTTTATTGCAGAGCTTTTCCTGGCTCTGCCTTCATCTATATTACCACCATTTCACACCCCTAGCAATTTGGTTTCAAGTCTGAATGTGTAACACAGCATCTGTAAAGCCATTAACGCAATGAAGTGTGACTGTACTGTCACAAAGTGAGAGAAAGCCAGTTCATTCCCACAACACATTGAGTTCCTGGTCTCAGCCAAAAATCAACTTAAATAGGTTAGCAATAATTGATCTTTAAAGCATGCAGAGGGGGATGGGTGCAGTGTCCGAGAGCTTCGATGTGCAGAGTTTCCCCATCCCTCAGACAGGGAGTAAAAAGTTATGGGATGAAAGTCACTCTAGGCTGCTCACACTCTCCCAGTGCCCATTACAGAGCAGCACTGAAGGCTGTCGACCAACTTATCCTGTGAGTAGCTGAGCCACATAGACCAGAAAATACCAAGGTCAAACGGCCGGTCTGTGTGGAGTTAGCTAATTTCAGCCAGTGCAGCGGTAGAGGTGCTACATTTTCTGCAGTCCCCAGATTTGGGAGGGCATGACCCCATGCTGGAAAGTGGATATCAGACAAGCGCCACTTCACACTTAGCTGTGACGCACCTCTCTCCCGCACCCACCTCCCAAAATCCACTCGTCAAATAGCCTGTCGAAATTCACTGCAAAGGCTCACATAATTGCTAGAGCTGGGCCAGTTAACAAAAGGCACCTGGCATCCATGGATCCGTATACCAGCAAGGAGTCAACGCCTCGAGGAGAGGGGAAAGAGGAGGAAACTGACCAGAAGGTTTGGTCATCTTGGCTTCAGAAAACAACTGTAGAGCAGGTGGATTGTGGGGGAGGGGGAAGAGGGCGCTTCCGATTCCGGATTAGAATTATGGTGCTCAAGAGACCACTGATCTCTGCCTGTACTCGCCTTTATCCACAAGGGGTAGAGGCTGCACCCAAAGTCTGAATTACTCAGAACAGGGGTGAGCCAAAACAAACAAATACATTCACTTCAGATGGCATATGAAAGGAACTTCCAAGTTGATCTTAGAATTGTACTGCATTGTAATTTTAAAAGGGTGAAATGATAACACTTCCATAAAGGTGTCTTTAAACTGAAATAAAACAGTGTGTCCTTAAAAGCTCTATTTGAATTCTTGGAGATATTGGTGACAACTATTTTTTTTTTTAAATGAACAGTTAATTGAAGTTCTTCCTCTGATTAATCATCTGTCCATTCTGAATTGCCAAAAACTATTTTGTAGAGTACAAATATAAGCTTTGATCCAAAGTTCAAGCGTGACTGGTCAAACTTAGGAAATAATTGCTGCCCTCTTTTCTAGCTACCTTCTAAATGATACTCCAAAATACCTCAAGTACTTAATTATTACTTGGAGATGCCCACTGGGGTCCGATAAGCATATTGGGCTTTTACGCTAGATATTCTACTTAGGTTCAGCATCAATGACCACTCCCATAAGTGGACCTCGTGTACCCTATGAACCGGAGTGCATCTTTACCTGCTACATTCATATCTAGATGAATGTAGTGAGAGCCAGGGGTCGGACAGAGAACTCTTCCACTGCATTCAGCTTACTGAAATACATCACATGCCACCACTTGATAGGCCGATGAACATACACCATCAGGCCGATCAGGCCGAGGTATATAAACCAAAAGGCATTAAACAGCTGAATGAACAGCACCCATGAGTAAACAAAGTATTTTATAGTAATTCTAACTTTTACTATCCTCCTTGAAATATCAAAACTACACGAAGCAATGAAAAAAAAGTTCACTTCTCAGGTGTCGAAACGTTAACATGGGGCCTCTGATTTAGTGCAGTGTTCCTGCTGGTTACAGACTGACTGGGAAATGTTAGCCACAAATGCGTTTGCATCTTAGACTGAAAATGTTAATTCCATCCAGCCCCCCCCTCACAGAACCTAACTACAACCTTATGGGCATTGTGACCAGCAATATAGAGAATCTAGTAAATCAAATAAAGACAAAACTGTTTCAGTATTGTCATGGTGCACTCTCCAGTTAAGAAACATAGGGTTGTACAGGACCAGAAAAGTCCACTGGGGTCACTCGGTCAGGCCCTGGTTTGAAATGCTCTGCAGCCCTAAAAAAAATTCGTACACAACTTCAGAGAGATACTTCCCGGCTCAGTTTCTGCCCAAACCCTCTTGCTGCTCAACCAAACCTAAACAATTATTCTTTTTAGTTGTATCCTCTTGGTCTTAAAATTTAAGCCAAAAAATCTCTTCTCCTCCTCCCCCCCCCCCCCCCATATCATATTCATCTCCATGAAATCCACCTCCTCCATCTTTGACAACCTTCAATCCAACTCCTTACTGCATAACTACATCTCTTTGGCCCACGACTGGCCAATATCAATGGCTCCATCGCCTCAAACTTTGTCCCTCTCTTCCTCAAAGCTGGTGTTATCCCCCGCTTCAAAAAGTCTTGATCCCTCCATCCTCTTGACCCATCACCAACCCCCCCTTCCCTCTCAAGGTCCTTGACTGCATTCTCATCACCCATCCCAAGTCCCACCTATTCCATTATTCTAATTCAAATCCCAGTTTCTGTGCTGCTCAAAGAACAGAGACCACCCTGGTGAAGTTACCAAAAATAACCTGTGACTGCACTGTAGTGCGCTATTTCTCCTCGCCATAGGGTCTGACAATCAAACGCTCCATCCTCCTATCTGGTTCATCTCTGTGGCACCACTCCGACCCATTTCAAAGTAGCCTGCGTGTTTCCTCTTACTCTCAGTAACCATAGAAGAGCCCCAAGGTTCAATCATTGGGCCCTTAATTTTCATCTGCATGCTTCCCCATGGCAACGTCATCCATAGGCACTGGATTAGTTGGTGGTGTCACTCAGCTCTCCACCACCCCCCTAGAGTCTATGATCACCACAGTGCTTTCAGACGTCAAGTCATGGATAAGCAAGAAATGTTTCTACCTTGACATCAGCAAGACTCAAGTCACCCAGTCTGGCTCCACGCTTAGCTCCAATTTGTTTACTCATATCGAACCTGGTGTGTGTAACTGCAGAGTATAGTTTGACCTTGAGCTGAGCTTCAACCCCAAATTAAGCTTTAAACCAAATATCTTATCCACCACCACGGCTGTACTTTTGTATCCAAGCGTTTGCAGTAATTAATGGTAGCTCTACACCTCAATGTGGCAGCTCCGGATTCCCATCTAGCTATAATTATTCCAAGTTTCACAGTAACAGGGTTTAAAGTTTCTCTGACTTTTTTTGTCAAGCCCACAATAACTTGCAGGAGGGGCCTCTTCTTAGGCAGTCCCTCGGGACCGAGGATGACTTGCTTCCACATTAAAAATGAGTTCGCAGGTGACTGATGAGTCCAATGCGGGACCTACAGTCTCTGTCACAGGTGGGGCAGACGGTGGTTGAAGGGGCGGGTGGGTGGGGTGCTTGGGTTGACGTGCGCTCCTTCCACTGTTTGCGCTTGGCTTCCGCTTGCTCCCGGCGAAGAGACTCGAGGTGTTCGGCGCCTTCCCGGATGCTTCTCCTCCACTTTGTGCGGTCTTGGGCCAGGGATTCCCAGGTGTCGGTGGGGATGTTGCACTTTTTCCAAGGAGGCTTTGAGGGTGTCCTTGATGCGTTTCCTCTGCCCACCTGGGGCTCTCTTGCCGTGTCGGAGGTCCGAGTAGAGCGCTTGTTTTGGGAGTCCCGTATCGGGCATGCGGACGATGTGGCCCGTCCATTGGAGCTGATCGAGCGTGGTCAGACCTTTGATGCTGGGGATGTTGGTCTGAGCGAGAACACGGACGTTGGTGCGCCTATCCTGCCAATGGATTTGCAGGATTTTGCAGAGGTACTTTGAGGTGTCTGCTGTACATGGTCCATGTCTCTGAAGCATACAGGAGGGCGGGTATCACTACTGCTCTGTAGACCATGAGCTTAGTGCCGGGTTTGAGGTCCTGGTCTTCAAACACTCTCTTCCTCAGGCAACCGAAGGCTGCACTGGCACACTGAAGGCGGTGTTGGACTTTGTCATCGACATCTGCCCTTGTTGACAGTAGGCTCCCGAGGTATGGAAAGTGGTCCACATTGTCCAAGGCCTCGTTGTGGATTTTGATAATCGGGGGGCAGTACTGTGTGGCGGGGGCAGGTTGGCAGGGGACCTTTGTCTTACGGATGTTTAGGGTAAGGCCCATGCTCTCGTATGCTTCGGTGAAGGTGTTGACGAGGGTTTGGAGTTCGGCCTCAGAGTGTGCGCAGACGCAAGCGTCGTCTGCATACTGTAATTCGATGACAGAGGATGGGACGACCTTGGATCTGGACTGGAGGCGACAGAGGTTGAACAGTTTCCCGTTTGTTCTGTAGATTAGCTCCACTCCAGCAGGGAGCTTACTGAGGGTGAGATGGAGCATTGTCGCAAGGAAGATCGAGAAGAGCGTTGGTGCAATGACACAGCCTGTTTGACCCCGGTCCGTACGTAAATTGGCTCTGTGGTGGATCCGTTGGTCAGGATCACGGCTTGCATGTCGTCGTGAAGCAGGCGGAGGATGGTGACAAACTTGAGGGCAGCTGAATTTGAGGAAGACACTCCATAATCCCTCACGGTTGACAGGATCGAAGGACTTTGTGAGGTCAAAGGTGGTCATGTATAGTGGTTGGTGCTGTTCCCTGCATTTCTCTTGTAATTGGCGCGCGGTGAAGTTCATGTCCATTGTGCCCCTTAGTGGGCGGAATCCGCACTGCGACTCTAGGAGCAGCTCTTCAGCCACTGGGAGAAGGCGATTGAGGAGGATTCTTGTGATGACTTTCCCTGTGGCAGACAGCAGGGAAACTCCTCTGTAATTACCGCAATCGGACTTGTCACCTTTCTTGAAGATGGTCGCGATTACGGCATCTCTGAGACCTCCTGGCATGCTCTCCTCCTTCCAAATAAGAGAAATTAGTTCATGTATTCGTGCCAATAGTGCTTCTCCGCCATGTTTTAGTGCCTCGGCGGGGATTCCATCTGCTCCTGAGGCATTGTTGTTCTTCAGTTGTCGGATGACCTTTTCAACCTCATGCCGGGCTGGGGTTGTGCTGAGGTGGTGGCGGGTAGCATGACGCGGGATGGAGTTGAGGACACTTGCGTCGAAGACAGAGTCTCTGTTAAGGAGATCTTCGAAGTGCTCCTTCCAACAGGCACTGACTGCCTCTCTGTCCTTGATGAGTGCCTCTCGGTTCTTGGCCCGCAGTATGGTAGGACCTTGGGCCGTAGATGGTCTTGACTGCGCTAAAGAATCCACGCACGTCATGGTTGTCGACTAGCTGCTGGATCTCCTGCGCTTTCTCCACCCACCATCTGTTCTTTAGGTCGCGAGTTTTTGTTGGACCTCGGCCTTCAGGCGTCCGTAGAGCTGCTTTCTTGCTCTTGAGTTGTGTTGCTGTTTCCAGATCAGGAATGTCTTGCGCTTGCGGCTTATTAGCTCCTGGATGTTCTCATTGAACCAGTCTTGGTGTTTCCTGGTCGAGTGACCGAGCGTCTCTTCACAGGTGCTGATTATGGAGGCCTTGAGTGCAGACCAGGCGCTGTGGACACTCTGTCTCTGAATCACTAGGAGTAGTCAGGTTGGTTGAGAGGCGCAGGCTGAATAGGGCTTTCTTAGCAGGGTCCTTGAGTGCTCCAGCGTTGATTTTCCTGCGGCATTGTTTCTGTTACCGCCGTTGTTTTGGGGCTACATTGATGGAGATGACAGAGCGAATTAGACGGTGGTCTGTCCAGCAGTCGTCAGCTCCTGTCCTGGCGCGGGTGATGCGGACGTCCTTGCTGTCCCTCGCTCGGACGATGACGTAGTCCAGCAGATGCCAGTGCTTGGAGCGAGGGTGTTGCCATGAAGCCTTGTACTTGTCTCTGACGGAACAAGGTGTTGGTTATGACAAGGCCATGTTCTAAGCATTTCGACAGGAGGAGGGTACCATTAGAGTTGGTTTTCCCTACCCCCTCTCTGCCAATCACACCTCCCCAGAGGTCTGTGTCCTTTCCAACTCTGGCGTTAAAGTCGCCAAGGAGGATCAGCTTGTCGCCCGTTGGGACTCGGGACAGGGATTGTTCGAGGCTGGTGTAGAATTCCTCTTTGGTCTCGTCTGTGGCTTCCAGTGTTGGGGCGTACGCACGGATGACTGTAGTGCACTGGTTCCGGGCTAGGGTGAGCCGTAGAGTCATGAGGCATTCGTTTATTCCACAAGGGGAGTCTCAGACATTCAACTAGCTCATTTTTTATGGCGAAGGCGACCCCATGGAGGCAGCGTTTCCAGAAGAAGGTGTAACCACCGCCTTGCTCCTTCAGCTGGCCTTCCCCTGCCCGTCGGGTCTCGCTTAGGGCGGCGATGTCGATGTCGAAACGCCGCCCTAAGCGCGGGCAACGATAGCAGTACGGCGTTCCGGTCTGTCGCTGTCGGGGTTGTCCATGAGGGTCCTGACATTCAAGGTAAGCAACGTTCCTTCATTCACCAACTCACGATGAATCCGGTCAGCTGTGTCCTGGGAACTAAGCCAGCCTTGTATCAGAGCACGTACTTGTGGCAATGGTCCACAGGGAAGGAAGCATGAAAAATTCCATGATGCTATCGTTGGAACCAACTGCAGTCTGCACTACACTCAGCACTGAGCACATGGCCAACAGGTGTCAGCCGTAGCTCAGTAGAAGCACTCTCCCCTGGAAGTCAGAAGTTCATAGGAAGAGAGCAAGTTCTCGACTTCCACTACCCTTTGTATGAAGACATGCTTCCCGACATCACCCCTGAACAGCATAGCTCTTATTTTAAGACTATGCCCCCTCGTTCTGGACTCCCCAACCAGAGGAAATAGTTGCTCTCAATCAACCCTTTTAATCATCTTAAACACCTCAATTAGATCACCCCTTAATCTTCTACACTCAACAAGCCTGGTCTATGCAACCTGTTCTCAGAATTTAATCCTTTTAGTTCCAGTATCGCTGCACCCCATCCAAAGCCAATATATCCTTCCTGAGGTGTGGTGCCGAGAACTGAACGCAGTACTCTAAATGGGGTCTAACCAGAGCTTTAGATAACTAACATAACTTCTACCCCTTTGTACGCCTGCCCCCTCGAGATAAAGGTCAACATCACATTAGCCTTTTTCATTATTTTTTGTACCTGTGCACGAGATTTTATTGATTTCTGTACTTGGTCCCCTAAACCTCTTGGCTCATCCACAGTTCCGAGCTTCTCGCCATTTAGAGAATCCTCTGATCTAACTTTCTTATGTCCAAAGTGAATGACCACACATTTCCCCACATTGAACTCCATCTACCACCGTTTTGCCCACTCACTTAATCCATCAATGTCCCTTTGCAACTTCTGCTCCCATCTACACTATTTACTGTGCCAGAGAGTAGCGGCAAGAGGAGCGGTCCTGGGATAAAACAGTGAGAGGAGTGGCGCTATAAAGAGAGAGGCAGCGTGAACAGTGAGAGCGGCGGTGGCGCTATAGAGAGAGACAGCGTGAACAGCGAGAGGAGTGACGGTGGCGTTATAGAGAGAGGCAGCGTGAACAGCGAGAGGAGCGGCAGTGGCGCTATAGAGAGAGGCAGCGTGAACAGCGAGAGGAGCGGCAGTGGCGTTATAGAGAGAGGCAGCGTGAACAGCGAGAGGAGCGGCAGTGGCGCTATAGAGAGAGGCAGCGTGAACAGCGAGAGGAGCGGCAGTGGCGCTATAGAGAGAGGCAGCGTGAACAGCGAGAGGAGCGGCAGTGGCGTTATAGAGAGGGGCAGCGAGAGGAACCATCAAAACAGAAAAAAAATCAATGAATGACATCACAGGGCAGCAGGTAGGTGATTGTTTGGTGAGTATTACAGGCTTTTTTAGCCTCCAAGTTAGGGAAGTGGGTTAAATTCAGAGCTAGGAAACTGTAACTTACTATTACTTTACTGAATTAGTAACTTAAACTACATAAGCCAATTAATTAATAAAACAAATAATTGATTGAAAAAATAATTAATGAACTAATCAAATAAAGAAGGTTAGATAAACATGGCAGGGCAGGTGATGTGCCGTGCCGTGCCGTAACTGCAGCATGTGGGAGTTTGTGGAGACCAGCGAGATCCTGAGCAACCACATCTGTGGTTAAGTGTCTGCAGCTCGAGGAACTTGGGCTCAGAGTTATTGAGCTAGCGTACGAGGCGCAGACATTGTGGGGCATCAGGGAGGGGGAGAGTTACCTGGACACTCTGTTCCAGGAGGCAGTCACACCCCTTAGGTTAAGTAGTACTTTAGAGTTCATCAATGGTCAGGGACAGGAGGATGTGACCGCAAGTCAGGAAGGTATGGGGACCCAGGATGTAGTGATGGAGGAGCCTCAGCCCTTGACTTTGACCAACAGGTATGAGGTACTTGCTACCCATGGGGATGAGAACAAGGACTGCAGGGTGGATGAGCAAACTGACCACGGCACTGTGGTGCAGGAGGCCATTGAAGTGGGGGGAGTGAAAAGGAATGTGGTAGAGGTAGGGGACAGTATTGTCAAGGGGATAGATACTGTTCTCTGCAGTCGCGACCGGGAGTTCCGAAGGTTGTGTTGCCTGCCCTGTGCCAGGGTGAAGGTTATCTCCTCACGGCTGGAGAAGAACTTGGAGTGGGAGGGGGAGGATTCAGTTGTCGTGGTCTACGTAGGAATCAACGGCATAGGTAGAACTAGGAATGAGGTTCTGCTGAGAGAGTTTGAGGAGCTAGGGTCTAAATTAAAATGCAGAACCTCACAGGTAATAATCTCTGGATTGTTACCTGAGCCACGCGCAAATTGACAATGGGACAAACAGATTAGAAGGTTAAATGTGTGGCTCAAAGAGTGGTGTGGGAGGCAGGGGTTTCAATTCATGGGGCACTGGCACCGGTACTGGGGAAAGAGGGAGCTGTTCCATTGGGACAGGCTCCACTTAAACCGTGCTGGGACCAGTGTCCTGGCGAACCGAATAACTAGGGCAGTAGATAGGGCTTTAAACTAATGAAGTGGGGTGGGAGGATTCAGGAAAGGGTAAATTCAAAAGCAGTAAGAGAAATGTCAAGACTGTAGTGCAGAGTAGTGATCTAGGTAAAAATAAGCAGAGTGGGTCAGGAAGGGACAGAGAGAGTAACAAAGGTAATAGGGCATTAGTGACTAAAGTGACATCAGGGGAAAAATAGAAAAAAGTTAACGCTAAAGGTACTATATCAGAATGCACGAAGCATTCGCAACAAAATAGATGAATTAATAGCACAGATAGAAATAAATGGATTTGATTTAATAGCCATTACAGAGATGTGGTTGCAGAGTGACCAAGGTTGGGAACTAAATATTCCAGGATATTTGACTTTTAGAAGAGACAGGCAGAATGGAAAAGGAGGAGGGGTAGCCCTGGTAATAAAGGAGGGAATAAAGACAGTAGAGCGAAAGGATCTTGGCTTGGAAAAACAAAATGTAGAATCAGTTTGGGTGGAGCTAAGGAACAACAAGGGGCAGAAAACACTAGTGGGAGAAGTCTATAGGCCTCCTAACAGTGGTTGTAGTGTCAGGCAGATTATAAATCAGGAAATTAGGGATGCCTGTAACAAGGGTAATACAGTAATTATGGGGGACTTCAACTTTCATATAGACTGGGCAAACCAAATTTGCAGAAATAGTGCAGAGGAAGAATTCATGGAATGCATTCAAGATAGTTTTCTAGATCAGTATATTAAGGAACCTACGAGGGAATTGGCTATTTTAGATCTAGTACTGTGCAATGAGACAGGGTTAATTAATGACCTTGTAGTAAAGAAGCCTCTGGGGAGCAGTGATCATAATATGATAGAATTTTATGTTGAGTTTGAGTGTGATTTAGTTAAGGCCGAAACTAGGGTCCTAAACCTGAACAAAGCAAACTACGTAGGTATGAGAGGCGAGTTGGCGAAGGTAGGTTGGGAAACTAGATTAAAAGATATGACAGTAGAAAAACAATGGCAAACATTTAAAGAAATAATTAATAATTTGCAACGAATATACATTCCCTTAAGGAATAAAAACACCACAGGAAAAATGGTCTAACCGTGGCTAACAAGAGAAATTAAAGATCGTATTAGATTAAAGGAAGAGGCTTATAATGTTGCCAAAATTAGTAAGCCTGAAGATTGGGAGGGTTTTAGAATTCAGCAAAGGAGGACCAAGAAATTGATAAAGAAAGGGAAAATAGAATGAGAGTAAACTAGCAAGAGACATAAAAACAGACTGTAAAAGCTTCTATAGGTGCGTAAATAGGAAAAGATTAGCGAAAGTAAATGTGGGTCCCTTACAGGCGGAGACAGAAGAAATTATAATGGGGAATAAGGAAATGGAAGAGAAATTAAACAAATACTTTGTGTCTGTCTTCATGGAAGAAGACGCAAAAAACCTCCCAGAAATAGTGGAGAACCAAGGCTCCAGCGAGAATGAGGAACGGAAACAAAATAGTATTAGTAAAAAAATACTGGAGAAATTAATGGGACTGAAAGCAGATAAAGCCCCTTGGACCTGATGGCCTACATCCAAGGGTTTTAAAAGAGGCGGCTATAGAGATAGTGGATGCAGTGGTTGTCATCTTCCAAAATTCCATAGATTCTAGAATGGTTCCTGCGGATTGGAAGGTAGCAAATGTAACCCCACTATTTAAGAAAGGAGGGAGAGAGAAAACGGGGAACTACAGACCAGTTAGCCTGACATCAGTAGTAGGGAAAATGCTAGAATCTACTATTAAGGACGTGGCAACAGGGCACTTAGAAAATAATAAAAGGATTGGACAGAGTCAACATGGACTTATGAAAGGGAAATCATGTTTGACGAATCTGTTAAGAATTTTTTGAGGTTGTAACTAGCAGAATAGATAAGGGGGAACCAGTGGATGTGGTGTATTTGGATTTTCAGAAGGCATTCGATAAGGTGCCACACAAAAGGTTATTAAACAAAATTAGGGCTCATGGGATTGGGGGTAATATACTAACATGAATTGAGGATTGGTTAACAGACAGAAAACAGAGAGCAGGAATAAACGGGTCATTTTCAGGTTGGCAGGCTGAAACTGGTGGGGTACCGCAAGGATCAGTGCTTGGGCCTCAGCTATTCACAATCTATATCAATGATTTGGATGAGGGGACCAAATGTAATATATCCAAGTTTGCTGATGATACAAAGCTAGGTGGGAATGTAAGTTGTGAGGAGGATGCAAAGAGGCTTCAAGGGGATAGAGACAGGCTAAGTGAGTGGGCAAGGGCATGGCAAATGGAATATAATGTGGAGAAATGTGAAGTTATCCACTTTGGTAGGAAAAATAGAAAAGCAGAATATTTTTTTAAATGGAGAGAGATTGGGAAATGTTGGTGTTCAGAGGGACCTGGGTGTCCTTGTACACGAATCACTGAAAGTTAACATGTAGGTACAGCAAGCAATTAGGAAAGCAAATGGTATGTTGGCCTTTATTACAAGAGGATTTGAGTATAAGAGTAAAGACGTCTTACTGCAATTATATAGGGCCCTGGTGAGACCACACCTGGAGTATTGAGTACAGTTTTGGTCTCCTTACCTAAGGAAGGATAAACTTGCTATAGAGGGAGTGCAACAAAGGCTCACCAGACTGATTCCTGGGATGGGGGGATTGTCCTGTGAGGAGAGATTGAGTAGACTAGGCCAATATTCTCTAGAGTTTAGAAGAATGAGAGGTGATTTCATTGCAACATACAAAATTCTTACAGGTCTTGACAGGGTAGATGCAGGGAGGATGTTTCCCCTGGCTGGGGAGTCTGGAACCAGGGGTCTCAGAATAAGGGGTCGGCCATTTAGGACTGAGATGAGGAGAAATTTCTTCACTCACTCAGAGGGTGGTGAATCTTTGGAATTCTCTACCCCAGAGGGCTGTGGAGGCTCAGTCATTGAGTATATTCAAGACAGAGATTGATAGATTTTTGGATATTAAGTGAATCAAGTGATATGGGGAATGAGCAGGAAAGTGGAGTTGAGGTCGCAGATCAGCCATGATTTTATTGAATGGCGGAGCAGGCTCGAGGGGCCGAATGGCCGACTCCTGCTCCTATTTCTTATGTTCTTACCTAATTTGGTGTTTTTTCTACCTCCTAGCCAATTCCCTATCCACTCCAGAGACTTGAGAACATAATCTAGGCCACCACTTCAGTGCAGTACTGAGGGACTGCTGCACTATCGGAGGTGCCATCCTTCGGATGAAATGTTAAACCGAAGCCCTAACTGCCCTCTCGGGTGAATGTAAAAGATCCCATGGCACTATTTCCCTGCATTACAACACTAACTGCACTTCCAAAGTACTTAATTGACTGAAGCACTTTTGGAAGTCCAGAAGTCGTGAAAGGTGCAATATAAATGCAAATTATTTATTTAATCATCTTTCTAACACCACTGGCAACTACAGCTCCAATCTCAATTATGCACAAATGCTCCCACAGCTGCTACAAAAGCTCAAAAATACAAGCGTGGCTGGTTTTAACTTCTTTGAAGAACTCGAAACACGAGGGAGGGATTGTAAGACCTGTGCTAAGAGTGGACATAGTAATGTGCCCTCCAGCAGTAACATGGATGTAGCAGCACACCAGCAAACCAGCTAGGAATCATGTCAGCAGCAGTTCTGAACCATCATGTAGCCTTGGATAAGTGGCAGTAGGCATTGCTTCAAAGTAATGAGCCTAAAGTAACTTCGGCAAAAGACACCGATGTAAGATATACATCGTGCACGTAGCAGGTGTTCTGTATCCTCTGCAGCTTGCTTGCCACTCACCAGTGAACTAAACCTAGACTATCAACACAGTGCTAAATGCACCAGTAAAGGACATTAAACATGAAACCAGCATTGGCTGACGTATCAATATACCTGGGCGTAAAACATCTCTGCACTCGCAATGACTTGAAATAAGTTGTAGATCCAGTTTTGCAGCTGACACTATGTTAGGAGGTACAATAAGTTACTAAATAGCTACTCTGTATCGGTCTTCACAGTACAGGATGTGGATAAAGTACCAGAAATAAAAGGAAAAATAAAAATAAATCAAGGAAGGAACTAGCTAGATTCAATTCCAGTTAAAAAATGGTGATGGAGAAACTAATGAGATTAAAAATTGACAAATTTCCAGAAACCCAATGGTTTCCACCCCAGGGCATTAAAAGAAATAGCTGAGGAAATTGTTGATGCGTTAGTCATGATCTTCCAAAACTCTCTCGATTCAGAAATTGTTCCCTTGGGTTGTGAATCTGCCAATGTCACTCCATTATTTAAGAACGGTGGGAGAGATAAACCAGGAAATTATAGGCCCATTAGTCCAACGTCTGTTGTGGGAAAGTTACTAGAATCTGTCATTAGGGACAGAGTGACTGAGCACTTGGACAAACATGAGCTGATCAGAGAGCCAGCATGGATTTGAGGAGATAAGGGAGTGTCTCTGGATGTTATTTATATGGACCTCCAGAAGGCATTTGACAAGGTTCCACAGAAGAGACTTAAAGATGAGAGCAGATGGAACTGGAGGCAACCTATTGGCTTGGACAGGGAATTGGTGAGGAGGTAGGAGACAGAGAGTAGGGATAATGGGTATGTACTCAAATTGGCCGGATGTGACTAGTGGTGTCCCCCAGGGGTCTGTACCGGGGCCTCAGCTTTTCACTATATTCATTTTGAAAATTTCAAAAGTGAGATTGATAGATTTTTATTAGGCAAGGGTATTATCGGTTACGGAACCAAGGCAGGTAGATGGAGTTAAGATACAATCAGCCATGATCTAATTGAATAGTTTGAACAACATAAGAATCCTTAAAGCAACGATAAATGCAGACAAATAGTTAGAACATTCTATCTATTTCATCACTATTTATTTAGTTGTATGGCATTTGCTAAAATTAAAGTCAGGAATGCCATGCTCATGTTATCTCAATTTTGTCCACCCCAGTCCAACACCGGCATCTCCGCAACGTATGAACGAGCACCGCGCAACAATCACCAGGCATGATTGTTACCTCCCAGTCGGGGAACACTTCAGCAGTCAAGGACATTCAGCCTCGGATCTGCGGGTAAGCGTTCTCCAAGGCAACCTTAGGAACACACGACAACGCAAAATCATCGAGCAGAAACTGATAGCCAAGTTCCGCACTCATGAAGACGGTCTCAACCGGGATCTTGGGTTTATGTCACGACACATGACGTGATCCGGACTCGAGTCGTCGTTGGCTTGTTCACAGATGTGATTCCCAGTAAAAAAGTAAAAATTTTCCCAGTAAAAAAGTAAAAATTTTAAAGCTTATCGTTTTACATACAGACGGCAGCTTTTGACACGTTAGACCCCCTACGACTCCACCTCATTGTCTCAGTTGTATCTTGCTATGTCTTTGATGTGGTACCTTCCTGGCTGACCTGATTAACTTTATCACACCTCGGCAGATAGTCAGGATGATTTAATTTAGTTGTCTGCAATTGTAAGGTACACATGCATTGTTCTCTATCTATATATGCTTTGGCGATTCTGTATCTTTTTACTTCACCCGACGAAGGAGTAGTAAGCTCCGAAAGCTTGTGATTTCAAATAAAACTGTTGGACTATAACCTGGTGTTGTGCGACCTCTCAATTTTGTCCACCCCAGTCCAACACCGGCATCTCCGCATCATGTTATTGAGTACATCAGAATAACGTTGAGGAGAACAGTAGCATAGTGGTTATGTTACTGGACTAGTAATCCAGAGACGTGAGTTCAAATCCCACCACGACAGCTGGGAATTTAAATTCAGTTAATTAAATAAATCTGGAATAAAAAGCTAGTGTCAGTAATGGTAACCATGAAACTATTGGATTGTCAGAAAAACCCATCTGGTTCACTAATGTCCTTTAGGGAAGGAAACCTGCCGTCCTTACCTGGTCTGGCCTATATGCGACTCCAGACCCACAGCAATGTGGTTGACTCTTAACTGCCCTCTGACATGGCTTAACAAGCCACTCAGTTGTACAAGGTGGCGGGCACCACCACCTTCTCAAGGGCAATAAATGCTGACCTTGCCAGTGATGCCCACATCCCATGAACAAATAAAAAAATAGATTTGCTGGACCAAGCCAAACTAAGGGGTCTTGATCAAGGGTCAAGCATTCTACTGCTAGGAGAACAAAGTCATTTTGTAATTATCAATTTACAGTAAAATCACCACTATCTCACTCAATAAATTGCACCATTGTAAGTAGCCTGAAAGAAGCCATTATTCTGCAATTCTCTGCAAGCAGTCTATTACTGATGCACTAGGACATAAATATGCATCAGTCCCATAAACAGCCTGCTGCAGCCAAGTAAAGATTATAGTGCCTGGAACACAGTAACCACAATTGTAGGTGTAAAATAAACTGAACATATGCATGTGAACTGCAGATCTGTGTTAAAAAAAAGTTTCAATCACGAGTTTGTACAACCATTATAATGAGTGGGACATCTATACAGTACTAATTGAACTAAACTAGTACCTTGCTAACTTATTACAAAAAAGGGAATTAAACAAAAGTACAATAGCACACAACTCTGATGCACATACAAAACCTGCATGCACCACAAACTTATAGAGCCCCATAATGTTGGCCGAGTGGGGCACAGACTGTAGGAGTCACACAAAATTCATGGGTCCCTGGCTGACACTCCCTCACCCAATAAGTTTTTTACCCAGCCCTCAAAGGGCAAGTAACTAACTCCACCATTCAAGCACCTACCCATAACCCAATATACAGCTACAAGGGGCAGAGGCACGAGAGCAGTTCGTAAGCTCGCTAACTGGTTTGTGGCTTGGAGAGCAAGGGGGATGCAAGAAAAAAGTAAATGTGAATAATCATTTTCCTGGTAACCACATATTCCAAAATATTCCATGAGTGCAAAAGCGTGAAGAACAGTGTGATCAACAGAGAATCTCACAGAAACGCGCAAGACAGACTCCGATCATTGCAGCTCCTTGATTAGCCATCAGACAGGAGCACACACTCATTCCATCTGCTTGGGCTAGGTTCAACAGATTGTACAGTTCTGGGTAAAAGGCAACAATTCACTCCCATCTAGCACTACACGTCTTTTACAGGCAGCATGGTAGTAATATTTGCTTTATTTAACTTCACTTAGCTGTTTTATTAATTACTTCAGTCAACACCCATTCCTAGGTTTTGTTTGAAACGGAGCCTTCAGTTTACATTAAAAGGTGAGGTTACGGATCGTGATGGCGATGCTGCTTCTTCATCCTTGCACCCCCACCCTCCAGCTGGGATGCCAGCACTCTGCCTCACTAAATACTGCAGCTCTGGTGCCAGCTTTTATTTTAAACAATCCAAGCAAAGAAAGTGGGAAATATTTCAATACAAACTTGCGTATTTAAGCATAACTTATTAAATACTTAAGAATACATGGTGAGAAACATCATGTGGAAGATGACCAACTAGCAATCAGGTCTCCAAAACAAACTGAGTTATATATAGATGACATTTTATAGCACCCCATACATACAAAAGAATTTATCTTGGCAAGGCAAAGAAAAAAATGTGCAACAAAGGTGGGAAGGACTCAAAAGCATGGTCAAAGAGAGGTTTTTAAGGCAGCTTTTGAAAGAAGGAAGTAGCCGACAGATCGGGGCGTTTAGGGAAGGTATCCCACAGCACGGGGCAGTGACTGAAAAGTGCCACTGATAGAAGTGGACAGGAGTAAACCTGTGTTAGAGGAGCGGAAGGTGCATGCGGACCGGTGTCTGGAGGAAAGGAGATCGGGGCGAGGCCATGGAGGCATTCAAAGGAGAGAACAGAGACTTTAACATCAATTCACTGGGGTACAAAGAGCTTGGCAAGGACAGGGCTGTTGGGAGTACAGCACTTTGCGGGCATGAGAATGTATGCCACAGTGCTCGAGAAAATCTGAAATTTGTGCAAGGTGGAGACCAGCAAGGAGAACATTCTCGAGTTGAGCCTTGAGGTGATAAAAGAGATTAGGGATTCTGCAAGAGTGGGGCCAGAGGCAGGAGGTGCTTCGGAGGTGAAAGAAAGCAGTCTTGGAATTGGATCACACTTGGAAAAGGAAACGGAGCTTGGGTCAAGCATTTGAAGACCCAAAGTGGAAGCTGCTGGGATCCAAAGATGGCCACTTGGGTCTTGCTATCATTAAACTGGAGGAAATGTTGGCTCATTTGAGTCTTAATATCAGACAAACTTGTTGAAGAGTGCAGAGAGGTAGAGTTGGGTGTCAATGTAGAAGCTGACTGTATGTGCCCTGATAATGTCATTGGGGGATAGCATATAAAATCAAGAGGACTGTTGAAGGAAATGTAATGTCTACGATGAGACAGGTACAAGTGGAACCATGAGAGAGCAGTGCCAGCAGTGAACTGCAGAGAAGACGGAGGAAGGATGGACAGCTCTGAATACAATAGGAAGGTTAAGTACAACAAGGATACGACCAGCACAGTCTCAGCGCTGAGGAGAGTGGAAGCTCAATTGGAGGGTCTCAAACCGAGTACGGTGGGACTATAGTTACAAGACAATATTTCTTAAGAGTCAAGAAGGACATTCGGAGCAAACTGGATAATTGGAGATAATGGAGGGGTTGAGAGTGGGTCCATTGAGGGGAGGGGGGGGGGGAAACTACAGCAGCAGCTCTGAAGGATTTAGGGACAGCGAGAGAGACATGTTAATGTTGACGAGCATAGGACTGAGGTGAGGAAGTTGGTTAAGGTGCTCAATGGGGGAGGGGGGGTTACTGATGAGGACTTGAGAGAGCTGCAGGGTGATGGAGGAGAAACTACAGAGTATGAAGTCGTGAAGGCACAGTTAGGAAGGGGGCATTGGGGGGGTCTAGAGCAGATGGTTTTAATTTTGAACCCCCAAATCCACATGGTCCTCACATTTGGTGTCCAAAATACAGATGGAGGATCTCATTTAGCATCTATTCTTTTTGCTTGTCCAGTAAATTGAGTTGATCACTTATTATTTCTCTCGCGCCTCTTTCCCCCAGAAATAGAATACTTAATTTCAGCATCGCACTTCACTCAACGACATGTCTACCTATTAAGAATCTCACCCCATCCAGGCATATAGTGAGAACCAAGACACAGTCTGTGTTCATATTCAACACCTTTTGGATGGGCTACTCGCCATTTGATTTAAACATACTGCCACATAAGCCTAAAGAGGAAAAAAACAGCCTCAAGTGTAACATTCCGAATCAATTCCTTGTTCCATTCTACAGCACGGAGTCCATTCATCTAGAATAAGGGTTTCAAGCGGACTGTAACAGCAAATTAAATTAAAATGCAAATGTTCTGTAAAATGAGCACTAAGAGCTCATTAACTCATTAAAAAAGCACAAAAGGCTAGAATTCTAATCACAGAGAAAAACCAGCCTTGTGGAAATGACTTGCAACACAAGTGGAGGGAGATAAACCCAGACCTGCAGTCAAACTTAAAAGACAAAGCACAGAGGAACTCGACCAGTTTACCTCACAAGGAGCGGTGTGCCATTCCTGAACACTTAGCCTGAAGGATCTGCCACCAGGTACATGTGCCCATTTATATCAGGAAAGGTGAACCAAATAGAAAAGTCCACATAACCTGGGAGCTCATTTTTAACTCACCACTTCGGAAAATGTTCTTAGTTTATAAGATGCACGGCTCACTTTTAAAAGTTCACTCTTTTGAAAATGATTTTCTGCCCTTCGCAAAGAAATCACCGCACGATGCACCTGACCCAAGCAAAATAGGTTAGAGACCTTTACCCAAACCTACAATAAGGCAGAAAAGTCCGCGACTAGATACACGGCCATTCTGTGCGTAATGCCCCTCACTGCAGACAGACATCTCAGACTGTTTAGTGCGAGAAGAAAAATTGGTCACAGAACAGGAGTGAAGAACAGCTAGACTGAATTCAAGGATAGACAGTAGAGAGAAATGTTTGGAGAAACCTTTGAAGGCATGAAGGGAGGAGATAAGGAGGAGGGATTTAGGGGAGATTCCAAAGGGCACAGTGGCTGAAATAGCATAGAAAACATAGAAACATAGAATCTAGGAGCAGGAGTAGGCCATTCGGCCCGTCGAGCCTGCTCCGCCATTCAATACGATCATGGCTGATCATCCAAATCCAGTACCCTGTCCCTGCTTTAATCCCCACAGTACACATATTCCACCCTACCCCCGTAACCCCACATATTTAATTCCCCCTAACATATCCCATCCTATCCCCATAACCCCACATATTTAATCCCCCCTAACACTAAGGGTCAATTTATCATAGCCAAATCAACCTAACCCACACATTTTTGGACTGTGGGAGGAAACCGGAGCACCCGGAGGAAACCCACGCAGACACGGGGAGAATGTGCAAACTCCACACAGACAGTCACCCGAGGTCAGATTCGAACACAGGTCTCTGGCGCTGTGAGGCACCAGTGCTAACCACTATGCCACCGTAGCAGCCACTAATGATGGAGGGTAGAGTACGGGAAACAAGGAGCGGATCAGTGAAAGGTGCAAGCCGCTACATAGAGCTGAGGGAGGCCACTGGGGCAGTGTTGGGGCAAGGCTGTGAAAGAATTCGCAGGATAAGGATTTGAAATGAACAGAGCGACACAAAAGGTGAAGTCCGATTTCGATCAGGGTGATGAAAATACAGGTAAGATGGGCAGCTCCATTCTGAAAGTTAACATTTATGGAAGCAGAGAGGCTGGCTAGATGAAGATTAAAGGAGGTGATAAATACATAGATTAGTTCAGCAACAATGGCAAAGAGTTAGGGTGGAGGCAGGTGAAGTTTCCAAGGTGAAAAAAAGTCATTTTGGTGGCAGAACACATGCGTTGAAGGAAACTAAATGCTGGGTCAAGCGATAAGTCAAGTCTCCCAACTACCAAACTTGAAGGCAATTGGGGAGGTGATGGAGTTAGGTGGTGAGACACAAAAGAGCTGACTGGGACCAAAATGGATAGCTTCAGTTTTGCCTAGTGATTTGGAGGAAACATTGATTCATCCAAGACTTGATGCTGCAGAGAGAATTGGGCCATCGAGGAATAACCTTGGAATTAAATGAAGTGATGAATAGTTAAAACTGGGCAACACACATTATGGAATCTGATACCTTACCATCCAAAGGGCAGCCTATAGCTGACAAAGAAGGAAACCAAGTGCAGACCATGTACACGGTACAACCATGACGCCTGTGCAGGCAAGGGAGGAGAAATCATATGTAATGATGTCTTTGGCACAAGTATGAATGGAACCAGGAGAGAGCAGTTCCAAGTAGATGAACTGCTAAGGAGAGACATTGGAGAACATAGAATGATCCAGTGTCAGAAGCAGCTGAGAGATCAAAAAGGATCAGTAGAGACAAACAGTTGTGGGCAAAATCACAGATGATGTCATTAGTGATGTTGATCATAACAGTCTGTGCTTTTGGCAGCAGAGACCAGATTACAAGGTCTCAACAGGTATGCAGAGAGAGAGATCGATTCATGGCTGTAAGGCAACAAGACATTCCAACACTTAAAAAGGAAGGGAAGATTTTTTATAGCTAATAATTGGATAGCATGGAAAAGTTTACATTAGGTTTTTTGAAGGGGTGATGAATGAACTGCAAGTCCAGATGCATACCAGGCATGTTCAAGCTCATGGCCTGCAGATATGACATCATGGAAATAACTGGTGTACCAAGAAAAGCAAGGGTGATGAAAAACCACAGGAGATCTAATGGGATCTAATCACTAATGGTAGATGAGAAGCAATTGTGGAAATCAATGGAGACATCCAGATCTTCACTGGAGGGCCAGAGAAGGGGAAGGTTGGAGTTTGAGGGAGCACTGGAAAGGACGTTTGGAGGTTATTTTCTCTCAAAGTGAAGGTGGAGTGGGTTTGGGCTGTTCTGGTGACATTTACCAGGAGTTAATCAAACAAGCTAGGTTAAGACCTTTTGAGTTCTTATAAAGCTTGAGACGATGTATTTCTCAAAGATGTATGTAACCTTGCTCCTCAGTGAAAACAGAATTCAGTCGCAATCTTTGCAATTAGAGCTTAATTCACCCTCACGCACCGTGACAAAACAAACCAAACTACTAACCCAAAATGAGCTGATTTTCATACTCAAGACACCTGCTTTGAAAGCCAGTTATTCAGATGACGATGATATGATAGACAATACCAATGTTTACGACCTATAAACAAAGGCATAAAGGATGACACTATTGAGTACCATAAATACCCATCACCTGGATTCGGGCACTTTGACCATTGAAACACACAACGATAAAACATTCTTTTCATACTTGGTGCAGAGCACCTTTTAACTTATTTGAAGAGAAGCAAATTCTTCCTAAAGCCCATCCTGACTGATTATAGGATCTGTTCTTGTGGCACATCATTCCTCAACAACTTCGCAATCAACACAGGAGTATGCCAAATGCTTTGTGCCCTTCAAATTGGCCCAATGGCTGTAAATCAAATACACTGTCTCCAAGTAAATACACTTACAGTAAAGGTGTAACCTCCATTTTGGGTGTGGGGTTAAAAACTTATTTAAAATCAAGTGAAAACAAAAACTATGGACAAAAATATAATTTTATAATAATGCACAGATTTAATGTTAACATTTGTCTGAATTGGAATGTTAAAAAAAAGACAGAACAGAGGTTGTTGTTGACGACATGTTTGGGAGCAGTTACTGAGCTGGTCAGCATAGTGCAGCTGAATAAACATTAAAAAAGGTACAATCCTCTCGCTCTCTCCCTCCCCACAGCAGTCTCTCTCTACTGGTCTCAGAGCACTTCACATGTTTAAAATAGATCATTCCTTCCAAATGATTCACACCCCATTAGCTACTTACAACAAGATTCAAGAAACAGAAATGGGGGCTGGATAGCAGTGGGTTCGAACATTGTCCTTTCACTTCTGGGACCTTGGTTCCACAACAGCCCAGACTGATGGACTGAAGATCTTCTGTTTGCTGCAATATTCCTGCAGAACAGAAAGCCCAGATATCCCTCAAATGAATACAATAGCTGTATTTTCACAGCTTCATAATTGCTGCCTCAGGACCGCTGCCAAGTGTCAGCACTTTATCTAGAGAATTGTGCAGATTCAGGCTAAAAGCTACTTTAAAACATGCGATTTTACACAGAAAACAGTTTCTGTGGCTTCCTGTTGATTTTTTCTGTACTTTTGGAACAATGACTGAATGTCAGCACACTGAAAACTGTGAACTTTTCTTGTAAATTATGAGCTTTTTATGGAAATGTTCTCCCCTCTCTGCTGAAGGGACCCACTGCTTTAGTTCAAGAAGTGAGAAGTCGCACAACACCAGGTTATAGTCCAACAGCTTTATTTGGGATATCGGGATATCGGGTTCATGTCACGCTATAGAACGTGACTTGATATCGTTGCCGGTCTTTCCAGTTTAAAAAAAAAACAAACACAAGAAACAAACACAACAAACAAACCCAAATGGAGAGGATATGCAGCCAGCAGGTGTTTTGACGCATTGGACCCCCTGGGACACATCTCATTGTCTTGGCTGTGCTCTTAGTGTGTCTTTGATGTAGGGAAAGATTTAATCTAATACGATAGCAAAATACTGCGGATGCTGGAAATCTGAAATAACAACAGAAAACGCTGGAAAAACTCAGCAGGCCAGGCAGCATCCGTGGAGAAAGAGAGTTAACGTTTCAGGTCGATGACCTTTCGTCAGAACTGTGAAGAGCCGGAAATCAAATAGATTTAAGGCCAGAGTAAAGCTGGGAAAAGGGGGAGGGGATAAAAGAACAAAGGGGGAGATGAAGAGACATTAAGAGATATGCAAGGCTAGAGGTGGTGTTAATGTGACAGATTAAGGCTGAAAGAAGTGTGAAATCCACTGGCAGAATGAAGGACAGCTGCCAGCTTCTAGGAGGAAAAAAAAGGTGGGGGGGGGGGCAAATAAAAGGGTGGAAAAAATAAAATATAAATGTGTTTGGAGCTGAGGTTATGATCTAAAATTGTTGAACTCGATATTGAGTCCAGAGGGCTGTAGCGTGCCTAAACGAAAGATGAGGTTCCTCATCTTTCATTTAGGCACGCTACAGCCCTCTGGACTCAATATCGAGTTCAACAATTTTAGATCATAACCTCAGCTCCAATCACATTTATATTTTATTTTTTCCACCCTTTTATTTGCCCCCCCCCCACCTTTTTTTCCTCCTAGAAGCTGGCAGCTGTCCTTCATTCTGCCAGTGGATTTCACACTTCTTTCAGCCTTAATCTGTCACATTAACACCACCTCTAGCCTTGCATATCTCTTAATGTCTCTTAATGTCTCTTCATCTCCCCCTTTGTTCTTTTATCCCCTCCCCCTTTTCCCAGCTTTACTCTGGCCTTAAATCTATTTGATTTCCGGCTCTTCACAGTTCTGACGAAAGGTCATCGACCTGAAACGTTAACTCTCTTTCTCTCTCCACGGATGCTGCCTGGCCTGCTGAGTTTTTTCAGCGTTTTCTGTTGTTATTAAAGATTTAATCTATGCATTTTCTCTGTGTTTATATTCTGTGAATTCTGATAGATTCTCTCACAGTAACTTTACCTGACGAAGGAGCAGCGCTCCGAAAGCTTGTAATTTTAAATAAATCTGTTGGACTATAACCTGGTGTTGTGCGACCTCTCAGCTTTATTTGAAATCACAAGCTTTCGGAGCGCTGCTCCTTCGTCAAGTCAAGAAGCCCCAGGCAATTGACACTTGGGTGGGGTGGTCAATGACAGCCAACCCCGATCTCCTTACCAAACATCCACACATTCCAGCAGGAGTCACTGGATAGCAATCAGCAGCTGGAACCCTCCCCTCCCTCAGGGAGGAGATGATCAATTGCAGCAGACCTACTGCACCTCAGCCGAGGGCAGCCAACTCAAGAGACCAAGAATCAAGCCTCGGGCCTCTGCTCTATACGCCTCAGTCACAGCCTGCATTACCAACAAGTCATGGAATCATAGACTAGTACGGCACGGAAGGAGGCCATTCGGCCCAGAATCTGCGCCAGCATTTTCGAAGAACAATCCGGTTAGTCCCACTCCCCCGCTCTTTCCCCATATCGCTGCAAATATCTTCATCAAGTATTTATCCAATTCTCTTTTCAAGGCTACTATTGAATCTGTATCCACCACCCTATCAGGCAATACATTCCAAATCCTCTGGTTCTTTTGCCAATCACCTTGAATCTGTGCCCTCTGGTTTCGATCCTTCAGCCATTGGATACGTTTCTCTATTTAATCTATCTGAACCCTTCATGATTTTAAACACCTCTAACCTTCTTTGCTCTAAGGAGAACAACCCCAGCTTCTCCTGTCTATCCAAGGGTGTAACATTTGCAATCCTCTAGTCTTCTGGCACCACCCCTATATCCAAGGAGGATTGTGGCCAGCACCTGCGCAATTTCTACCCTTACTTCCATCAGCAACCTAGGATGCTTCCCATCCAGACCGGGTGACTTATTTACTTTAATAACCGCCAGCCTTTCTAGTACCTCCTCTTTATCTATTTTTATCTCATCCAGTATCCCAGCAGCCTCCTCGTTTACCGTAGCTTTGGCAAAGTCCTCTTCCTTGGTAAACACCGATGCAAAGAACTCCGCAAGATCCTGCAAATCCATTGGCAGGATAGGCGCACCAGCGTCAGTGCTCTCGCTCAGGCCAACATCCCCAGCATCGAAGCTTTGACCACGTTCGATCAGCTCCGATGGACGGGTCACATCGTCCGCATGCCCGATACGAGACTCCCAAAACAAGCGCTCTACTCAGAGCTCTGGCACGGCAAGAGAGCCCCAGGTGGGCAGAGGAAACGCTTCAAGGACACCCTCAAAGCCTCCTTGAAAAAGTGTAACATCCCCACCGACACCTGGGAATCCCTGGCCCAAGACCGCACAAAGTGGAGGAGAAGCAATCGGGAAGGCGCCGAACACCTCGAGTCTCTTCGCCGGGAGCAAACACAAGCCCAGCGCAAGGAGCGCACGTCAACCCAAGCACCCCACCCACCTGCCCCTTCAACCACCGTCTGCCACACCTGTGACAGAGACTGTAGGTCCCGCATTGGACTCATCAGTCACCCGAGAACTAATTTTTAGTGTGGAAGCATGTCATCCTCGGTTCCAAAGGACTGCCCAAGAAGAAAGTCCTCTTCCTTAGTAAACACCGATGCAAAGTACTCATTTAGTACCTCAGCCATGCCTCCTGCCTCCATCAATAGATCTCCATTTTGGTCCCTAATCAGCCCCACCACTCCTCTGACAACCATTTTACTGTTAATATGCCGATAGAAGACCTTTGGATTCCCTCCTATGTTAGCCACCCTATTCTCATACTCATGAGAGGTCTGGTGAGTTACATTTAAACAGACTGGGGAGGTCCTGGTGGATTAGAAACAGGTCACATTCACGCCACAGAAGTGCCAAACGTTGACTATCTCCAACAAGCGAGAGTCTATCCACCTCCCCTTGACATTCAATGGCATTACCATCGCCGAATACCCCACTATCAACATCCTGGGGGTCACCATTAACCAGAAACTTAACTGGACCAGCCACATAAATACTGTGGCAACAAGAGCAGGTCAGAGGCTGGGTATTCTGCGGCGAGTGTCTCACCTCCTGACACCCCAAAGCCTTTCCATCATCTACAAGGCACAAGTCAGGAGTGTGATGGAATACTCTCCACTTGCCTGGATGAGTGCAGCTCCAACACCACTCAAGAAGCTCGACATCATTCAGGACAAAGCAGCCCACTTGATTGGCACCCCATCAACCACCTTAAACATTCACTCCCTCCACCACCGGCGCACCGTGGCTGCAGTGTGTACCATCTACAAGATGCACTGCAGCAACTTGTCAAGGCTTCTTCGGCAGCACCTCCCAAACCCGCGACCTCTTCCAACTAGAAGGACAAGGGCAGCAGGCGCATGGGAACACCACCACCTCCAAGTTCCCCTCCAAGTTACACACCATCCTGACTTGGAAGTATATCACCGATCCTTCATCGTCGCTGGGTCAAAATCCTGGAACTCCCTCCCTAACAGTACTGTGGGAGTACCTGCACCACACGGACTGCAGCGGTTCAAGGCGGTGGCTCACCACCACCTTCTCAAGGGCAACTAGGGATGGGCAATAAATGCTGGCCTTGCCAGCGACGCCCTGATCCCATAAACGAATAAAAAGTCAACGTGGCACCCATTTTCCAAAAAAGGTGGCGAAGCAGAGGCAGGTAACTACAGACTCCATACTCCTACTTCCATACCAGGTAAGATAATTGCATCTATTATCAGGAGTAAACTTGAGGTCTACCAGTACAATGCTAAACAACCAGCAGTTAACAGATTCAGAAAGAGATCATGCCTGACCAAACTCCCTGACTCAAGTGGAAAGTCCTACATGATGTACCTAGACTTCCAGAAAGCATTTGATAAAATTTCCTCATGAACTGGTTTTGCTCAAAGCAGTGGGGATTCAAGTTTAAACTTGGAACGGAGAAGAAATTGGCTGAGGGTAGTCGGCCCCAGGTACTTGTTAAAGAAGTAATAGCAGAGTCAGTCATAGAGTCACACAGCACAGAAAGAGGCCCTTCGGCCCATCGTGTCCGCGCCGCCCATCAAGCCCTGTCTATTCTAATCCCATTTTCCAGCACTTGGTCCGTAGCCTTGTATGCTATGGCGTTTCAAGTGCTCATCTAAATGCTTCTTGAATGTTGCGAGGGTTCCTGCCTCTACCACCCTTTCAGGCAGTGAGTTCCAGATTCCAACCACCCTCTGGGTGAAAAAGTTTTTCCTCAAATCCCCTCCAAACCTCCTGCCCCTTACCTTGAAACTATGCCCCCTGGTTATTGACCCCTCTACTAAGGGGAAAAGTTCCTTTCTATCTACGCCCCTCATAATTTTGAACACCTCAATCAGGTCCCCCTTCAGCCTTCTCTGCTCTAAGGAAAACAACCCCAGCCTGTCCAGTCTCTCTTCATAGCTGAAACGCTGCAGCCCAGGTAACATCCTGGTGAATCTCCTCTGCACCCTCTCCAATGAAATCACATCCTTCCTATAGTGTGGCGACCAGAACTGCACACAGTATTCTAGCTGTGGCTTAACTAGCGTTTTGTACAGCTCCATCATAACCTTATATTCTATGCCTCGGCTAATGAAGGCAAGTATCCCATATGCCTTCTTAACCACCTTATCTACCTGTCCTGCTGCCTTCAGGGATCTATGTACATGCACACCAAGGTCCCTCTGATCCTCTGTCCTTCCTAGGGTCCTACCCTTCATTGTGTATTCCCTTGCCTCGTTAGTCCTCCCAAAATGCATCACCTCACACTTTTCAGGGTTAAATTCCATTTGCCACTGTTCTGCCCATCTGACCAACCCATCTTTATTGTCTTGTAGCCTGAGGCTTCCCTCCTCGCTATTTACCACTCCACCAATTTTTGTGTCATCTGCGAACTTACTGATCATACCTCCTACATTCATATCTCAATCATTAATGTACACTACAAACTTCAAAGGACCCAGCACCGATCCCTGCAGTACACCACTGGACACAGGCTTCCAGTCACAAAAACAACCTTCGACCATCACCCTCTGCCTCCTGCCACTAAGCCAATTTTGGATCCAATGTGCCAAATTGCCCTGGATCCCATGGGCTCCTACCTTCTTGACCAGTCTCCCATGTGGGACTTTGTCAAAAGCCTTACTGAAATCCATGTAGACTACATCAACTGCACTACCCTCATCCACACACCTAGTCACCCCTTCGAAAAATTCATCAAATTGGTCAGACACGATCTCCCCCTGACAAAGCCATGCTGACTATCCCTGATTAATCCCTGCCTCTTCAAGTGGAGACTAATTCTGTCCCTCAGAATTTTTTCCAATAATTTCCCCACCACTGATGTTAGGCTCACTGGCCTGTAATTCCCTGGTTTATCCCTACTACCCTTCTTGAACAATGGTACTACGTTAGCTGTTCTCCAGTCCTCTGGCACCTCCCCTGTGGCCAGAGAGGTTCTGAAAATTTGTGTCAGAGCCCCTGCAATCTCCTCCCTTGCCTCACACAGCAGCCTGGGATACATCTCGTCTGGGCCTGGGGATTTATCCACTTTTAAACCCGCTAAAACCGCTAGTACCTCCTCCCTCTCAATACTAATTTGTTCAAGTATATCACAATCCCCCTGCCTGATTTCTATGCCTACATCGTCCTTCTCCATAGTGAACACAGATGCAAAATATTCATTTAAAACCTCACCTACATCTTCCGGCTCTACACACAGATTGCAACTTTGGTCCCTAATGGGCCCTACTCTTTCCCTGGTTATCCTCTTGCCCTTAATATACTTAGAAAACACCTTGGGATTTTCCTTTATTTTGCCCACCAGTGTTATTTCATGCCCCCTCTTCGCTCTCCTAATTTCTTTTTTTTTTTTTAAGTACCCCCCTGCACTTTCTATACTCCTCTAGGGCTTCCACTGTTTTTAGTCCTTTGTATCTGCCAAAAGCCTCCCTTTTTTCCGAATCCATTCGCGTATATCCCTTGACATCCAGGGTTCCCTGGGCTTGTTGGTCCCACCCTTGACCTTTATGGGAACATGTTGGCGTTGTACTCTCTCTATTTCCTTTCTGAAAGAATCCCACTGCTCTGATGTGGATTTTCCTACAAGTAGCTGATCCCAGTCCACTTTTGCCAGCTCCTGCCTTATCATATTAAAATCGGCCTCCCCCAATTTAGAACCTTTATTTCTGGTCCATCTTTGTCCTTTTCCATGACTACCTTAAATCTCATCGAATTATGGTCACAGTCACCAAAATGCTCTCCTACTGACACTTCTACCACTTGCCCGGCTACATTCCCTAGAATTAGGCCCCCTTTCTTGTCGGACTTTCTACATGCTGGCTCAAAAAGCTCTCCTGGATGCACTTTAAGAATTCCGCACCCTCTAAGCCTTTCACACTCTGACTATCCCAGTTAATATTGGGGAAGTTGAAATCCCCTACTATTATTACCCTATTATTTCTACACTTCTCTGAGATTTGCCTACATATCTGTTCCTCTATCTCTCCCTGACTGTTTGGGGGCCTATAGTACACTCCCAGCAAAGTGTTTGCCCCCTTTTTGTTTTTAAGTTCTACCCATATGGCCTCATTAGAGGAACCTGCTAAGATATCATCCCTCCTTACAGCAGTAATTGACTCCTTGATTAATATTGCGACACCCCCTCCTCTTTTACACCCCCCTCTGTCTCGCCTGAAGATTCTATACCCCGGAATATTGAGCTGCTAGTCCTGCCCCTCCCTCAACCATGTCTCTTTGATAGCAACAATATCATACTCCCATGTGTTCAATTCATCTGCCTTACTCGCAAGACTCCTTGCATATCCAGCCTTGCCATACTCCCTTGTACCGTTACATATTTGCTCTGCCTTCCAGGCTGACTTGTTTTTTCCTCTATATTTGGCTGTGCATCACCCCCTACTATAGCTCCACTCCGTATCCCATCCCCCTGCCAAGTTAGTTTAAACCGCCCCCCACCCCCCCCAACAGTACTAGCAAACCTCCCCGCAAGGAAGTTGGTCCCGTTCCGGTTCAGGTGCAACCCGTCCGACTTGTACAGGTCCCACCTTCCCCAGAAGCAGACTCAGTGATCCAGGAAACTAAAGCCCTCCCGACTGCACCAACTCTTTAGCCACGCATTCATCTGCTCTATCCTCCTATTCCTATACTCACTAGCACGTGGCACCAGGAGTAATCCAGAGATTACAACCTTTGAGGTCCTGCTTTTTAATCTGCTACCTAGCTCCCTAAATTCTTGTTGCAGGACCTCATCCCTCTTTCTACCTATGTCGTTGGTACCAATGTGAACCACGACCTCTGGCTGTTCGCCCGCCCCCTTCAGAATGCCCTGCAGCCATTCAGTGACATCCTTGACCCTGGCACCAGGGAGGCAACATACCATCCTGGAGTCACATCTGCGGCCATAGAAACGTCTATCTCTTCCCCTTATGATAGAATCCCCTATCACTATTGCTCTCCCACTCTTTTTCCTCCCCTCCTGTGCAGCTGAGTCACTCGTAGTGCCACAGACTTGGCTCTTGCTGCATTCCCGAGAAATCATCTCCCCCAGCAGTATCCAAAACAGAAAATCTGTTGGAGAGGGAGATGGACCCAGGGGACTCCTGCACTACCTTCCTAGTTCTTTTACTCTGTCTGGCGGTCACCCATTCCCTGTCTGCCTGTGCACTCTTTACCTGCAGTGTGACCACCTCATTAAACGTGCTATCCACGAAGATCTCAGCTTCGCGGATGCTCCACAGTGACTCCAGCTGCAGCTCCAGAACGCGGATTTCGAGTAGCTGCAGCTGGAGACACTTCCTGCACATGTTTTCGCCCTGGACAGCGAAAGTGTCCCTGACTTCCTACATAGCACAGGAGGAGCACTCCACGCTACCCTGCCATGTCCTACCCTTAATTTACTCCCTTTACTTCCTTTAAATTAAAGAATATTAAATACACTAGGGACCTTACTTCCCTTTAAACACTACTTACTCTAAACTAGAGACCTGACTTTTACTTCAACGACTGGACTGTAGAAATACTCACCAGGTCCTACTTACCAATCAGCTCCTTCACTGGTTGTGACGTCACTTTAGAGGTTTCGCAGTTGTTGTTGTTTGACTGCTCCCGCTCTCTGACTCTTTCCCAACTCGCAGCACTCCGGTGTCGGGCCTCCTCTGCAGCGCTCTTTTATGGCCGCTCCTCCTTCTCTCAGGTCCCGCTGCCGCTCCCACACAGGTCCGCCTCCTCCGGTGAGGGTGGGGGTTTGGTGCGGAGTGGAGTGCCCCAGGGCTCGGTGTCGAGACCCCCACTGTTTATAATGTTGATTCCTGGCTTGGATCAGAAACTTGATGCAAATTGGTGAAACTTGCAAATGATACTAACGTAGGAGGGGCAGCTGGTTCAGAGCTCGAGAACAGCAACACAAGTTGGACAAAATATGCAAGAGGGTGGATCCCCACTGCAAAACAGTTCATGAGGAAATGTTATCAAATGCTTTCTGGAAGTCTCGGTACATCATGTAGGACTTTCCACTTGAAGTGCCATTTCCTTAAAACGGCAGATGAAATTCAGTACAGTTCGTAAAGTTCTGCACATGGCAAGAAAAATGAAGGGACACAAGTGCTCCACCAGTGGTGAAGTTGAAAGTGATCTGGCATTTCAGTAGATTCAACACGTCCAGACATTGGAGTGGCAATGAAAACAAATCGAATGCTGAACTATATCGGCAAAACAGTAAGTATAAGTTTGAAGAAATAGTACTCAAACTGTACAGTGCACTGGTCAGACCACACAGGGTGTTTGGTCTAGTTCTGATCACAGAGACACAAGGGAGATGTTCAGAGGCTTATCTCCATCATTGGAGAACCGTGAGGACGAGACTGCAGAAACTTGGGCATTTCAACCCTACCAGGAGGCTAAAAAGCGATTTTAATAGGGGTACACAAGATAGTGAACTATGTGGAAAAAAATAAAATTACTTCAAACTCAAGCATGGACACGTTCAAATTAGCAAAATGCACATTTAGGACTAATGCCAGGGAATAAGGCATCAACAACAGCTGGAATTGATTCCAAAGAGACTAATTGGGAGGTTAGGCACCGTGGAATGGGGACCTCCCCTCTCCTCCACCCAGCCAAACAGCATTTCTCCACTAAAATCAAGAATTAGATCCTTGTGTTTCAAACCTCAGAGTTTCCTTCAAGACAGAGAATTTTGCTGGATTCGATAACGCAAGGTGCTGCAAAATGGGACTTGCCACATTCAAAAATGAACTTGGTTCTTGAACATAAGAAATAGGAGCAGGAGTAGGCCAGGTAGCCCTCAAGCCTTTCGATTATTGGTTTAGTTGTTCCAGGTAGGATCGTAAATTTTGAGTGGGGAGAAGATACCAAGGCCAATCGGTACAAAAGCAAAATACTGCGGATGCTGGAAATGGGAAATATAAACAGAGAATGCTGGAAATACTCAGGTCAGGCAACATCTGGGGAGAGAGAAACAGAGTTAACCTTTCAGGTCGATGTCCTTTCGTCATCGAAGGCTAATAGGTAGCCTGGAGCTTGAGCCTTGCAGTTTATGAAGTCATAAGACCTGCTCACCGTCACATTCCTGTCTACCTAATGCATAAAGGTGCTCACCTCTGAATAAAAGACTTGCTCTAAGTCAAGCAAACTCACCGAGTATATTGATGAACTAGATGAACAGACATAGTACCAGTGACTGATGGGAAGCAAGCCGGATTACCCATATACAGAGTAGAATTCAAAAATAATAGTGGGCAGCATGAGACAGCAGAATGCATAGTTGATGAAAGTCCGTCAGAGAAATAAGAATCCTTTTTGCACTTTCTATGTACAGATAGGAGAAATTTCCTGACACGGAGTTGTGAATTCACTGCCAAGGTTATTGCTTGATGCAGAAACGATGTCAACATTCAAGATTAGATCGGATAGATGGATAAGGGAAAGGAGTTGAATGGACCTGGGAACTGGGTGGGTAAATGTGATTCGAGCTACTTGTTCCTGTGGAGGGTAAACGCCGCCATGGACTGGTTGGGCCGACACTTCTGTGTATTACTGTGTGTGCAGTTGCGATATCTTGTATAAATATCTCGTCACTGGAATGAATGCATCTGACCAATCACACGCCAACAGAACACTGGCCCAAGACAAAAACCCCCAAGCTCGACTGAAAATGGGCCGTGCTCACAAACATACCTTGAACATGCACCTGGATGGAATGTTCTGGGAAGGACAGATGACTCGAGCTGGGCCCCTGACAGTAGGTTTTAAAGTTGGTGTATCTGCAAACAGACGGCTGCCTCTCAGAGAGATCAGTCAATAAGCTCTGCAGACGAGCAGATGAAGGACAGCTAAGACAGCTGGCTGCTTGATTGCTGGTCGAAAGAACAGATAGATGGCATAACATGGTAATGAATGGTTAGTGAAACAGGCAGGCAGCTGGAGAACAAGCAGATTAACGAGAATATAAAGGACACAAAGATAGAATAAAACTAGCTCAGAGCTTCTGGTGGGGCTTTCTAATAAGTCTGAGACAATAAATTGGTTTCAAGCATCCAAAGCAAAAAGAGAGTGAGATCTATGCATTGACTTTATAAAGGGATAAAGGGAATCAGAGTACAACAGGGGCAACCTTTGGACAGGGTCAGAGGCTGAAGGGGTAAAACATGAACATGGAGTTCACTTTTGCCATAGTTGGGGCCAGATTCTAATCTGGATCAGATCACAGGTTTTTATTTTTTAAACGGTCACATTGAATTCACAAACAGGCTGTGACATGGACAATAAATCTGGCACAGGAAATAAATAAATAATAATGTTGCACTTGAGCAGATCCCATCAGGGACTGACAAAGAACATCAGTGAATGGATTTAAAACAGACTGAACAGGGGGCAGGGGATGAGCTTGAGAGAGAAAAACAGAACTAATTCAAGTGAAACAATGAGAACTCAAAACACAGTTAGACTTCTTGGCCACAGAATGAGCAGAAAGATGTGTCTACACATCAGGTAACAGTGATAGATACCCAGACAGTGACTGGGGTATCTCAGTGTGAGGTTAGTAAATACCCCAATTACTGTCTGGCTATCAGTGTGAGGTCAGTGATCCTCCAGTCACTGTCTGGGTATCAGTGTGAGGTCAGTGTGAGGTCAGTGACTGTCTGGGTATCAGTGTGAGGTCAGTGATCCCCCAGTCACTGTCTGGGTATCAGTGTGAGGTCAGTGATCCCCCAGTCACTGTCTGGGTATCAGTGTGAGGTTACAGCGATACCCCAGTCACTGTCTGGGTATCAGTGTGAGGTTACAGTGATCCCCCAGTCACTGTCTAAGTATCAGTGTGAGGTTACAGTGATCCTCCAGTCACTGTCTGGGTATCAGTGTGAGGTCAGTGATCCTCCAGTTACTGTCTGGGTATCAGTGTGAGGTCAGTGATCCTCCAGTCACTGTCTGGGTATCAGTGTGAGGTCAGTGATCCCCCAGTCACTGTCTGGGTATCAGTGTGAGGTCAGTGACCCTCCAGTCACTGTCTGGGTATCAGTGAGGGGTCAATGATTCCCCAGTCACTGTCTGGGTATCAGTGTGAGGTCAGTGACCCTCCAGTCACTGTCTGGGTATCAGTGTGAGGTCAGTGATCCCCCAGTCACTGTCTGGGTATCAGTGTGAGGTCAGTGATCCCCCAGTCACTGTCTGGGTATCAGTGTGAGGTTACAGTGATCCTCCAGTCACTGTCTGGGTATCAGTGTGAGGTTACAGTGATCCTCCAGTCACTGTCTGGGTATCAGTGTGAGGTTACAGTGATCCTCCAGTCACTGTCTGGGTATCAGTGTGAGGTCAGTGATCCCCCAGTCACTGTCTGGGTATCAGTGTGAGGTCAGTGATCCCCCAGTCACTGTCTGGGTATCAGTGTGAGGTTACAGTGATCCTCCAGTCACTGTCTGGGTATCAGTGTGAGGTTACAGTGATCCTCCAGTCACTGTCTGGGTATCAGTGTGAGGTTACAGTGATCCTCCAGTCACTGTCTGGGTATCAGTATGAGGTCAGTGATCCCCCAAGTCACTGTCTGGGTATCAGTGTGAGGTCAGTGACTGTCTGGGTATCAGTGTGAGGTCAGTGATCCCCCAGTCACTGTCTGGGTATCAGTGTGAGGTTACAGTGATCCCCCAGTCACTGTCTGGGTATCAGTGTGAGGTCAGTGATCCCCCAGTCACTGTCTGGGTATCAGTGTGAGGTCAGTGATCCCCCAGTCACTGTCTGGGTATCAGTATGAGGTTACAGCAATACCCTCATTCATAGAAACTAATGAAGTAGTGTTCGAGCCTGTTCCGCCATTCAATTACATTCTGTTTGGTCTGTATCTCAACTCCATTTACCTGCCTTTGATCGATATCCCTTGATACCCTTACCTAATAAAAATTTGTTGATCTCAGACTTGAAAATTTAAATTTCACTGTCTGGATCTTTCATACTCTAAGCTCAGAGGACTGCTTATACGCTGCACTCAATTAGTGCTGGTTACATGATGAGCTGGTCCTGATGGTACTGAACCTCTCCGAGGATGTAATTTTGACAGCTGAAGGCTACGACTAGTTATGCAAGAGTGCAATATTTTCGCAGCATATGGACATAGCGATAAAGAAACATCTGTTTACCCAACCAGCGCACTGCTGTAGGACAGTATTAGGAGAGGACAGTATTCGGCTTGTGTGTAGTGTGTACTGATCAGTCTGTAAGTAACATCAGGCATTTAGTGAGAGCTACCAAAAAACTCCATCTCCATTCGCAAAGATACAGCGCTTTCCCTTTTCTGTGTTCTGGTTGAAAAGACAGATAGGTGACCCGCTGATCTGAGTATGTAACCAGCCAACTGGCAGTGATGACACTAGTAACACACACTGTGGGGGGACGCAGCTGGCCTTTACTGTACTCCCACTCCCAATGAAGCTCAAAATCCCGCCATCTCAGTAACTGTTGGAGTCCTCAGTGAGCATCGTGGGCAGCTCATGAATATTTTCATCATTTCTCGAGCATGTCTCAGACATACGCTGACTGTAAAATGACTGATTTTGTTATGTACTGTCCTGTCTTGTGCGCCATATGTTTGAAGAATGGGTAGTATATAACACCCAAGCACCACACATCCCTTCACAAGTGAGGTCAGGGTCAGGCCAGTCTGAGTGTTATTTATTAATGTGTGCACAACATTTATTTTCCATTTTGAAGAGTGAGCAGCAATTCCATATCACATTGCAGTAAAATTGAGGTTTTTACAACATATGAATCAATATCCACAAAACACACTATAAGCGGCAAACACAGTGCGGAAACAGCTCGCACCCGAGAGGGAGACCAAGAGTCTTAGCAAGAAATTTTACAGCTTTTTTTTTAAAAAAAGGATTGAGAGATATTTTTCCTTCAGCTGAAATATTCTGTGGTATTCTAACCAACCCATCCAGATGCAAGCTTAAAGGCTGCAGACAGCATTTGGCATGTTTCTATCTGTCTATCATGATGCAAGTGGCGTTTCTACAAGCAGTGAAAGAACATGCTGGTAAACATGGGTGCGATATGACAATACAAGTTAATTTTTGAAATCATGGCAGATTAAACAAAAAGTAGCCTCAATTAAAAGCCAAGCATGAAACTGCCCTTTCAACAAAGGACTGTTCCACTACGTCAGGGATCCAGACAACACGAGGGACCTGGGCTCCAACTGTGATTGCGACATCCGTTAACGTTAATGACAAGGGAGACATTTATATTTCTTCAAGGATATTACATTTTAAACCATTAAAATTTTAACAAGAAATCCAATTACCCATCAAATTTAAATAGTTTTCAGTCAGCAATTTATGTTGGGGATTAACTTCATCCCACCCTTGGTCAATTAAGAACTCCCGAGGTGGCAGCCATGAAAAATATGCTTGAAGTTTGCTTTCAGTAGAAGGGACACAGTGCTAAAGTCCTGTTCATTGGTCTGTAGGGGAGAATAACCACCTTTGGAATCTCACTCTTTAATTATTAAATGTTATCCATCTCAGTCAGAGTTCATTCTGTATTCATTTAAAGTTGGAACAATTTAGGGACGCTTTCTTCAAAAGCAGCTCACATTTTAAAAACATGATGCACTGCCAGGCCAGAGGGAAATACGCCATCAATAATTCTTTTCTCTAAAAGAGGGATTTAAACTGACACTTTTTACCTCCTATTTTAAAAAGATTTTAAACCAGTGACTCAGCTGAATTATCACTAAAAAAAGACTTGCATTTATGGAGTGTCTTTCACAACCTCAGCACGTCCCAAAGTACTTCACAGCCTATGAAATACTTCTGAAGTGTAGTCACTGTTGTAATGTAGGTGCAGTTATAAAACCAGCGGTCTCCTCACTGCCACCCCTGAGTAACTCTTCCAATCAATCAGTCCTCACTCAACCACCCCACCAAAAAAGACACCGATAACCAAGAAAAAGGACAGGAAGAAAGAACAGAGATTTCCAGAGAAAAAGAGGGGAAAAGAAAGACTTGCTTTTCTACAGCGCCTTTCACGACCTCAGGACGTCCCAAAGCTCTTCACAGCCTATGAAGTCATTTTGAAGTGTAATCACTGTTGAAATGCAACAGCACAATTTGCTTACAGCAAGGTCCCACAAACAGCAATGAGATAAATGACCAGATAATCGGTTTTAGTGATTGAGGGCTAAGTATTGGCCAGGACACCGGGGAGAACTCCCCTGCTCTTCTTCAGATAGTGCCATGGGATCTTTTACGTCCATTTGAGGGGGCAGACGAAGCCTCGGTTTAACATTTCATCTGAAAGCCGGCACCTCTGACAGTGCAGCAATCACTCAGTACTGCACTGAAGTCTCAGCCTAGATTATGTGCTTATGTCTCTGGACTGGGGCTTGATCCCATGACCTTCTCGCTCGGAAACGAGTGTGATACCACTGAGCAAAGGCTGACACTGGAGAAGAAAAAAACCAAGGTACATAGAAAGAAACTACCACCACCCTCAACCCCAAAGCCCGGGCGTGAACATCTCCTGTGGTTTTGCATCATCAACCTGCCCTGATAATAGCGGTAATGTTACTGGGCTAGTAATCCAGGGGACTGGACTAATGATCCAGAGACGTGAGTTCAAATCCCACCACGGCAGCTGGGGAATTTAAATTCAGTCGATTAAATAAATCTGGAATAAAAAGCTAGTATCAGTAATGGTAACCATGAAACTATCAGATTGTCGTAAAAACCCATCTGGTTCACTATTGTCCTTTAGGGAAGGATATCTGACGTCCTTACCTGGTCTGGCCTATATGTGACTCCAAACCCACAGCAATGTGGTTGACTCTTAACTGCCCTCTGAAATGGCCTAGCAAGCCACTCAGTTGTAACTAACTGCTACGAAACTCAAGAATGAAACCGGACGGGCCACCCGGCATCGACCTCGGCACCGGCTACGGACATGGCAATGGCACACCCAGCCCAGTCAACCCTGCAAAGTCCTCCTCACCAACATCTGGGGACCTGTGCCAAAATTAGGAGAGCTGTCCCACAGACTAGTCAGGCAACAGCCTGACATAGTCATACTCACAGAATCATACCTTTCAGCCAATGTCCCAAACTCCTCCATCACCATCCCAGGGTATGTCCTGCCCCACCGGCAGGACAGACCCACCAGGGGTGGCGGCACAGTGGTATACAGTCGGGAAGGAGCAGCCCTGGGAGTGCTCAACATTGACTCCAGACCCCATGAAGTCTCATGGCTTCAAGTCAAACATGGGCTGATTACCACCTACCGCCCTCCCTCAGCTGATGAATCAGTACTTCGCCATGTTGAACACCACTTGGAAGAAGCACTGAGAGTAGTAAGGGCACAGAATGTACTCTGGGTGGGGGTCTTCAATGTCCATCACCAAGAGTGGCTCGGTAGCACCACAACTGACCGAGCTGGCCGAGTCTTGAAGGACATAGCTGCCAGTCTGAGCCTGTGACAGGTGGGGAGAGAACCAACACGAGGGAAAAACCTACTTGACCTCGCCCTCACCATTCTACCTGTCGCAGATGCATCTGTCCATGACAGTATTGGTAGCAGTGATCACCGCACAGTCATTGGGGAGACGAAGTCCCGTCTACACACTGAGAACACCCTCCATCGTGTTGTGTGGCACTACCACCGTGCTAAATGGGATAGATTCAGAACAGATCTAGCAGCTCAAAACTGGGCATCCATGAGGCACTGTGGGCCATCAGCAGCAGTAGAATTGTATTCCACCACAATCTGTAACCTCCTGGTCCGGCATATCACTCACTCTACCATTACCATCAAGCCAGGCAACCAACCCTGGTTCAATAAGGAGTGTAGAAGAGCATGCCAGGAGCAGCACCAGGCGTACCTAAAAATGAGGTGCCAACCTGGGGAAGCTGCAACACAGGACTACACGCATGCTAAAAAGCAGAAGCAGCATGCTATAGACAGGGCTAAGCGATTCCACAATCAACGGATCACATCAAAGCTCTGCAGTCCTGCCAGATCCGGTCGTGAATGGTGGTGGACCATTGAACAACTAACGGGAGGAGGAGGCTCCATGAATATCCCCATCCTCAATGATGGTGGAGCCTAGCACGTGAGTGCAAAAGACAAGGCTGAAGCATTTGCAACCACCTTCAGCCGGAAGTGCCGAGTGGATGATCCATATCGGCCTCCTCCTGAGGTCCCCACCATCACAGAAGCCAGTCTTCAGCCAATTCAATTCACTCCACGTGATATCAAGAAACGGCTGAACACACTGGATACAGCAAAGACTGTGGGCCCTGACAACATCCCGGCTATCGTGCTGAAGACTTGTGCTCCAGAACTAGCCGCACCTCTAGCCAAGCTGTTCCAGCACAGCGAAAACACTGGCATCTATCAGACAATGTGGAAAACTGCCCAGATATGTCCTGTCCACAAAAAACAGGACAAATCCAATCCGGCCAATTACCGCCCCATCAGTCTACTCTCAATCATCAGCAAAGTGATGGAAGGTGTCATCAACAGTGCTATCAAGCGGCACATACTCACCAATAACCTGCTCACTGATGCTCAGTTTCGGTTCCGCAAAGACCACTCGGCTCCTGACCTCATTACAGTCTTGGCCCAAACATGGACAAAGGAGCTGAATTCCAGAGGTGAGGTGAGAGTGACTGTCCTTGATATCAAGGCAGCATTTGACCAGGTGTGGCATCAAGGAGCCCTGGTAAAACTGAAGTCAATGGGAATCAGGGGGAAAACTCTCCACTGGCTGGAGTCATACCTAGCACAAAGGAAGATGGTTGTGGTAGTTGAAGGTCAATGATCACAGCTCCAGGACATTGCTGCAGGAGTTCCTCAGGGCAGTGTCCTAGGCCCAACCATCTTCAGCTGCTGCATCAATGACCTTCCCTCCTATATAAGGTCAGAAATGGGGATGTTCGCTGATGACTGCACAGTGTTCAGCGCTATTCACAACTCCTCAGATAATGAAGCAGTCCATGCCCACATGCAACAAGACCTGGACGACGTTCAGGCTTGGGCCGTATAAGTGGCAGGTAACATTCGCGCCACAGAAGTGACAGGCAATGACTATCTCCAACAAGCGAGAATCTAACCACCGCCCCTCGACATTCAACGGCATTACCATCGCCGACTCCCCCATCCTGGGGGTCACCATTGACCAGAATATTAACTGGACCAGCCACATAAATACTGTGGCAACAAGAGGTCAGAGGCTAGGTATTCTGCAGCGAGTGTCTCACCTCCTGACTCCCCAAAGCCTTTCCATCATCTACAAGGCACAAGTCAGGAGTGTGATGGAATACTCTCCACTTGCCTGGATGAGTGCAGCTCCAACAACACTCAAGAAGCTAGACACCATCCAGGACAATGCAGCCAGCTTGATTGGCACCCCATCCACCACCATAAACATTCACTCCCTCCACCAGCGGCGTACCGTGGCTGCAGTGTGTACCATCTACAAGACGCACTGCAGCAACTCACCAAGGCTTCTTCGGCAGCACCTCCCAAACACGCGACCTCTTCCACCTAGAAGGACAAGGGCAGCAGGCGCATGGGAACACCACCACCTCCAAGTTCCCCTCCAAGTCACACACCATCCTGACTTGGAAGTATATCGCCGATCCTTCATCGTCGCTGGGTCAAAATCCTGGAACTCCCTACCTAACAGCACTGTGGGAGTACCTTCACCACAGGGACTGCAGCGGTTCAAGGCGGTGGCTCACCACCACCTTCTCAAGGGCAACTAGGGATGGGCAATAAATGCTGGCCTTGCCAGCGACGCCCACATCCCATAAACGAATAAAAAAATAATTGGTTCTGCACCAGTTCATTGGTAGTTAGCTGATGTGTACACATTTTTATGTCTCCATTTTCCTTCCCATGTTTTCATCTTCAATTGTTGGGTCAGAATGACACTGCCCATGAAGACCTCCACAAATCCATTTGACATAATTTCATCAATTCATCAGGAAGTACATGAGCAGTATGGGAGAAGGCACCTCCTTCCAACCCAGAGATAATACTTGGAAACTCTAATTTCCCCATCCACAACAAAAAGCAAAGCACCAGGTCGAACCGGGACTCAAACTCGGGTCTCCTGGAATTGTAGCTCCTGAACCAGCCAGTTAAGTCTTCACTGAATTAAATTGCTTTCTTTTCTCGGAATGCTGGATATGCAAGGAACTGTATTGGCTGTACAAGAAAGAATTGGACAGTGGCAATGGAAATCTAAAAATAGGTTTGTACTATCCCAGAGGCACTTCCCTCAAATCTAGCCAGGTTTTAAGGAGGGAGATATGGAAACTTTGCCTCCTCTCACACATTAGACACTGCAGGCAGGCATCATGCTGCTGCTCTTAACTGCTGAGTGGGCTAAGTGGTACAACACAACAGCCAATGAAGGCCCCGTCTCTATTTCGTCACATTTGGGATGCCCAGGAAAGCAAAAGTCATCATTCTGCACCTTTCCTCAGCATCCAAACCGATTATCAGGAACTCAATGCAAAAGAAATAAACCCACCAACCACTCCATGACAGCACAGCTTGAATTATCTTTTTAAAAAAGATCTTGGGTGTTTTTGTGCTCATTAAGGTGAGGGATGTTAACATTGGAGAAACTAGAACATTTTCTGCCACATTATCAGAATATACAACATTCGGATGCAGGGTAAAACACCTTTTAAAAGTCTTGAATTTATTCAGCACTTCCCACGTTTCAGAAATATCAGAGCATTCGTGCAAGTAAATGCTTTTGAAGTGCGGTGACCATTATTTAGGCAAACATGACAGCAAATTTATGCATGGCAAGATCCCACAAACAACAACTGGATGACTGATGAGTTTATCTACTTTTGGTGGTGTTGGCTGAGGGAGGAACGCTGGCCAGGTCACCCAGAGAACTCCTTTTGGATATATATTAATGACCTGGACTTGGGTACATAGGGCATCATTTCAAAATCTGCAGAAGACAGGAAACTAGGAAATGTAGTAACCGTGAGAAGGACAGTAACAGACTTCAGGAGGACACAGACAGACTGGTGAAATGGGCAGGCACAAGGCAGATGAAATTTAACGCAGAGATGTGAGAAGTTATTCATTTTGTAGGGAGAATGAGGAGTTGCAGGAACAGAGCGATCTGGGGGTGTATGTACACAAGTCACTGAAGGTGGCAGGACAAGTTGAGAAGGCTGTTGAAAAGGCATACGGGATCCTTGGCTTTATAAATAAAGTACAAAAGCAAGGAAGTTATGCTGAACCTTGATAAAACACAGCTGGAGTATTGTGTCCAATTCTGGGCACCACACTTTAGGAAGGATGTCAAGGCCTTGGAGGGGGTGCAGAGATTTACTAGAATGGTTCCAGGGATGAGGGACTTCAGTTATGTGGAGAGATTAGAAAAATTGGGGTTGTTCTTAGACCAGTGAAGGTTAAGGGGAGGCTTGATGGAGGTGTTCAAAAGCATTAAAGGTTTTGATAGAATAAATAAGGAGAAACTGTTTGTGGCAGAAGGGTCAGTAACCAGAGGACACAGATTGAAGGTAACTGGAAAAAGAACCAGATGCGACATGAAAAATAAATGACGCAGCGAGTTATGCTGATCTGCAATGGACTGCTTCAAAGGGCGGTGCAAACAGATTCAAAAACTTTCAATAGGGAATGGGAGAAATACTTGAAGTGGAAAATGTTGCAGAGCTATGGGGAAAGAGCAAGGGAGTGGGACTAATTGGTTAGCTTCTTCAAAGAGCCAGGCACAGGCACGATGGGTTGAATGGTCCTTCTGTTCTGTCATTCTATTATTCTAGGCTCCTACCCAGACCCCTTCATCTAATATAGAACACTAATACTGCTCCTACCCAAACCCCTTCATCTAACGCAACAACAACTTGTATTTATATAGCGCCTTTAACATAGTAAAACATCCCAAGGCGCTTCACAGGAGTGCGATCAAACAAAATTTGACACTGAGCCACATAAGGAGAGATTAGGGCAGTAGATGTAGGTTTTAAGGAGCGTCTTAAAGGAGGAAAGAGAGGTAGAGAGGTGGAAAGGTTTAGAGACCCCTTCATCGCACAACACACACTGCTTGACAGAAATAGATTGCATGTGTAACAACAGTTTTGCGGGATAATAGTTTATTTTTAAATACATTATACTTCTACATGCTCACGGTCATCTCGTGTTTGCATTGTGCAATAGCATACAACCAGTAAATCAATCTCACTACTCTTACTATTTTTAGATTTCAAAACCGCTGTCTTAGGCAGCATTCAGCTGTTTCACCTTCAGACTTATCATGTGCAACGCAGTGCTTCCACCAATATATTGGTGTCAGTCTTGGTTCAATGATAGCACTCTCACCTGGGTCAGTAGCCTATGGATTCAAGCCACACTCGAGACTTGAGCATCTAATAGAAACATAGAAGATAGGAGCAGGAGTAGGCCATTCGGCCCCTCGAGCCTGCTCCGCCATTTAATGAGATCATGGCTGATCATCCAAATTCAGTACCCTGTCCCTGTCTTCTCCCCATATCCCTTGATCCCTTGAGCCTTAAGAAATATATCTATCTCCTTCCTGAATATATTTAATGAATTGGCCTCAACTGCCTTCTGTGGTAGAGAATTCCACAGGTTCACCACTCTCTGCGTGAAGAAATTCCTCATCATCTCAGTCCTAAATGGCTTACCCCTTATCCTTAGACTGTGACCCCTGGTTCTGGACTCCCCCGCCATCGGGAACATCCTTCCTGCATCTAGTCTGTCTAGTCCTGTTAGAATTTTATAAGTTTCAATGAGATCCCCTCTCATTCTTCTAAACTCTAGCGAATACAAGCCCAATCGTCCCAATCTCTCTTCATACGTCATTCCTGCCATCCCAGGTATCAGTCTGGTGAATCTTCGCTGCACTCCCTCCATGGCAAGAACATCCTTCCTCAGATAAGGCGACCAAAACTGCACACAATACTCAAGGTGTGGTCTCACCAAGGCCCTGTACAACTGCAGCAAGACATCCTTGCTCCTGTACTCGAATCCTCTCGCTATGAAGGCCAACATACCATTTGCCTTCTTAACCGCCTGCTGCACCTGCATGCTTACCTTCAACGACTGGTGCACAAGGACTCCCAGGTCTCGTTGCACTTCCCCTTTTCCCAATCTATTGCCGTTCAGATAATAATCTGCCTTCCTGTTTTTGCCACCAAAGTGGATAACCTCGCATTTATCCACATTATACTGCATCTGCTATGCATCTGCCCAATCACCCAATCTGTCCAAATCATCCTGGAGTTTCTCTGCATCCTCCTCACAACACACACGCCCACCCAGCTTTGTGTCATCTGCAAACTTGGAGATATTACATCTAGTTCCCTCGTCTAGATTATTAATATATATATAGTGAATAACTGGGGTCCTAGCACCGATCCCTGCGGTACCCCACTAGTCACTGCCTGTCACTCGGAAAAAGACCCGTTTATTCCAACTCTCTGCTTCCTGTCTGCCAACCAGTTCTCTATCCAAGTCAGTACCTTGCCCCCAATCCCATGTGCTTTAACTTTGCACGCCAATCTCTTATGCGGGACCTTATCGAAAGCCTTCTCAAAGTCCAAATACACCACATCCACTGGTTCTCCGTCATCTATTCTACCAGTTACCTCCTCAAAAAATTCCAGTAGATTAGTTAAGCATGATTTACCTTTTGTAAATCCATGTTTTCCAAGTGCTCTGCTATTACATCTTTTATAATGGACTCTAGCATTTTCCCCACTACCGATGTCAGGCTTACCGGTCTATAATTCCCCGTTTTCTCTCTCCCACCTTTTTTAAATAGTGGGGTTACATTAGCTATCCTCCAATCTATGGGAACTGTTCCAGAGTCTATAGAATTTTGGAAAATGACCAGCAATGCATCTACTATTTCTAGGGCCACTTCCTTAAGTACCCTAGGATGTAGATTATCAGGCCCTGGGGATTTATCGGCCTTCAATCCCACCAATTTCCCGAACACCATTTCCCTACAAATACTAATTTCATTCAGTTCTTCCCTCTCATTAGACCCTATGTTCCCCGACATCTCTGGGAGGTTATCTAGGATTACACTTCAATGCATTGAGGGAGTGTTATACTGACAGTGGGGCCATCTTTCAGATGAGACTTTACACTGAGGCCCAGTCTGTCCTCTCAGGTAGATGTAAAAGATGCCATGGCACTATTTGAAGCACTGAAGGGGAGTTCTCCTGGTGTCCTGGCCTATATTGATTTGTCAATCAACATCACCAAAGTAGATTACCTGGTCATTTATCTCATCGCTGTTAGTGGGATCTTGCTGTGAAGACAGACAGTTGCGTTTCCTGTATTGTAACAGTGACTACACTTAATTGGCTGTAAAGTGCTTTAGGACATCCTGAGGTTGTGATATAAATTCACATTCTTTCTTTATACAAGAGATCCAATTCATTTACTGAGGTTTCCTGCCCTAATTTTGTTTGATAACGCTCCTGTGAAGCGCCTTGAGTCGTCTTACTATGTTAAAGGCGCTATATAAATACAAGTTGCAGTTGTTGTTGCGGTAAAGGACATTAGTGAACCAGTTGAGTTTTTACAACAATCCAACAGCTTCATGTTCACTTTTACTGGTACCAGCTTTATTTTAAACTGAATTCAAATTCTCAAACTGCCATGTTGGAATTTGATCTCTCCTTCTCTGCATTATCAGTCCAGGTCCCTGGATTACAGATGCATAGAATGACACAGAATATACAGCACAGCAACAGGCCATTCGGCCCAACCAGCCCATGCTGGGGTTTATGCTCCACACTTTACCACTGCTGACTAGAGCGTGGCATAGGAGCAACCGTTTGGCATGCAGCTCCTCTATATGACACATCAAAGAACTATGCCACCAATGTCACCAAGGAAGAGCCCTCAAATCCCACAATTACCGTGTGAACTGCTGGCACAACTGCACATTTCGCAACTTGCAATTCTGTGTCAAATTCAAACTTCAACAAAACAGCAACCCCGCAGGGTGGAGTAGCAATGCACTGCCCCATAAAGTGATCGGTTAACACGTGCACAGTTTCTCAAAAAACAATACTCAATCCCAGCATTCTCAGTTGGCACAAGGTCAAACACTTCACAGACAACGACAATTCAATTACAGACAGAGGGCAAAGGTGTCATTTTCAATTGAAGGAAACAGAAACTTTACTTCAAGACTGCATTCTTGGCATATGCAATGAAGTAAGAAGTTATAACTCTCTCAATTTTCAGTAAAATGGCTTTTTTTTAAAAAAAAAAAGGGGGCTATTGACAGCACCGCACTTTTGGTATTTCACACCCCCACGCACACCAGTCACCGCAGGAAAACCAACTCTTTACAATCTATATTAACGATTTGGAGGAGGGGACCGAGTGTAACATATCAAAGTTTGCAGATGATACAAAGATGGGAGGGAAAGTAGAAAGTGAGGAGGACATAAAAAACCTACAAGGGGATATAGACAAGCTGGGTGAGTGGGCAGAGATTTGGCAGATGCAATACAATATTGGAAAATGTGAGGTTATGCACTTTGGCAGGAAAAATCAGAGAGCAAGTTATTATCTTAATGGCGAGAAACTGGAAAGTACTGCAGTACAAAGGGATCTGGGGGTCCTAGTGCAAGAAAATCAAAAAGTTAGTATGCAGGTGCAGCAGGTGATCAAGAAGGCCAACGGAATGTTGGCTTTTATTGCTAGGGGGATAGATTATAAAAACAGGGAGGTATTGCTACAGTTATATAAGGTATTGGTGAGACCGCATCTGGAATACTGCATACAGTTTTGGTGTCCATACTTAAGAAAAGACATACTTGCTCTCGAGGCAGTACAAAGAAGGTTCACTCGGTTAATCCCCGGGATGAGGGGGTGGACATACGAGGAGAGGTTGAGTAGATTGGGACTCTACTCATTGGAGTTCAGAAGAATGAGAAGCAATCTTATTGAAACATATAAGATTGTGAAGGGGCTTGAGCGGGTGGATGCGGTAAGGATGTTCCCAAGGATGGGTGAAACTAGAACTAGGGGGCATAATCTTAGAATAAGGGGCTGCTCTTTCAAAACTGAGATGAGGAGAAACTTCTTCACTCAGAGGGTAGTAGGTCTGTGGAATTTGCTGCCCCAGGAAGCTGTGGAAGCTACATCATTAAATAAATTTAAAACAGAAATAGACAGTTTCCTAGAAGTAAAGGGAATTAGGGGTTACGGGGAGCGGGCAGGAAATTGGACATGAGGCTGAGTTCGGATCGGTCGAGGCCCTGTGGGTGGCATAGCGGGCCCAGGGGCTGAGTGGCCGGGTCCTGCTCCTACTTCTTGTGTTCTTTAGATTTGAGGTGAGGATCAGATCAGCCATGATCTTATTGAATGGCGGAGCAGGCTCGAAGGGCCGATTGGCCTACTCCTGCTCCTATTTCTTATGTTCTTATGTTCTTATTTCCCATGGAAAGAGGAAAAACAAACATCACAAAATACTGCGTCAATGTCCCAATAAAAAATGCCATTTATTCCCCTGCCCCCCACCCATTTCAAAGAGGCACAAAAATAATTTCAGCCAAAGTTACTATAAAATAACTCGAAGGTTTTTACTTCTGACTCTATTTCTACCTCACCAAGGAACTGAGCTAAAGTGCAAGGAGGCCAAATGGTACGATCTACATTATTCAGTTGTGACTAGTCGCACCGCACAAATAACATTCCTATGATCGTAACAAAACTGAACCTATAACATTTAGTAGTGAATTTAGAAAGATAGAAGCAGGAGTAGGCCATTCGGCCCCTCGAGCCTGCTCCGCCATTTAGTGAGATCATGGCTGATCATCCAAATTCAGTACCCTGTCCCTGCCTTCTCCCCATATCCCTTGATCCCTTGAGCCTTAAGAAATATATCTAACTCCTTCCTGAATATATTTAATGAATTGGCCTCAACTGCCTTCTGTGGTAGAGAATTCCACAGGTTCACCACTCTCTGCGTGAAGAAATCCTCATCATCTCAGTCCTAAATGGCTTACCCCTTATCCTTAGACTGTGACCCCTGGTTCTGGACTCCCCCGCCATCGGGAACATCCTTCCTGCATCTAGTCTGTCTAGTCCTGTTAGAATTTTATAAGTTTCAATGAGATCCCCTCTCATTCTTCTAAACTCTAGCGAATACAAGCCCAATCGTCCCAATCTCTCTTCATAAGTCATTCCTGCCATCCCAGGTATCAGTCTGGTGAATCTTCGCTGCACTCCCTCCATGGCAAGAACATCCTTCCTCAGATAAGGCGACCAAAACTGCACACAATACTCAAGGTGTGGTCTCACCAAGGCCCTGTACAACTGCAGCAAGACATCCTTGCTCCTGTACTCGAATCCTCTCGCTATGAAGGCCAACATACCATTTGCCTTCTTAACCGCCTGCTGCACCTGCATGCTTACCTTCAACGACTGGTGCACAAGGACTCCCAGGTCTCGTTGCACTTCCCCTTTTCCCAATCTATTGCCGTTCAGATAATAATCTGCCTTCCTGTTTTTGCTTCCAAAGTGGATAACCTCGTATTTATCCACATTATACTGCATCTGCCCAATCACCCAACTTGTCCAAATCATACTGAAGTTTCTCTGCATCCTCCTCACAACACACACGCCCACCCAGCTTTGTATCGTCTGCAAACTTGGAAATATTACATCTAGTTCCCTCGTCTCGATCATTGATATATATTGTGAATAACTGGGGTCCTAGCACCGATCCCTGCGGTACCCCACTAGTCACTGCCTGCCACTCGGAAAAAGACCCGTTTATTCCAACTCTTTGCTTCCTGTCTGCCAACCAGTTCTCTATCCAAGTCAGTACCTTACCCCCAATCCCATGGGCTTTAACTTTGCACGCTAATCCCTTATGTGGGACCTTATCGAAAGCCTTCTGAAAGTCCAAATACACCACATCCACTGGTTCTCCCTTATCTATTCTACCAGTTACATCCTCAAAAAATTCCAGTAGATTAGTCAAGCATGATTTACCTTTTGTAAATCCATGGTGACTTTGTCCGATCCGGTCACTGTTTTCCAAGTGCTCTGCTATTACATCTTTTATAATGGACTCTAGTATTTTGCCCACTACCGATGTCAGGCTTACCAGTCTATAATTCCCCGTTTTCTCTCTCCCACCTTTTTTAAATAGTGGGGTTACATTAGCTACCCTCCAATCCATGGGAACTGTTCCAGAGTCTACAGACTTTTGGAAGATGACCAGCAATGCATCTATTTCTAGGGCCACATTTGATCATTAATGTCTATATATCCCTAAAGCCTTCAGTATGAGCCTGGGCTAGTTCCACATCTTTAATCCAGGCACAGGCTTGAGGTTTTCTTTCTGGACCCACATCATCTTGTAATTGACTGAAGAGTAAAACAAAGCTGACATTTTATCAAATATTACAGAAGTTAGTTTGATGATGCGGGAGTCTTCACTAAAGTCGTGTCACATGATGTCAGACCTCACAGGACAACAGATTATTTTCAATATATTTATTATACATTTATACATCCCATTACACACAGGCAGCTTTCTGTGAATGTCACTAATAATGTGCGTGTCAAATGTTCATGCTGTATCAGCTTGAACCATGAAAACCACCCAGCAGCACAATTAGAATGCTTCTCCTTTCAAAGTTGGCAGGATAGAAGGTGTGTACTTGTAATGGTTTTCGTGTAATGGACTAAGTAACATACAACATGACATATAAATAGAGGCAGAGAGTATAAAAGGCAGGAAGTTACACTAACCCTATATAAACACTAGTCCGGCCCCAGCTGGAGTATTGGGTCCAGTTCTGGGCACCACACTGTAGGAAGGATGTGGAGGCTTTGGAGAGGGTACAGAAGAGATTTACTAGAATGGTTCCAGGGATGAGGGATTACAGTTATGTGGATAGACTGGAGAAGCTGAGGTTGTTCCCCTTGGAGCAGAGAAGGCTAAGAGGAGGTTTGATAGAGGTGTTTAAAATCATGAAGGATTTAGACAGAGTAAATAAAGAGAAACGGTTTCCAATGGCTGAAGGGTCGATAAACAGAGGGCACAGATTTAAGGTGATTGGCAAAAGAACCAGAGGCAACATGAGGAAAACTTTTCATGGAACGAGTGGTTCGGATTTGGAATGCCCTGCCTGATAGGGTGGTGGATACAGAGTCAATAGCAGCCTTCAAAAGGGAATTGGATAAATACTTGAAAAAAAAATTGCAGGGATATGGGGAAAGAGCGGGGGAGTGGGACTGACTGGATTGCTCTTCGAAAGAGTCGGCGCAGACTCGATGGGCCGACTGGCCTCCTTCTGTGCTGTTCTATTCTATGATGATACCTTGAAACAAGTGGGAGTTTTTTCATGCGTGCAAATTTCTGTCTCATGATTACAACAACAAGCTGAAGGCTCAGCTGCCAATGGTGGGGCAAAGGAAGGGGGATTGCAAAAGAGACCAGAGTCAGGAGAACAGAGTGTTCGGGGGTGATGGTTGGGGCTGGAGCAGGTTACAGAGATAGGGAGGGACAAAACCATGAAGGAATTTAAACACGAGGGTGAGAATTTTAAATCTGATGCATTGAGAGGTGAAATGAAGGTGTGTGGGGACGGGGTGACTGCAGAGCAGGACAGGATACAGCAGCATTTTGGATGAGGATGTTTGTGGAGGGTGGAAGAAGGGAGGCTGGCCAGAAGAGAATTGAAATAGTTGAATCTGGGAGGTGACAAATGAGGATTTCAGGGGCACAGGAACTGAGGACAGAGGTGGGAGATCTTAGAGGTGGAAGTAGGCAGTCTGTGAGATGGAGAGGATACGGGATCAATAGCTCAGCTCAGCTTGTATAGGACGTCAAGGTTACGACCCTATGTCTACAGATGATGTCACCAAGAAGCAGCATGTAGATGAGGAAGAGGGCGGCTCCAAGGATACATCCTTGGGAAATCTGAAGTAACAGTATGGGGATGGGAAGAGAAGCCAATGCTGAAGATGCTCACTCTACGATTAGATAGGTAAAAGTGTACCAAGAAAGGGCAGTCCCACCAAGCTGGGCAATGGAGAAGCACTGTGTGGTCAACCACGTCAAAAGGCAGCAGGTAGAGGACAATGAGGGATAGTGCACCAGTTATACAGAATGTCAGAGAAAAACAACCAATTATTCCCATGTACAGAATAATTTCCCACCTACAGAAAATAATTCATTAACTTCAGGAGTCATTTAAAATCCTCCAATTAAGAGAATCTGCTCAAAAACAATTTGCCTGTAACCGCCTCGGGTCGGCATCGCAATTACAGCTCAAGCCCTTCACGGGACACACTAAATGACACACAGCTGTCCGTAGCAACACAATGGCCCGGATTTTCCAGGGCCTATGACCGTATACGCAGCCATAAGTGCCCCGCAAGTTCCGGGTTTCCACGTGCGATGCGCATGCGGGAATACCCGGAACTTGCGATCCGTCAAGTTTCAGCTCGACAGATCCACCGCATCCCGGGAAATGGACATTTGCTGGCGGAGTTGGGCTATTGGCGAATGAAATTGAGAGGTCGCACAACACCAGGTTATAGTCCAACAGTTTTATTTTAAATCACAAGCTTTCGGAGTTAAAACTCCTTCGTCGGGTGAAGTCTTCACCCGACGAAGGAGTTTTAACTCCGAAAGCTTGTGATTTAAAATAAAACTGTTGGACTATAACCTGGTGTTGTGCGACCTCTCAATTTTGTCCACCCCAGTCCAACACCGGCATCTCCGCATATTGGCGAATGCCCATGAAACTCTTACACCTGATAAAAGCAGGCAGAGGACCTTCTTTTACCAGTGTAAGCGTTTAAATAAATGTAATAATTTTAAAAAAATTTAAACATAAAACCTTAAAACTAGTTATAGGTTATTTTTAGCCCCTTTAAAACGTTTAAATATATTTTTCAAAAAATTTAATTTTTGTTTTAAATGTTTAATTTAATTGTATTTTAATTAATTTTGAACATGTAATAATTTATTTTTATTTAACTGGTGTGTAATTGTGTTTTTTAGGGGATTCCTATTCATGCTTCTGGGGATTCCGTACGTAAATGGAATCCCCTTTTTGATTGGTTGGCCTGGCCCACGTGATTCCAGGGGCACCCCTGGGATACGTGGGCCTTTACGCATGGAGGCCCAGGAGCGCAAGTGTTCGAGCCTCCAGGACCACCGGGCAGGTTCGTACTCATTCGCCCGCGGGAAGCCCCCGACCGCAAATTCAGGCCCATACAATTGCATGGTATAAAGCTCCTGTCCTTGTGAAACACATCCTCTGACTGGCAGTGGTTAGTGTCACAAGAACATTTCTAGTGGGCAAAATAAAGCCAGTGATAACTATGAACTGGAAGCTCTCTAAAGATCATACAGTGTTTGATAAACAACTGTCGGCTCATCCATTTTAATTATAGGTATCATTTGGCATTAAATCTGAACTGTGATTAACAACAGGTACCTCTTCTGACTGGTTACTGCCAACTATGCGTACGAAAAGATCACTGCTCACATCAGAAACAAAAAAGAAATGCCTTTGAGGGAGTGATGAGACACATCCTTCCCTCCAGTAAGTCACTGATGCACTCACTCACTCACCTCACAGGCTCCACATTCACACTCCAGTTTGGCTCTCCAGCCTACAGAACCTGAAATCGGAAAACCAGGTCTTGCCCCAGGACTCAACCTTGGAGCAAAGCTGCAGGAACACAGTCGATTTTTTTTTTTTTTTTACTGTAATGAGTTTGAGGAAGCATTAATAAAGATTTCAAGCAATATTGCCGTTTCCCATCCCACACAGGTGTTAATAAAATCAAACTGTTACGATGCAGCTTTTAAAATTATGACACACAGTATAGCTTGTAAGAAGAAACCAGCCTGAAAAACTGCACCTATGAGCTCATCACTCAACCAAGCTGCACATTATAAACCTTACTGCGGCTCTCAGTAGTCCTGAAAAAGATTGAATGCTGAATATGGAACGTGCAATGGATTCATGTCGCCCAGCAGAGATCAGGCACTCCCCCAAAATTGGGGGAGGGGGGAGGGAGGGAATTAGGGGGCACGTGAAGAGAATAATCAGTGAGTGATGATGCTGGCCTCCTGCCAGCCAATTCAGAGCTGCAGGAAGAGGTTCCAGAACAGACAGTGAGTGGTCCAGAGACCGCAGGTGGAAGAAAAATTAGAACATTCACACTTGAAAGAAAACTGAAATAGCAATATTACTGAAGGCCTCAATAAATCAAAGCGCCTGTGTACTGGGCCATTCTGGGCACACTAGACAGAGACTTTTAGTAGGGGGTAGGAGCAAAAAGAAGAAATGGCTCAGTCCACATTATACCCACGAGCCACTGAACATCAGCCCTAGAAGGACAGGACTGTTTTTACTTGTACACCTTTAGTTTATACACTGCTGGATCTGGTTCTGGGGAATGAGGTTGGTCAAGTGGAGCAAGTGTCAGTAGGTGAACATTTAGGGAACAGTGATCATAGTATAAGGTTTAGATTAGTTGTGGAAAAGGACAGGGAGCAACTTAGAGTAAAAATATTTAACTGGGGAAAAGCCAATTTCAGTGGGATGAGAACGGATCTGGCCCAGGTAAACTGGAATCAAAGATTGGCAGGCAAAACTGTAATGGAACAATGGGCTGCCTTTAAAGAGGAAATAGTTGAGGTACATTCCCACTAGGGGGAAAGGCAGGGCAACTAAAGTCAGGGCTCCCTGGATGACGAAAGGGATAGAGAATATGATGAAGCAGAAAAAGAGCACGTAAGACAGATGTCAGGTTGCAAATACATCTGAAAATCAGGCTATATATAGAAAGGTCAGAGGAGAAGTGAAAAGAAAATAAGAGGGGCAAAGAGGGTATGAGAATAGAATGGCAGCCAACATAAAAGGTAATCCAAAAGTCTTCTATAGGCATATAAATAGTAAAAGGGTAGTAACAGGAGGGGTGGGGCCGATTAGGGACCAAAAAGGAGACCTATATGCATAGAGACATATGGTATGGCTGAGATACTAAACGAGTACTTTGCATCTGTCTTCACCAAGGAAGAGGATGCTGCCACAGACATAGTAAAGGAGGAGGTAGTGGAGATACTTGATGGGATAAAAATTGATGAAGAGGAGGTATTAGAAAGGCTGGCTGTACTTAAATAGATAAATGACCAGGGCCGGATGGGATGCATCCTAGGATGCTGAGGGAATTGAGGGAGGAAATCGCGGAGGTACTGGCCATAATATTTCAATCCTCCTTAGATACGGGGGTGGTGCCAGAGGACTGGAGAATTGCAAATGTTACTACACCCTTGTTCAAAAAAGGGTGTAAAGATAAACCCAGCAACTCGGAATTGGCTAAGTGACAGGAAACAGAGAGTAGTGGTGAACGGTTGTTTTTCGGACTGGAGGAAGGTATACAGTGGTGTTCCCCAGGGGTCGGTTCTAGGACCACTGCTTTTCTTGATGTATATTAATGACTTAGACTTGGGTGTATAGGGCACAATTTCAAAATTTGCAGATGACACAAAACTTGGAAGTACAGTATAGTGAACAGTGAGAAGGAGAGTGATAGACTTCAGGAAGACAGACAAGCTGGTGAAATGGGCAGACACGTGGCAGATGAAATTTAACGCAGAAAAGTGTGATGTGATACATTTTGGTAGAAAGAATGAGGGGCAATATAAACTAAAGGGTATAATTCTAAAGGGACTGCACAAACAGAGACCTGGGGGTATGTGTGCACAAATTGTTGAAGGTGGCAGGGCAGGTTGAGAAAGCTGTTAAAAAGGCTTACGGGATCCTGGGCTTCATGAATAGAGGCATAGAGTGCAAAAATGTGCAAATTATGATGAACCTGTATAAAACTCTAATTCGGCCCCAACTGGAGTAGTGTGTCCAATTCTGGGCACCACACTTTTGGAAGGATGTGAAGGCCTTAGAGAGGGTTCAGAAAAGATTTACGAGAATGATTCCAGGAATGAGGGACTTCAGATACGATGATAGACTGGAGAAGCTGGGGTTGTTCTCCTTGGAGCAGAGAAGATTTGATAGAGGTGTTCAAAATCATGAGGGGTCTGTACAGAGTAGATAGAGAGAAACTGTTCCCATTGGCAGAGGGGTCGGTAACCAGAGGACACAGATTTAAGGTGATTGGCAAAAGAACCAAAGGCGACGTAAGAAAAAACATTTTTACGCAGCGAGTGGTTAGGATCTGGAATGCACGGCCTGAAAGGGTGGTGGAGGCAGATTCAATCACGGCTTTCAAATGGGAATTGGATAAGTATCTGAAGGAAAGAAATTTGCAGGGCTACAGGGAAAGGGTGGGGGAGTGGGACTAGCTGAAGTGCTCTTGCTGAGAGCTGGCACGGGCTCAACGGGCCAAATGGCCGCCTTCCATGCTGTAACCATTCCATGATTCTATGAGTGGGGCCAGGCAGAATCCTGGAGCATAGGAGTGTAATGATTATTCCTCTATCTTACGTTAGTAATCAAAATACATATTGGTTCAAGCCTGCATCTTCAGTTGGTAACAGTGCTTGTCCAGTCCCAGACAGTCAGCTGGACCAGCAAGGTCCCAGACAGACAGTCAGCCAGCTGGACCAGCAAGGTCCCAGACAGACAGCTGGACCAGCAAGGTCCCAGACAGACAGCTGGACCAGCAAGGTCCCAGACAGACAGCTGGACCAGCAAGGTCCCAGACAGACAGCTGGACCAGCAAGGTCCCAGTCCCAGACAGACAGACAGCTGGACCAGCAAGGTCCCAGTCCCAGACAGCCGGACCAGCAAGGTCCCAGTCCCAGACAGCCGGACCAGCAAGGTCCCAGTCCCAGACAGCCGGACCAGCAAGGTCCCAGTCCCAGACAGCCGGACCAGCAAGGTCCCAGTCCCAGACAGCCGGACCAGCAAGGTCCCAGTCCCAGACAGCCGGACCAGCAAGGTCCCAGTCCCAGACAGCCGGACCAGCAAGGTCCCAGTCCCAGACAGCCGGACCAGCAAGGTCCCAGTCCCAGACAGCCGGACCAGCAAGGTCCCAGTCCCAGACAGCCGGACCAGCAAGGTCCCAGTCCCAGACAGCCGGACCAGCAAGGTCCCAGTCCCAGACAGCCGGACCAGCAAGGTCCCAGTCCCAGACAGCCGGACCAGCAAGGTCCCAGTCCCAGACAGCCGGACCAGCAAGGTCCCAGTCCCAGACAGCCGGACCAGCAAGGTCCCAGTCCCAGACAGCCGGACCAGCAAGGTCCCAGTCCCAGACAGTCGGTCAGCTGGACCAGCAAGGTCCCAGTCCCAGACAGTCGGTCAGCTGGACCAGCAAGGTCCCAGTCCCAGACAGTCAGTCAGCTGGACCAGCAAGGTCCCAGTCCCAGACAGTCAGTCAGCTGGACCAGCAAGGTCCCAGTCCCAGACAGTCGGTCAGCTGGACCAGCAAGGTCCCAGTCCCAGACAGTCGGTCAGCTGGACCAGCAAGGTCCCAGTCCCAGACAGTCGGTCAGCTGGACCAGCAAGGTCCCAGTCCCAGACAGTCGGTCAGCTGGACCAGCAAGGTCCCAGTCCCAGACAGTCAGTCAGCTGGACCAGCAAGGTCCCAGTCCCAGACAGTCAGTCAGCTGGACCAGCAAGGTCCCAGTCCCAGACAGTCAGTCAGCTGGACCAGCAAGGTCCCAGTCCCAGACAGTCAGTCAGCTGGACCAGCAAGGTCCCAGTCCCAGACAGTCAGTCAGCTGGACCAGCAAGGTCCCAGTCCCAGACAGTCAGTCAGCTGGACCAGCAAGGTCCCAGTCCCAGACAGTCAGTCAGCTGGACCAGCAAGGTCCCAGTCCCAGACAGTCAGTCAGCTGGACCAGCAAGGTCCCAGTCCCAGACAGACAGTCAGCTGGACCAGCAAGGTCCCAGTCCCTGTGCCCTATCTGTGCGGAGTGAGCTGATCTCAGCCAGGAGGCTGGTGGTGCGCTACAATTGAGCCCAACACCCATGAACTTGGAATATGGGGGGAAAAAATCAGCCAGAGCTCCCACAGCGGATTCGGATTCCAGCCCCTCTTGTCAAATTGCCTGTCAACACTCTTTGGGTGAGGACTTTAGGAAAGGAAGGAAAATTAAAAAAAAAGGAAAATTGCTCAGTATCTGGATTCCAACACCGGCATTAAACCACCACCTATGGAGTCGTTTAAGCATTTTGCTTTAGTGTCAAGACTAGAGCTCGTCTCAATCTGCCAGCTGTCATCTTGTAATATTTAACAGCCAGTAACAGAGGTGATGCTTTCTTTAATATTGTATACTTGCAGCAAGGACACAAAATGACCAGGATTTAAGTGGCTCCTCCTCTCCCCAAATCCACTGAACACTCCCTGAAGTCCAAGTAGACAAAGGATACTGAAAGGATCACAGGCACCATTCACAGCCGACAATGGTGCATTTGTGCCAAAGGATTCCTCCACATAACAAGTTTGCCTCTGTCAGTGATGAGCTTGTTCTCGTCAGACGTATTCTTTCTGACAGAATGGACATATGCATTTCTCTCTGAAACCTACTTCTATCACGCCCTACATGGTGCATGTCAAGACCAATCTGCATACAATATATACAGGCTGGTACAGCTAATGGCAGACTGCATGCCTTTCCTCTCTCCTCCAAACTTGCTCCTGCTCACACCACTACTATCTCCTCACCCATGAATACAACTCGAGCAACAAAAATATACACTAGATGGCACAGACCGATACGGTTCAAACAATCACGGTTTTCAATAATGTGGCCATGCTGGCTTGTACACTGAAGAACCACAGCTAATGTCCTTGACTCTCACAGCTACAGCCAGACTCGAGGCATTCTCTCCTTGAGATCGTTTACCCTCATAGGCTTCCTCTGGAATGTGTTAGCCAGATGGATGGAATAGGAACGAGATTTACGTGGCCTCAAAGCAGCATCACCGACAGTCTGCCCACCACAGGATGAGCTACTTCATTGCAAGAATCACCTCCACACCTTGCAGTACCAATAATGGATAGAAGCACGCTTAAACCAATCCACTTTCATGTTTTGCGATAGATTTTTGTAGAATGAGAAACAAGAACCTCAAGATGGCCCAAAAGCTCAGTCAATGAATTACTTTTTTGAAGTGCAGTTACTGCTATGTAGCAACTGGGAAAACCAATTTTCACACAGCAAGGTCTCAAACAGCAAATGAGAAGTGAGCAGTTAAACTGTTTTCATGATGCTAGTTGGGGGAGGAATGTTGGCTAAGACAGCAGAACTCCCTGTGCTTCTTTGAATAGCACCAAGAGATCTTTACGGCATTTTAATGTCTTATAACACTGCACTCAAGTGCCAGCCTAGATGATGTGTTCAAGTCCTGGAGTGATGCTGCTTTGAGGTCACATTACGTTGTTACAGTATCAGAGCTAGAAAACTCTTTCCTTTTCCATCCACCTGGCTAACATATTCCTCTTCAAAAGTGAGAAGTCGCACAACACCAGGTTATAGTCCAACAGCTTTATTTGCAATCACAAGCTTTCGGAGCGCTGCTCCTTCGTCAGGTGAAGTGAAGAAATGCATATGGGCACAGCATAAATAGTCAGAGAACACTGCCAGACGACTACAGTTAATCTTTCTAACTGCCCTTTATCACACCTCGGCAGATTAACTGTAGTCGTCTGGCAGTGTTCTCTGACTATTTATGCTGTGCCCATATGCATTTCTTCACTTCACCTGACGAAGGAGCAGCGCTCCGAAAGCTTGTGATTTCAAATAAAGCTGTTGGACTATAACCTGGTGTTGTGCGACTTCTCACTCTTGTCCACCCCAGTCCAACAGCGGCATCTCCGCATCATATTCCTCTTCAATAGGGGAAAGTTTCTTGTTTGACAAGAGGAAGGATCTTAAGAGAGAATGACTTGACTCTGAATGCCACACCTATTTGAACTGCCCAGTATAGACTGTAGAATTGGAGGCATGAAAATAAACAATTTTGCTGGCTGTGGACGAGAGTTTAAACCTACAACCAAATGACTCCGAGGCAAGAGCACTACCAACTGAGCCAAGCTGACACGTGCGCTTAATGTCACTTCAAATTGCTCCAACTACCACCAGTGCTATCCCCATTCAATTTTACTGTCCTCTGCGACGTCCCATACCCCTTCAAACAGGTTTACAACCAAAAATACTGTCACTGCCTAATCCAGACTCGACCCAATCACTTCGGTTATTTGTAAACTACTCAAACCAAAGTCACAAACACATTAACAGAATTAAAACTGTGGGCAAATCACAAGAGATTTACAGCTCTGACGCTCGGATACCATAATCTATCACAAAACATGAAAGTGGATTGGTTTAAGTGTGCTTCTATCCATTATTGGTACTGCGAGGTGTGGAGGTGATTCTTGGAATGAAGTAGCTCATCCTGTGGTGGGCAGACTGTCGGTAATGCTGCTTTGAGGTCACGTTATGTTGTTATGGTATCAGAGCTGTAAATCTCTTGTGATTTTGTGATTTGCCCAAAATTTAAAATTTTCACCCATCTTTGGATAAAGGACTGTTGAGACAAGCAAACCCAACCTACATCCACAATCAACAACTACAGCAAATAGATTTCAATTCTTCCACTTATTTGACAAAATTTCACAAGACTCTACCTTGCAGCTTCCATCAAGAGTGACATTCAAGCACGGCAGGCAATGCAGAAAGAACCACCAGCTTGATCCCCAGCAGAGGCAAGTTTAGAAAAAAACTCAGGCTTTTCAGCCTGGAAGAGAGGTGTCAGAGGTGATTTATCGAGCTGGATGAGAGAATGGAATAGGTAAATCTGGAATATTACTTTGAATTAAATTGAGTAGAAGGACACAAGTTCGAGCTAGTAAAAGAAAGATTTAAGACTTTACAGGAAATTCTGATTCAAAGAGGGATCAATGTATGGAACAGACTTCCAGAGGATAGTGAAGCCTAAAAACCCAGGAATCTTTAACAATTAGATGCTGAAATATGGACTTTAAAATATCTCTGGATGGATGAATTAAAATGGGTTGAATCGCTTTCTCATGTGTAACTGTCCTTCAATGTGCATCAAGGCTGTTGCCATCATCTCCAACTGTATACTGGACATTAAATGCTGAATGAACCAATACTCCTCCGGCTTAATGATGGTGAAACCAAAGCCATCCACATCAGCTTTTACACACACCTACGGACTTCTGGCTTCGATTCCCATCTCCCTCACCGGTTTCCTGAGTTGCCTCAGCTTACAGGTGAGGAACCTCGGCATAGTACTCGATACCAAGCTCAGCTTCCTCGTCCACATCCGATCCATCACCTCCACAACGTCCCCAGAATCCCAATCCCTGCTTTCGTCACCTTGCAGCGTGACTTCTCCAACACTATTTGCCAGTCTCCCCACCTACCATTCACTACAAGTCATACAAAATGCTGTATCCCGTGTCCTCATCTACACCGAGGCCTGCATCAGGATCACCCCCACCCTCTGGAACTCCCTCGCTCAGCATCTCTGCTCTGCCACCTTCAAAACCCCCTCTCTTGAACTTCCCACCCACCATATTTTCCTGTAAAGCTCAGATGCCTCTATACGCAACGAGCACTATAGAAGTGTAAATTGTTGAGTCATTAATCCTCTATACCATGAAACCCTCGACATTTTATTTCACCAAAATGTAATTCTATGCATCACTTAGTAAAAATAAGGCTGATGAAAAGACGTATCCTGTGCCCGCCATCACAAGGCCAACCTGTGTAATCTATTATTTAAATTTAAAACATCTTCTCAATCAGAATGACCTTGTAAATCTGGAGACAAAAAGCAGAAAATGCTGACAGGTGGTCAGTCAGCATCTGCAAAGACAAGGGACTGGTTAACTTAATTTTGCTATCTCCATCCTCCTTATTTGTACAAGGGGAGCGATCCACAGATTTGCTGACAGTATCCCGGGGTGGGGGGGCTGACAATTTTTATTTCTCATCCTTTCCCCTCTAGCTGAGAGATGCAAGTTTGGCAAGAAGCCGTCCCTAGATCTATCATGGAAATAAAAAGCAAGAAACTAGATAAATCATAAAATGCTTGAAACATAAGCCAGTCAGTCAGCATCTGTAAAGGGCAATGGCTGGTTAACCATTCGGGTCACACCATGATCAAAAGATGCTCAAATGGCAGTGATACTGCAAGGTTCTCTGGATCACTTGCTCCTGTACAAATAGGGCTGGTGGAGACAGAAGGGAGAAGGTAATACCCAAAACCATAACCTCCCTCTGACCTTTACTGCTGCCTATTTTAAATAAACCAGTATGAGTGACATTGGGTTGCCGAAGTGTCACCAATAGAAAAACAGCTCTACAGGTGCCCTTCTTTAGGGGGCAACACTAATATGACAATTTAAACATAACAGCTAATTAACTAAAAGAAAACTATAATTCTAAACCATAATGTGATTGCGTGTGTCAGTTAGGCACTACACCCTGCGGTGTCCACCAGTCGTGGAAGGTTATTACAAGGTCACTCTGGTTGAGAGGATGTTTTAGATGCAAATACTGGAAGAATACACAGGTTGGCTTTGTGACGGAGTGCACTGGGCACACAGCATGTCTTTACATCAACAGACAATGCTGGAAACACACAATCGGCATTGGTGCACAGAAAGAGACGAGTTAACATTTTGCGTGGAAGCATTTCGTCAGAATCCGAGGGGTTACACAAAAAACATTAAGTGATTTGTTCTCTCCTGACTGACCTGACTATATCCAGCAATTTTCTGGTTTTAGAATCATACAGCACAGAAGGAGGCCATTCGGCCTATTGTGCCTGTGCCGGCTCTTTTGGTAGAGCGAACCAATTAGTCCCACTCCCCTGCTCTTTCCCCATAGCCATGCAAATTTTTCCCTTCAATTATTTATCCAACTCCCTTTTGAAAGTTACTGTTGAATTGACACCCTAACCCTAACCATGACCCTTTCAAGCAGTGTAAAAAAATATTTCCTCATGTCGCCTCTGGTTCCCAACCCTTCTGCCACTGGATACAGTTTCTCCTTATTTACTCTATCAAAACCATTCATGATTTTGAACACCTCTACCAAATCTTCTTCAGATTTCCAGTTTTTTTGCTTTTTACAGTTTTAAGCAGCCTTATTAATGCAGAGATATCTGGAATTACAAGTAATAAAGAAAATCAACTTTCAATGTCAGAAAAACAGAAAATGTTGGAAACACAGCATCTGTAGAGAGAACAGACAGATTAAGGTTTGGGGTAAAGAACTGCCTCACTGGACATGGGTGTTAACAGGTTCCCATTCGCTATTAAGCGAGTGAACCAGTTGCCATTGACACACTGAATCCTGACTGAGCCCGAGCGGGAACTCCCCTAGCTCCATCCATTTGCTGTCATTAGCCATGTTCAACCCCAGACAGTAAACTGCTGGAAAAGGCCTGATGCAACCCCACGCCTAAGGAATTTCAGGACCTGTCTTTCCCTTCCAGTCTGCCTCCCGTCTTTCTCTCTCTCTCTCTCTCTCTCTCTCTCTCCCGCACTCAGCAACCGTCCTTTCTCTCTTACACCCTCACCACCCCTCTCTCCGTCTCTCCCTCTCGTCTTTCTTTCCACCCGTCTCCCCTCTCTTCCTCCTTCCCCCATCCTCCCCGTCTCGCTCTGTCCCCCAGCCCCTACCTCTCTCTCTCTCGCTCCCACCTTTGGCCCCCTCTCTCTCTCCCACCCTGCCCCCACCAGACATGTGGTCTCCCCCCATCCACACGTCTCGCTCTAACCCCCTACCTCTCTCCCTCCCGCCTCCCCGTCTCTCTCTAACCCCTTCCTCTCCCCCCTCTCCACATTACCTCTCGCTCCTGCCTGCTCCCCCTCACTCCTGCCCCTACCTCCCTCCCGCTCAGCGCCCTCTCCCACTTCCCACCATCACTCTCCCACCCGCCCCCACCCCCCGTCCTTCCGTCTCCCTCCTTCTCCAGCCCGTCTCCATCCCTCCCCTGACCCCGTCTCTCTCCCTCTCCCGCCACCCCCCCAAGTCTCCCTCCCTCCTCCGCCTAACGACCACCCCCCCACGTCTCCCTCCTTCTCCCACCCCACACGCCCCCGCTCCCTCCCTCCCTCTCGTGCCCCCCTTCCCTCCCTCCCTCCCTCTCGTGCCCCCCTTCCCTCCCTCCCTCCCTCTCGTGCCCCCCCTTCCCTCCCTCCCCCTCTCGTGCCCCCCCTTCCCTCCCTCCCTCTCGTGCCCCCCCTTCCCTCCCTCCCTCTCGTGCCCCCCCTTCCCTCCCTCCCTCTCGTGCCCCCCCTTCCCTCCCTCCCTC
>CM059445.1:24060604-24166569 GCA_030390025.1 Squalus acanthias
CTCCCCACTCCCCCTCTCTTGCCCCCCACTCCCCCTCCTCCCCCTCTTGCCCCCTCTCCCACTCCCCCTCTTGCCCCCTCTCCCACTCCCCCTCTTGCCCCCTCTCCCACTCCCCCTCTTGCCCCCTCTCCCACTCCCCCTCTTGCCCCCTCTCCCACTCCCCCTCTTGCCCCCTCTCCCACTCCCCCTCTTGCCCCCTCTCCCACTCCCCCTCTTGCCCCCTCTCCCACTCCCCCTCTTGCCCCCTCTCCCACTCTTGCCCCCTCTCCCACTCTTGCCCCCTCTCCCACTCCCCCTCTTGCCCCCTCTCCCACTCCCCCTCTCTTGCCCCCTCTCCCCACACGCCCCCCCTCCCCATTCCACCATCCTCCCAGTCTCTCTCCCACATCCTCATTCCTCCTCCCCCTCCTTTTGTGTCTGTCCCTCCCCTTCTCTCCTTTCTCATCCCCCTCTATCCCTCTCCGTCTCCCTGCTCCAATCTCCCACTCCCCCCAGTCTCCCTCCCCCCAAGCGGGCTGGGCTCCGGCCCGTTACCCCGGCTTCTGCCGACAGGAGCTGCCGGCCCGGGGGCTTCCCTCGTCCCCCATCAAACCCGCCGCTCGGGTCACACAGCCCCGGGACAGCACTGCCCGACCCGACCCAGCCCAGCCCAGCACCGGGGACCGGGCCCCACCCGTCTCCCGGGGCAACCGGCCCTAGCAACCGCCGGCCCCTACCTGCCGCCTCCGCGCCCGGCCGCCATTCCACTGCTGCTGCTGCTGCCGGCCGCTGAGCCCCGCTCTCCCCGCCGCCGGCTCCGGCTGATCCAGCGCCCGGCCCCGGCCGCTCTCCCTCAGGCTGCCTGCTACCCGCCGCCCGGCCCCGACAACACTGACAGCCCGGGGGGCGGGGCTCCGCGCCGTGACATCGCCCCCGCCCCCCACCAATCGCCGAGCCGCCTCCCGCCCCGCCCCGCCCCTCCGCCAATCCAAAGCCAGGCGACCATTCTGACTGACAGCAGGTTGCACCAATCACCCCCTTGCGCGCAACCTCTGCCAATCAGACAGCGTCAAGGGCCGGTCCGTCACTTCAACCAATGGCGAGCGAGACAGGCAGCGGATGGGCAGTGAGCGCAGCCAATCGGGTGCGAGTAGCGGCGAGTGTGGTGCTGATGGTGCGCGGGCTCTGCGCACTCCGGACTGGGCGATGCACTTGCACTCTCAGCATTGCACTCACTCTGAGCAGGCAGCCGGCACAATGCAGCTTTATGAAGCAGTCTGTGCACTCAGCCTGTGTCAAAGCCGCGGGGCCTCTATAGTAGCTACAAAAATACATTTCCCATTCGTAGAATGCTTATTTAGGAGGCCATTCGGCCCGTGCGGGCTCTCTGCAAGAGCACTTCAGCTAGTCCTACTCCCCTGCCCTTTCTCTGTAGCCCTGCAAATTTTTTCCCCTCAGGTCCTTATCCAATTCCCTTTTGAACGCCACGATTGAGCCTGCCCCCACCTCCCTTTCAGGCAGTGCATTCCAGATCGTAACCACTCGCTGCGTAAAAAAGTTGTTCCTCGCGTCGCCTTTGGTTCTTTTGCCAATCACCTTAAATCTGTGTCCTCTGGTTCTCGACCCTTCTGCCAACGGGAACAGTTTCTCTCGATCTACTCTGTCCAGACCCCTCATGATTTTGAACATCTCTATCAAATCTCCTCTCAATCTTCTCTGCTCTAAGGAGAACAACCCCAGCTTCTCCAGTTTATCCACGTAACTGAAGTCCCTCATCCCTGGAACCATTCTTGTCATTCTTTTCTGCACCCTCTCTAAGGCCTTCACACCCTCCCTAAAGTGCGGTGCCCAGAATTGGACACAATGGCCCAGAAATTGGAGTTCGATGGTTGCCGCGGGGGTAAGGATCCCCCGCAATATCGCACTCCGCGCCTACCTTTATGGTTTTGGCCCACACGAACTTCAGTTCCTGGGCCTCTCCCTGGTGCCGGCGCGCAGTGTGTGCGTGTCCCAGAGGCGCAGTTAGTGCGATGCGACCTCTGGGATCACGTGGGCCAGTTAGAGCCAATGGCAGCACACCATCTTTCATTCATAGTTTTGACAGCAAGAGCTGTCAAAACTATGAATACAACAAGCCCCCAAAAGAACAGCTAAACCTCAATTAAATTTAAAAAAGCCATCACATTAATAAAATAACTATAGTTAAATAAATTAACCACTTTAAACAAAAATTTAAATTTTTGAAAAAATTTAAATTCTTTTTAAAAGTTATAAAAATAAACTTACCTTTCTTTAAAGTCTCTAAAAAAGATAAACCTGTTGAAAAAAATGTAAAATAATACTTAATTAACTACTTACCTTGTTAAAAGGGGGTCTTACGCCTGCTTTCTCTATGTGTAAAATCTTCAACACTTACCTGCGCGTTCAAACCTGAAAAAAAAACTAAGTGCGCTGCGTGCACACAACCTGTAGCGCGCACGCGGTTCACTTAGGAACCGCCCCCTTCGCAATACCCGAAGTGCCGGTTTCCCGCGCATGCGCAGTGCATGCAGGAAACCGGCACTTCGGGACCTAATACGCGAGAGTACACAGTGCGTAATCTCCCGTATTAGGTCTAATTTTCGGGCCAATACTCCAGTTGAGGCCGAACCAGTTTTTTATACAGATTTGTCATTGGATTGAAGTATTCTTAGCAACGATTGTCTGACCTTCCGTTACAAAGGTTTCACCGCACAGATGAATACCCAGAGCGTGTGGTTTGTGCACTAGTGTCACTTTCAATGCCTTCGCTTTTTTTTTGAGTTCAGAAATCAAAGTGAAGGGCTAAAGTTCATAGTGAAGCACACCAGCGAGATTAAAAAGCGTAGGAGAGCTAAATCAAGTGGTTTGGCTAAGCCAAGCTTGGGTGTTAAAAGCCAGCAGTTTGTAGGAGAACAGGAAAAACGAGAGAGGTGAAGAATTCTACAGTTTTGAAGTCCAGATGATAGAGTAGGAGACAGTGCAATGAATCATGATCTCATGGGGTAGGAGGGGTGTCGCAGGTAAACTCACAGGTAATGACTGCGAAATAGCAGAAATATTGACCAATTGCTTTGCCTCAGTATTTACCAGGGAGATCAATAAAGTGGACACGATATTAGAAGAAGAGAACAAAAAAGATATAGAGACATTTATGGTAGAAAGGGAGGAGATAATTGATAAACTAATCAAACATAGAGAGGATAAAACCCCTGAATTGCATCCGTGCATATATTAAAAGAAGCTAGGGAAGAGAAAGCAGAGGCACTATTATATAAATATAAAAGTTCATTTAAAAAAGGGAATAGTGCCAGAGGACTGGCAGACAGCTGAAGTTATACCTGTATTTAAAAAGGGAGCTAGAACAAGTCCAGGGAACTATAGACCAGTTAGCTCAACATCGGTGGGAGGAAAATAATGGAATCTTTACTTAAAGATGTAGTAGAAAAAAATCTAGAAACCAAAAATATAATAGAGTAGCCAGCATGGATTCCAAAGGGGAAGGTCATGCTTGACCAACCTTATTGAATTCTTTGAAGAAGTAACAGGAAGAGTAGACAAGGGTAATTCAGTAAATGTAATATATTTGGATTTTCAAAAGGCCTTCAGTAAGGTTGTAGACTCATGACTAAGGTCAGAGCATGTGGAGTCTGGACAAGTAGCAGAATGGATAGCAAGCTGGCTACAAAACAGAATTGAGAGGTCGCACAACACCAGGTTATAGTCCAACAGTTTTATTTTAAATCACAAGCTTTCGGAGTTACAACTCCTTCGTCGGGTGAAGTGAGGAGATACAGAATCGTCAAAGCATATATAGATAGAGAACAATCCATCTCCGCTACAAAACAGAAAACAGAGAGTAGGGGTTAAGGATAGCTACTCAGACTGGTAAAAGGTGGGGAGTGGTGTTCCACAAGGATCGGTGCTGGGACCACTGGTGTTCGCCATTTACATAAACAATACGGACTTTGGAATTGGAAGTACAGTTTCAATTTTTGCGAATGACTCCAAATTGTGGGGTATAAATAATACTGAGGAAGACTGTGACAAAATAAAAAAACAACATTCATAAACTTGCAGAATGGAGGTGTAATTGGCACATGAGTTTAATATAGATGAGTGTGAGGTGGTGCATTTTGGTCGGAAGAATAAGGAGGCCACATACTGCTTGAATAATAAGAGTCTAAATGGGGTAGAGGAGCAAAGGGATCCAGGGGTACAGATACACAAATCACTAAACGTAGCAACGCAGGTTAATAAGGCCACAAAAAAAGCAAACAAAGCACGGGTTTATTTCTAGAGGGATAGAATCGAAAAGCAGAGAAGTTATGTTAAATTTGTATTGAACCTTTGGTTAGACCACACTTAGAATACTGTGTGCAATTCTGGTCTCTATATTATAAAAAGGATGCAGAGGCACTGGAGAAGGTACGATAAAGATTTACAAGGATGATACCAGAACTGAGAGGTTATACTTTTCAGGAAAAGCTGAACAGGCTGGGGCTCTTTTCTCTAGCATAGGGGTGACCTAATAGAGGTAAACATAGAGAAGATGTTTCTACTTGTGAGGGAGACCAAAACTAGGGGCCAGAAATATATGGGGCCAGAAATTCGGGTCGGAGGCTTCCCGCGGGTGCAAGCCCCCAACCTGCACTTACCTAGCGTGCCTGCCGTTGAGCTGTGGGTCCGCGCGGGATTCCGATCCTGGGCCTCCTCCAACTGCCGGCGCGCAGTGCTTGCGTATCCCAGGGGCGCAGTTAGTTCGAAGTGTCCCCTGGGATCACGTGGGCCATGGAGAGCCAATCGGAGCAGGGAATCTCCATTCCTAGATTTGACAGGAAGACCTGTCAAATCCATGAATAGAGATCGGCCCCAAAACCTAACTAAAACTTCAAATAAATTAAAAAAATATATCATTTTTAAAATAACTATAAATTACATGAAATAACTATTTTAAACAAAAATTTAAATTTTTGAAAAAAATAATTACAGTTTTTAACGGGGCTAAAAATAAACTTACCTTTCTTTAAAGTATTTAAAAAAGATAAACCTGTGGAAAAAATGTTTAAATTTCACTTAATTCACCACTTACCTTGTTAAAAGCAGGCCTTGCACCTGCTTTTTCCCCGCGCAGCTGCTGGGGACTTACCCTCACTTCAAAACCTGTAAAAAAACGGAAGTTCGCTGCGTGCGCGCTGCCTCTCCGGCGCACGCGTTTGACCTCCGAACCCCTTCCTTCAAGGGAACGGAAGTTCCGGTTTACAGCGCGCGAAACCGGCACTTTCGTTGGGTCTACGGGTGAGTACACAGCGCGTACTCACCCTTGGAGACCCGAATTTCTGCCCCACGATTGTCACCAATAGCAGAAACTTCTTTACCAAATAGGTGGTAAGAATGTGGAACTCTCTACTACAAGGAGTAGTTGAGGTGAACAGCATAGATGAATTTAAGGGGAAGCTAGATAAGCACATGAGGGAGAAAGGAAAAGATGGATATGCTGATAGAGTTAGATGAAGAGGGGTGGGAGGAGGCTCATGTGGAGCATAAACTCTGGCATGGACCAGTTGGGCCAAATGGCCTGTTCCTGTGTTGTAAATTCTATGTAATGTGTTGGATGGTGTATTTTAACCTTATGAGGAACACGAAAGGAAAGAGAGAACTAGAGGAGTAATGACCTCAGTTGAATGAAGAAGACAGAGAATGAGAAGCAAAAGGTTCTAACGGGGGAGACAGAAGCTGGTGCTGAGTGAAGGAAACCCAATCAAATATGTGGATGAGGTGCTGGAAGAGCCTACTTAGACATGGGACCAAGAGTCAAGTTTCAGATAGCTGTGAACTTTGTAGAGCGTTAAGAGCTGTTGAGAAGTAAAGATGCTTTGACAGAAAAAAGACAAGCAAACTTCTTGGAGTTCAATGCAACCATGGAGCCAAATTGTGGGAATATGATGTCCTGGCGATAACGGAGACCTGGCTCAAAAAAGGGCAGGATTGGGTATTAAATATTCCTGGATATAAGGTGTTCAGGAAAGATAGGGAAGGAAAGAAAGGAGGTGGGGTGGCAGTATTGGTTAAGGAGAATGTAACAGTGCTGGAGAGAGGTGATGTCCTGGAGGGGTCAATAACAGACTCTATTTGGGTGGAGTTAAGAAACAATAGCGGTCCCATTACACTACTAGGTGTATTCTATGGGCCACCAAGTAATGGGAAGGATAGAGAAGAGCAAATTTGCAAGGAAATTACAGAGAGGTGCAAGAACTATAGAGTAGTGATAATGGGGGACTTCAATTATCCTAATATAGACTGGGATAGTAATAGTGTAAAGGGCAGAGAGGGGGAAGAATTTCTGAAGTGTGTTCAGAAGAACTTTCTTGATCAGTATGTTTCCGGCCCAACGAGGAAGGAGGCATTGCTGGATCTGGTTCTGGGAATGAGGTGGGTCAAGTGGAGCAAGTGTCAGTAGGTGAACATTTAGGGAACAGTGATCATAATATCATAAGGTTTAGATTAGCTATGAAAAAGGACAGGGACCAATCTAGAGTAAAAATACTTAATTGGAGGAAGGCAAATTTCAGTGGGTTGAGAACGGATCTGGCTCGGGTAAATTGGAATCAAAGACTGGCAGGCAAAACTGTAATCGAACAATGAGCTGCCTTTAAAGAGGAGATGGTTCGGGTACAGTCGAGGTACATTCCCATGAGGGTGAAAGGTAGGGCAACAAAAGCCAGAGCGCCCTGGATGACGAAAGAGATAGGGAGTAAGATGAAGCAGAAAAAGGGGGCAGATGTCAGATTGAGAATACAAGTGAGAACCAGGCTGAATATAGAAAGTTCAGAGAGGAAGTGAAAAAGGAAATAAGAGGGGCAAAGAGAGAGTATAAGAATAGATTGGCAACTAACATAAAAGGGAATCCAAAAGTCTTCTATAGGCATATAAATAATAAACGGGTAGTAAGAGAAGGGGTGGGGCCGATTAGGGACCAAAAAGGAGACTTACGCATGGAGGAAGAGGGTATAACTGAGGTACTAAATGAGTACTTTGCATCTGTCTTCACCAAAGAAGATGCTGCCAAAGTCACAGTGAAAGAGGAGGTAGTGGAGATACTGGATGAGATAAAAATTGATAAAGAGCAAGTACTCGAAAGGCTGGCTGTACTTAAAGTAAATAAGTCACCAGGACCGGATTGGATGCATCCTAGGATGCTGAGGGAAGTTAGGGTGGAAATTGCAGAGGCACTGGTCATAATCTTCCAATCCTCCTTAGATACAGGGGTGGTGCCAGAGGACTGGAGAATTGCAAATTTTACACCCTTGTTCAAAAAAGGTGTAAAAGGGGATACAGCCAGCAACTACAGGCCAGTCAGTTTAACCTCGGTAGTCGGGAAGCTTTTAGAAACGATAATCGGAGACAAAATTAACAGTCAATTGGACAAGTGTGGATTAATTAAGGAAATCTAGCACTGATTTGTTAAAGGCAAATCATGTTTAACTAACTTGATCAAGTTTTTTGATGAGGTAACAGAAAGGGTTGATGAGGGCAATGCGGTTGATGTGGTGTAATGGACTTCCAAAAGACGTTTGATAAAGTGCCACATAATAGGTTTGCCAGCAAAGTTGAAGCCCATGGAATAAAAGGGACAGTGGCAGCATGGATACGGAATTGGCTAAGTGATAGGAAACAGAGAGTAGCGGTGAACGGTTGTTTTTCTGACTGGAGGAAGGTATACAGTGGTGTTCCCCAGGCGTCGGTACTAGGGCCACTGCTTTTCTTGATATATATTAATGACTTGGACTTGGGTGTACAGGGCGCAACTTCAAATTTGCAGATGACACAAAATTTGGAAGTATAGTGAACAGTGAGGAGGGTAGTGATAGACTTCAGGAGGATGTAGACAGGCTAGTGGAATGGGCGGACACATGCCAGATAAAATTTAACGCAGAAAAGTGCGAAGTGATACATTTTGGTAGGAACATAAGAACAGAAGAAATAAGAGCAGGAGTCGGCCATACGGCCCCTCGAGCCTGCTCCGCCATTCAATAAGATCATGGCTGATCATCGACCTCAACTCCACTATCCCGCCAGATCTCCATATTCATTGATTCCCCGAGAGTTCAAAAATCTATCTATCTCAGCCTTGAATATACTCAGAGACTCTGGGGCAGAGAATCCCAAAGATTCACAACCCTCTGAGTGATGAAATTCCTCCTCATCTCAGTCTTAAATGGCCTACCCCTTATTCTGAGACTATGCCCCCTAGTTCTAGACACTCCAGCCAGGGGAAACAACCTCTCAGCATCTACCCGGTCAATCCCCTTCAGAATCTTGTATGTTTCAATGAGATCACCTCTCATTCTTCTAAACTCCAGAGAGTATAGGCCCATTCTACACAATCTCTCATCATAGGACAGCCCTCTCATCCCAGGAATCAATCAAGTGAACCTTTGTTGCACCGCCTCCAAGGCAAGTATATCCTTCCTTAGATAAGGAGACCAAAACTGTGCACAGTACTCCGGGTGTGGTCTCACCAAGGCCCTGTACAATTGTAGCAAGACTTCCTTACTCTTATACTCCAACCCCCTTGCAATAAAGGCCAACTTGCCATTTGCCTTCCTTGTTGCTTGCTGTACCTGCATGCTAGCTTTCTGTGTTTCTTGCACGAGGACACCCAAATCTCTCTGAACACCAACATTTGAAAGTTTCTTACCATTTAAAAAATATTCTGTTTTTCTATTCTTCCTACCAAAGTGAATAACCTCACATTTCCCTACATTATACTCCATCTGCCACCTTACTGCCCACTCACTTAGTCTATCTATATCCCTTTGCAGACTCTTTGGGCTGGATTTTGTCTTGGGATCGGGTTGGGGTCGTGTTACCCGCATTTCATGTTGCCCCCCCCGACTCCAGATTAATGTGGATGAATGATGCGTATTTAACTTAATTGGCCAATTGAGTTCCAACATGTGGGAACCCATGGCCAATGAGTTATTCCAGTCTGAAAGTCGCCTCCGATGACATCATCATTGCTGCTGCATTTAAGGTCTGCAACAAGCCTTGCTTCCTCTGCAGGCTGCCAAGCTTTTGGACCTCTAATCTAAAGGCACCTGCAGCAGGAATGGCCAGCCAACGGCCCAGGGCTGCTCCCAGGTTCCATGACGTTGCCCTTCAGGCTTTGGTGGATGGAGCAAGAGCCAACAGGGAGGTGCTCTTCCCCTCCTCAGGGAGGAAGAAGCCTCCCCAGCAGACAAAGGCTGTGTGGGTCCAGATCGCCCAGGAGGTCACCTCCTTATCATTCACATGCAGAACCTGGATCCAGTGCAGGAAGAGGTTTCATGACCTTCTACGTACTGCTAAAGTGAGTATGACTTTCCCTTTACCCTCAATCTGATCCCCATTGCCTCTCCTCACCAGCACTCAACTTTAGCAACCTCTTCCTCCATATCCCACTTGACACTGACATCCATGCACCCTTACCCATTCCCTCTCCCTCTATGGTCACATTCACCTTACTATTCGACTATGCAGCCCTCACACTCCCTATCACTGTCATGCTTTGAAAACAACTTACAACACACAGGGAGGGCCCTTAGTCTCGCCACCTCAATCCATCTTTGTCTCCTTCTAAGCATCTATGCTATGGATTCTCTACACTCACTCCTTCAATCTCACTCAAACTCCACTTGTCTCCCTCATTGCAGGAAAAGAGAGCTCACAATAAAAGGGAAAGAGCCAGGACAGGAGGAGGGCCACCCTCATTAGCCCAGCTCACCCCCTGGGAGGATGCGCTCCTGGAGATCGTGGGTGTAGAGGAAGAAACGCAAGTGGGGGACGGACAGACGGGTGCATCAGAGCAAGCTGGTGACTGAATAGTGTTCCATCTCTCTCATTGACATTGCATGAGTCGCTGATAATGAATTTGAAGCTCTAACAGATGGATTTATGATCATCTGCAATATGCAATGTGCATGTAACCTTGGCATCACATCTCTGACTCTTTCTTTTACTCCCGCACAGGACCATCACAAGCACCCGTCCCCACTAGCCAGGAGGAAGAGCCTGAGCAGACAGACTCCTCAGAGGAAGCTGCAACCTCTGAGGGCGCAGCGTCAGCAGAACTCAGCGCACCCAGCACCAGCGCAGACACTCACGCCTCGGTGGGACCCTCGGGACATAGTGTAGTGTTGTCACCTGGTGTATCACAGCTCACAAGTGAGCATCAGCAGATGGTGGAGACAGGGACAGCAGTGGAGAGTCCTAGTCGGAGGGCGCAGGACTGTCCTAGCTCGGCTCAGCTGCATGTCGACCCTCTGCCTCTGGGTCCATCCATAAGATCAGCGGTGCTGGGACTCCAGGAACAGATGCAGGAGTCTCTGACAGGTTTTGTCTCCAGGGTCGCTGCGAGTGTGGAGCGAATGGAGGAGTCCATAGCGAACATCAGCAGAGCCTTTGTGGAGTCATTGGCGCATGAACGCATCACCACAGAAAGGATGGCAACCTCCGTGGAAAGGATGGCTACAGTAGATGAGAGGATGGCTACGGCTATGGAGGAGATAAGTCGCCAGAGTGCAGAAAACATGGTCATTGTTCAGAATAGACTGGCATCTCTTGAGGAGCGATGGTCATCTATTGAACACAGAAACCAGACCTTCATGGAAGTCCTTCTGAGTAGGACTTCCAGTGCAGATACGGGTCCCCATGGCCCCCCTGATGTGCAGCAAGGTGCTCTCAAGCCACTTGCAAGCGCTGAGGTGGACCTGACCCATGAGAGGGATGTTGGTGGCACACAACAAGGAGGTGGGGGCTCCTCTCCAAGCGCTCACACTTCCATGCCACTGACAGGTCCTCGGTCAGAGCCCCACCAGAGTCCACACCCAAGTGAGATCGGCGTCTCAACCCCTGCCCAGCCGTAGGAGCAGCAGACTGTTGCCGAGCCCTCGCAGGTTCACAACCCCAGAGGACGCCTGCCAGAGGAGTCGAGACAGGAGCAGCAACAAAGTGAGCAGGGAGCCTCCACTTCTGCTGAAGCCACAGGGGAAGCACCACGTAGGAGCACGCGTAAGAGAAAGAAACTGCACAAATAGTCACAAGGGTAGTCACTTGGGTGAATTTTGATGTGTATTGTGAAAAAGCCATCAGGTGTAAAGTTTAAATAAAAACTCTGATGGCTACAGCTGCAGTTGTGGCGTCTGTCATTTCGCTAATGGAACTTCCACAATGAGGCCTTAGGATAACTTGCAATTGTCAGTATGGTGGTCACATTGTTAGGGATCCGTTGGGTCTGGGCCATTGTCGTAGCTCTGGTAAGAAGCTGCGAGGCAAAAGTGCTTTCTTGTCTAGGCTAAGCAAATCTGGTCAAGATGAGTGTGTCCCTTGCATTCCGGGCAGCTATGGTCTCGCGTAATGCTGCTGCTGGTTGAGGGGCCTCTGCAAGTTGTTCGTTCTCTCTCTCCTCCTCCTCATCATCTGAGGAGGCTATGTGAGGAGCCACTTGGTCCTCCGGCATCTGTAAGCCACGACGCTGTGCCATGTTGTGAAGTGCACAGCAAACCACGACGATTCTGGAGACCCTGGCTGCTGAGTATTGCAGGGCTCCACCTGATCTATCCAGGCATCTGAAGCGCATCTTCAGCATACCGATGGTTTGCTCGATTATGGCTCTGGTGGAAATGTGGCTGGACTTGTAGCTCTCCTCAGCTGCGTTGGATGGGCTCCTCAACGGTGTCATTAGCCTTCAGGGGATAGCCCTTGTCTCCAAGTAGCCATCCGTGAAGTTGGTCTGGTGGACTGAATAGCGGAGGCACACTAGACTGGCGCAGTATGAAGGAGTCATGGCAACTGCCAGGGTACTTGGCACAAACATGCAGAACTTCCTTGTTGTGGTCACACACCAGCTGCACGTTGAGGGAGTGGAAGCCCTTGCAGTTGACAAAAATACCTGGATTGCGATGGGGTGCCTTAAGGGCCACATGTGTGCAGTCAACGACGCCCTGCACCCTTGGAAAGCCTGCCAGATTAGCTAATCCAACCGCACGCGCCGTGACACTTGCTCAATCCTTGGTGAAATGGATGCGATTGTGCGCGATGGCAAAGAGGGCATCGGTTACCTGCGTGATGCAGGTGTGTGCGGCCGCCTGGGAGATGCCGCTGATGTCTGCTGCTGATCCCTGGAATGAGCCTGAGGCAAAAAAATTGAGTGTGGTGGTGACTTTGACGGCCACTGGTAAGGGGCGACCACCTGGTCCTCTGGGCTCCAGGTCTTGTTGCAGCATTGCGCAGATGTCACCCACTACCTCTCGCGAAAGTTGGAGCCGCCTTTGGTACTGCTGCTCAGACATGTAGAGGTAGCTGACCCGCTGTCTGTAGACCCTGTTTGGGGGGTATCTCCTGCGCCGACGGCCTTCCATGCGCTGGCCCCTTCTGTCCTGTGCAGCTTCAGGTGGGTGAGCAGCAGCTTGGCGCTCCTGCTGTTGCTGCTGCTGTTGGTGCTGCTGTTGTTCATGGTTCTGCTGGTGCCGTGGCTGTTGTTCGTCCTCATCTGATGCCCAGGAGGGAAAGAAATAAATGGCTCCCATGCCTCTGGTATATGTCTCAGTTGAGGAAGCCCTCAATGAGGGTGGCGAGAGGGGTTTCCCAGGAGGTCACACTGCAGATGGGTGTCAGGCTCCAAACTTCCAGAGCTGTGGTTATGCCTTCTAAAAGTTCCCCCAGACCTGTGACAACAAAGTCCTGCCACCTGCAATTGATGGCTGATCAAATCTCCTATTTAAAGGTTGAGCTGCAGCTGAGAGTCAGCAATCCACTTGTGCTCCCGCCAGGTTTCACTGGAGTGTTTCCCAGCAGGCGTGCTTCACGTGGGAAAAGGGTTAAACTAGCTAAAAAGCTTCAAAATGGCATTACTGAGCCACTTTAGGGATTGTTAAGGGCTTTAATGGCCTCTCCCGCCTCTTGGAGGCGGGACGGAGTCGGGAACCCCGCGACCGATTTTGTCAAAATTGCGTGGAGGCGGGATGGAGTCGGGATGGGGTCGGGATGGGGTCGGGACCCCCGAATCTGCTACTTTAACCCCCCACACGCCTCCAAACCCGACTCCACGGGTCATTCAAAATCCAGCCCTTTATGTTCTCCTCACAGCTTACAGTCCCACCTAGCTTTGTATCATCAGCAAACTTGGATACATTACACCCGGTCCCTTCATCTAGGTCATTAATATAGATTGTAAATAACTGAGGCCCCAACACTGATCCTTGCGGCCTGCCAACCTGAAAAAGATCCGTTTATCCCTACTCTCTGTTTTCTGTCCGTTAACCAATCCTCTATCCATTCTATTATATTGCCCCCAACCCTGTGAGCCCCAATCTTGTGTAATAATCTTTTAAGAACATAAGAACATAAGAAATAGGAGCAGGAGTAAGCCAATCGGCCCCTCGAGCCTGCTCCGCCATTCAATAAGATCATGGCTGATCTGATCCTAACCGCCAATCTACTATCACAGAACCATCTCCTGAACCTAACAGAATTGGACACACGAAATAGGAGCAGGATCAGGCTACACGGCCCCTGGGCCCGCTACGCTACCCACAGGGCCATGACCGATCCGAACCTAGACTCATGTCCAAATTCCTGCCCGCTTCCCGTAACCCTTAATTCCCTTTACTTCTAGGAAACTGTCTATTTCTGTTTTAAATTTATGTAATGATGTAGCTTCTACAGCTTTTTGGGGCAGCATATTCCATGGACCTACCACCCTCTGAGTGAAATAGTTCCTTCTCATCTCAGTTTTGAAAGAGCAGCCCCTTATTCTAAGACTATGCCCCCTAGTTCTAGTTTCAACCATCATCGGGAACATCCTCCCCGCATCCACCCGATCCAACCCCTTCACAATCTTATATGTTTCAATAAGATCGCCTCTCATTCTTCTGAACTCCAATGAGTAGAGTCCCAATCTACCCAACCTCTCCTCATATGTCCACCCCCTCATCCCCGGGATTAACCGAGTGAACCTTCTTTGTACTGACTTGAGAGCAAGTATGTCTTTTCTTAAGTATGGACACCAAAACTGTATGCAGTATTCCAGGTGCGGTCTCACCAATACCTTGTACAACTGAAGCAATACCTCCCTATTTTTATATTCTATCCCCTTAGCAATGAAAGCCAACATTCCATTGGCCTTCTTAATCACTTGCTGCACCTGCATACTAACCTTTTGAGTTTCGTGCACCAGGACCCCCAGATCCCTTTGTACTTCAGTACTTTCCAGTTTCTTGCCATTTAGATAATAACTTGCTCTACTATTTTTCCTGCCAAAGTGCATAACCTCACACTTTCCAGTATTGTATTCCATCTGCCAAATCTCTGCCCACTTACTTAGCCTGTCTTTGTCCCCTTGCAGATTTTTTATGTCCTCCTCACTCACTACTTTCCCTCCCATCTTAGTATCATCTGCAAACTTTGATATGTTACACTCGGTCCCCTCCTCCAAATCGTTAATATAGATTGTAAAGAGTTGGGGACCCAGCACTGACCCCTGCGGAACACCACTAGTTACTGATTGCCAGTCTGAGAATGAACCATTTATCCCAACTCTCTGCCTTCTGTTAGATAGCCAATCCTCTATCCATGCCAGAATATTACCCCCAATCCCGTGATTTTTTATCTTAAGCAATAATCTTTTGTGTGGCACCTTGTCAAATGCCTTTTGGAAGTCTAAATACACCACATCCACTGGTTCCCCTTTATCCACCCTGTGTGTTACTTCCTCAAAGAACTCCAGCAAATTTGTCAAACATGACTTCCCCTTCATAAAACCATGCTGACTTTGTCCTATTAAATTATGATTATCCAAATGTCCCGTTACTGTCTCCTTAATAATGGACTCCAAAATTTTACCTACCACAGATGTTAGGCTAACCGGTCTATAGTTTCCAGCCTTCTGTCTACTGCCCTTTTTAAATAAGGGTGTTACATTAGCAGTTTTCCAGTCTGCCGGGATCTTTGCTGAGTCCAGGGAGTTTTGGAAAATTATTACCAATGCATCCACAATCCCTACCGCCACTTCCCTCAAGACCCTAGGATGTAAGCCATCAGGTCCAGGTGATTTATCCGCCTTGAGTCCCATTATTTTACCGAGTACCACTTCCTTAGTGATTTTGATCGTGTTTAGCTCCTCCCCCCCTATAGCCCCCTGTTTGTCCAGTGTTGGGATATTCTTAGTGTCCTCTACTGTAAAGACTGATACAAAATATTCATTCAGTGTATTTGCCATCTCCATATTTCCCACCATTAATTTCCCGGTCTCATCCTCTAAGGGACCAACATTTACTTTAGCCACCCTTTTTCTTTTTATATAACTATAAAAACTCTTACTATCTGTTTTTATATTTTTTGCTAATTTACTTTCATAATCTATCTTCCCTTTCTTAATCAATCTTTTTGTTATTTTTTGCTGTCTTTTAAAGTTTTCCCAATCCTCTATCCTCCCACTAGATTTTGCTACCTTATAAGCCCTTGTTTTTAGTCGAATATTATCCTTAATTTCTTTACTTAGCCATGGATGACTGTCCTTTCTTTTACACCCTTTTCTTCTCAGTGGAATATATATTTTTTGGAAGTTGTAAAATAACTCCTTAAATGTACACCACTGATCATGTATCGTCTTACCCTTTAATCTATTTTCCCAATCCACTCTACTCAATTCTGCTCGCATACCTTCATAGTCTCCTTTATTCAAGCTTAGCACGCTTGTTTGAGATCCAACCTTCTCACCCTCTAATTGAATATGGAATTCAACCATGTTATGGTCACTCATTCCAAGGGGATCCTTTACTAAGACATTTTTAATTAATCCTGTCTCGTTACACAGGACCAGATCTAAGGTTGCTTGCCCCCTGGTCGGTTCAGTTACATACTGCTCAAGAAACCCATCCCTAATACACTCAATGAACTCATCTTCAAGGCAGCCCTGCCCAATTTGATTTGTCCAATTAATATGATAGTTAAAATCCCCCATAATTAAAGATGTTCCCTTATTACATGCCTCAACTATTTCCTGATTGATACTCCGTCCAACAGAGTTGCAACTGTTCGGAGGCCTATAGACTACGCCCACTAATGTTTTTTTCCCCTTATTATTCCTTATCTCCACCCAAACTGTTTCATTATCCTGATCTTTTGACCCAATATCATTTCTCTGTATTACAGTGATTCCTTCCTTTATTAACATAGCCACCCCACCTCCCCTTCCTTCCTGCCTGTCCTTCCTGATCGTTAAATAACCTGGTATGTTTAATTCCCAGGCATTGTCACCCTGCAGCCATGTTTCTGTAATGGCCACAAGATCATACCCATATGTAGTTATTTGTGCCATTAACTCATCTATTTTGTTACGAATGCTACGTGCATTCAGATAGAGAACTTTCAAATATGTTTTGTGACACTTAGTTCCTGCTTTTGCCCTTTTTATTACTTTACCTTTTACTCCATACCTTCTGCCCCTTCCTGACACACTCTGGTTTTTAATTTCCCCACTGCTACCTAAGTCTATGACCTTCTCTGTTGTCATTTTTATTATTTGCTCTCTAGGAACCTCCCCCCCACTATTTAGTTTAAAGCCCTCTCTACAGCCCTAGTTATATGATCCGCCAGGACTCTAGTCCCAGCACTGGCCAAGTGAAGCCCATCCCAACGGAACAGCTCCCTCCTGCCCCAGTACTGGTGCCAGTGTCCCAGGAAGCAAAACCCATTTCTCCCACACCAGTCTTTGAGCTACTCATTTAACTCTCTAATTTTATTTGTCCTAGCCAAATTCGCTCGTGGCTCAGGTAATAATCCAGAGAGTAATACCCTTGAGGTTCTGTTTTTTAATTTGACCCCTATCTGCTCATACTCCTTTAACAGAACCTGCTTCCTTGTCCTATCTACGTCGTTTGTACCAACATGGACCACGACAACTGGATCCACCCCCTCCCACTGCAAGTTTCTTTCCAGCCCAGAGGAGATGTCCTTAACCCTGGCACCGGGCAGGCAACACAGCCTACGGGACTCTTGCTCTCGGCTGCAGAGAACTCTATCTATCCCCCTAATAATACTATCCCCTACCACTACAACATTTCTATTTACTCCCCCCTCTTGAATGGCCCCCCGTTCCACGGTGCTGTGGCCAGGTTGCTCATCCTCCCTGCAGTCCCTGCTCCTGTCCCCACAGGGAGTAAGAACCTCGAACCTGTTGGACAAGAGCAAGGGCTGCGGCTCCTCCAACACTACATCCTGGATCCCCGTACCTGCGGCACCTTATTGAATGCCTTTTGTAAATCCAAATATACTACATCCACTGGTTCCCCTTTATCGACCCTGCTAGTTACATCCTCAAAAAACTCTAATAAATTTGTCAAACACGATTTCCCTTTCATAAAACCATGCTGACTCTGCCTAATCATGTTATGATTTTCTAAGTGCTCTGATACCACTTCCTCAACAATGGATTCCAGCATTTTCCCGACGTGGATAAATGTGAAGTTATCCACTTCGGTAGGAAAAACAGAAAGGCAGAGTATTATTTAAATGGTGCTAGATTGGGAAATGCTGATGTACAAAGGGACCTGGGTGTCCTTGTACACCAGTCACTGAAAGCAAACATGCAGGTGCAGCAACAGTTAGGAAGTCAAATGGTATGTTGGCTTTCATTGCAAGAGGGTTTGAGTACAGGAGCAAGGATGTCTTACTACAGTTATACAGGGCCTTGGTGAGACCACACCTAGAGTACTGAGTGCAGTTTTGGTCTCCTTACCTAAGAAAGGATATACTTGCCATAGAGGGAGTGCAGTGAAGGTTCACCAGACTGATTCCTGGGATGGCAGGACTGTCGTATGAGGAGAGATTGGGTCGACTAGGCCTGTATTCACTAGAGTTTAGAAGAATGAGAGGGGATCTCATTGAAACGTATAAAATTCTGACATGGCTAGACAGACTGGATGCCGGGAGGATGTTTCCCCTAGCTGGGGGGTCTAGAACGAGGGGTCACAGTCTCCGGATAAGGGGTAGGACATTTAGGACCGAGATGAGGAGAAATTTCTTCACTCAGAGGGTGGTGAATCTGTGGACTTCTCTACCACAGAAGGCTGTGGAGGCCAAGTCACTGAATATATTTAAGAAGGAGATAGATTTCTAGACACAAAAGGCATCAAGGGGTATGGGGAGAGAGCGGGAATATGGTATTGAGATAGAGGACCAGCCATGATCATATTGAATGGCGGAGCAGGCTCGAAGGGCCAAATGGCCGACTCCTGCTCCTATTTTTCTATGTTCTATGTTTCTATGTTTCCTGTCTCAGCGTCTAAGGGACCAACGTTTACTTTTGCTACTCTCTTCCTTTTTACATACTTGTAGAAACTCTTACAATCTTGCTAGTTTTCTCTCATATTCTATTTTTTCCCTTTTTATCAATTTTTTGGTCATCCTTTGCTGGTTTCTGAAACTCTCCCAATCCTCAGGCTTACTATTATTCTTTGCAACATTATAAGCTTCTTCTTTCAATCTAATGCTATCCTTAACTTCTTTAGTTAGCCATGGTTGGATCACTTGGCCCATCCAAAAGACATTAATATGTAAAATCCCAACGACTCTACGATGAGAGAGCCGTTAGCAGGTAGTTATACAGGACACTTGGAAGCCCCAAACCCCTCCAGGGAGAACACCGACCGATTTAACAATGGGAGAAATATTAACAGGTACTCAGACATTTACGAGTAGCCCCGAAACCCATTAAGAACGGAGATCACCCATACAAGACATTTGAGCGCCAAACCCTAAACAAAAGAATGGACATTATAGTTGGGCGGGAAACGGAAGATTTTGCACTATAATTGCAGGCTCCAAACCGTCCATTCTCTCTCTTGCTGCTCTTATCATCGTGGCTGCTCCTGTGTACTCGTAGTTGGGCTTCTGCTTGCCTGTTGCCTCTTTTGAAAAGGACTGTTGAACTTTCTGATCCGTTCGGATCTACCTCGTGTCGCGTAACGAAGACCTATGTTGGTAACTGGCAGCGGAACCGAAGGCCCGAGATGAGATGAGATGAGATGAGATGAGAAGAGAGGAAGACCATATCCATCGCCACGGTCAGTAAATCCCGACCGCGCCTGTAGGTCGATTAGCCAAGTTTTCCTCGCCAGGAAGACTTCTTCGAACTTGCAAGGAAACATATCGTATCGACGATATCGACAACTGTGCTCGAAGAGTACCTGTTAAACCAACCAACACAGGTCTTCATCACAGCAGACGGTCCAGCCTGCTAGCCGGAGCAGCAGAAGCAAGTAAACAAGTGGGACCAGGAGATCTCCTGACCGACTCGTGGGTGCTGCGGTGAAAAACATCCGATCAGCTATTCGGAATTTCTCCGAGTTATCACGAGTGGTGAGCATGAGTCTCGAAATCCTACGAATCTAGTTTAGGATAGATATTGAAAGGGGAGGGTTTAAGGATTAAGGATATTTGTAATGTGTGCCCCTATTTACTTTGTGCCGTTCGTTCCTCGTTTCCCTAAGATCGACTATATAACTGTTTGTAAGATTGTACTGTCATTAATCTGTGCTTATGACATGTATTTCATAATCTTAAGTATCATGCAATAAAGATTTTCCATTTCGTACCATTCAAACCAAGTCTACATGAGTTTCATCTCCTATACTGCTCTCGCATCTAAGTCCAGTGTCTAGAACCGTAAGGGAGAGTGATTCGAACCACTCACAGGTGTGTCTAGTGTTCCCAGACTGGCTGGAGACCAGAACAGGCAACAAGGCCTAGACCCGCACTGACATACAGGCTGCACAGAGCCGCGTGAATCTCACAGGCTGCGAGACACGCAGGGTCAGAATCCCTTACAACTTTTCCCATGGAATTTTTGTTTCTCAATGGAATGTATTTTTGTTGAGAATTATGAAATATTTCTTTAAATGCTAGCCACTGCTTATCTATCACATACCTTTTAATCTAATTTTCCATTCTACCTTAGCCTACTCACCGCTCATACCTATGTAATTGGCTTTATTTAAGTTTAAGACTCCAGTTTTGGACATCTATCATATTATGATCACTCTACCCCAGAGGATCTTTTACTATGAGATTGCTAATTAACCCTGTCTCATTATACAGTACAAGATCTAAAATAGCCTGTTCCCTGGTTGGTTCCATGACATATTGATCTAGGAAACTGTCCCGAATGCATTCCATGAACTCGTCCTCCAGACTACCTTTGCCAATTTGATTTGTCCAGTCTATATGAAGATTAAAGTCCTCCAAGATTATTGCATTACCTTTGTTGCAAGTTCCTACTATTTCTTGATTAATATTCTGTCCATTGTTACAGCTACTATTAGGGAGCCTATATATTACTCCTACCAGTGTTTTCTGCCCTTTGTTATTCCTTATCTCCACCCATACAGATTCTACTTCCTGATCTTCCGAGACGAGATCCTTTCTCGCAACTGTCCTTATGTCATCCTTTATTATCAAGGCTACTCCCCCTCCTTTACCATTCTGCATGTCTTTTCGAAACATCAAGTACCCTGGAACATTTAGTTCCCAACCTTGGCCACCTTGCAACCATATCTCTGTAATGATTATTAGATCAAACCCATTTATCTCTATTTGTGCCACTAGTTCATCTATCTTGTTACGAATGCTTCGTGCATTCAGATTTCAGATTTTTTAAATTTTTTACCATTATTCCCTGCTTTAACCTTATTCTCTGCTGCACTGCTACCGTTAAATTCTCTGTCCCTTCCTGTCACACTCTGCTTATTTTTACCCAAATCGCTACACTGCTCTATTGCCTTGACCTTTCTCTTTAGATTTCTAAATGTCCTCTCATCTGACCCCTCCCCCCCTTTAAACCCTTTCTACAGCCCTAGTTATTCAATTCGGCAGGGCGCTGGTCCCAGTCCGGTTTAAGTGGAGCCCAACTCGACGGAACAGCTCCCTCTTTCCTCAGTACTGGTGCCAGTGCCCCATGAATTGAAACCCCTTTTCCCCACACCATGCTTTGAGCCACGCATTTAACTCTGATCTGCTTGACCCTATGCTAATTTGCGTGTGGCTCAGGTAGTAATCCTGAGATTATTACCCTTGTGGTTCTGCTTATTAATTTAGACCCTAGCTCCTCAAACTCCCTCAGCAGAACGTCATTCTTAGTTCTACCTATGTCGTTGGTTCCTACGTGGACCACGACAGCTGGATCCTCCCCCTCCCACTCCAAATTCTTCTCCAGCTGCGAGGAGATATCCTTAACCCTGGCACCGGGCAGGCAACACAGCCTTCTTGTCTCTCTTTCGCGGCTGCAGAGAACAGTATCTATCCCCCTGACTATACTGTCCCCTACTACTACCACATTCCTTCCTTCTCCTCCCACTTGGATGGCCCCCTGTACCACAGTGCCATGGTCAGTTTGCCCATCCTTCCTGCTGTCCTTTTCCTCATCCATACAGGTAGCAAGTACCTCGTGCCTGTTGGACGAGGTCAAGGGCTGAGGCTCCTCCATCACTACATCCTGGGTCCCCACACCTTCCTGACTCACTGTCATACCCTCCTGTCCCTGACCATTGATGAACTCTAAAGTACTACTTAACCTAAAGGGTGTGACTGCCTCCTGGAACAAAGTGTCCAGGTAACTCCCCCCCTCCCTGATGCATCGCAATGTCTGCAGCTCATACTCCAGCTCAACAATTCTGAGCCGAAGTTCCTCGAGTTGCAGACACTTACCGCAGATGTGGTTGCTCGGGATCGCGATGCTCCCCACAAACTCCCACATGCTGCAGTTACGACACGCCATCTGCCCTGCCATCTCTAACCTGGTTTTATTTATTAATTCATTAGTTAAAGCTTTTATTCAATCGATATTTTAGTTTTATTGTTTGATTATTTTATTTAGTTTAAGTTATTAATTTATAAGTACTAGCAAGTTACAGTTTCTCAGCTCTTAACTTAACCCCCTTCCCGAACTTAGGGAGCAAAAAGAGCTGTAATACTCACCAACCAATCACCTACCTGCTCTCCTGTGACGTCATTCTTTGATGTTGTTTTTGATTCGGAGCCCTGCCGCTGCTTTAATCAGGTCCACTCTCGGGCCGCTCTTTATCCTCTCACCGCTGTCACTGCTTTAATTCAGGTCCACTCTCGGGCCGCTCTTTATCCTCTCGCCGCTGTCACTGCTTTAATCAGGTCCACTCTCGGGCCGCTCTTTATCCTCTCGCCGCTGCCGCTGCTTTAATCAGGTCCACTCTCGGGCCGCTCTTTATCCTCTCGCCGCTGCCGCTGCTTTAATCAGGTCCGCTCTCGGGCCGCTCTTTATCCTCTCGCCGCTGCCGCTGCTTTAATCAGGTCCGCTCTCGGGCCGCTCTTTATCCTCTTGCCGCTGTCGGGCCACTCTTTATCCTCTCGCCGCTGCTTTAATTCAGCTCCGCTCTCGGGCCGCTCTTTATCCTCTCGCCACTGTCACTGCTTTAATGCAGCTCCGCTCTCGGGCCGCTCTTTATCCTCTCGCCGCTGTCACTGCTTTAATTCAGGTCCACTCTCGGGCCGCTCTTTATCCTCTCGCCGCTGTCACTGCTTTAATTCAGGTCCGCTCTCGGGCCGCTCTTCATCCTCTTGTCACAGCCGCTGCTTTAATTCAGCTCCGCTGTGTATAACCCGTGCTGTACCTGTCCTGGAAGTATTTGATGGGAACGTGTTGAGGAAGCGTTACTCTGTATCTAACCGGTGCTGTACCTGCCCTGGAACTGTTTGATGGGACAGTGTAGTGGGAGCTTGACTCTGTATCTAACCCGTGCTGAACCTGCCCTGGGACTGTTTGATGGGAACGTGTAGAGGGAGCGTTACTCTGTATCTAGCCCATGCTGAACCTGCCCTGGGACTGTTTGATGGGACAGCTGTAGAATTCGCAAAATTATCGCGATTTCGAAAGAATGAGATAGAGACATATGGTTTCGTATAAACAGCTTTTATTTCAGCAAAATGCTGTCAGGTTTCAAAATGGACACAAGCAGCCTGTAAAATGGCCGCCACGCCTCGTGGCAGAAGGTTCTAGACTTTCAGTAGGCAGACAAGATGGCGTTTCAATAAACATTTCAGCAAGATCGGACAGGACTCAGCATATTGAGATAAGACAAGACGAGATCGTTTTGCATTTTAAACACCCAAGCAAGGAATATAAGTGCTGGAATCGGTTTTTCCATGCACAAACGAGGGCTATTGTACTGGGCAATCAAGGGCCCATCCAAAGACATTGATACGCAAATTCCCCACGGCTCTACGATGAGAGAGCCGTTCGCGGGTACTCACAGCAAGAATTTGGAAGCCCCCAAAACCCCTCCAGGGAGACTCCTAGCCGGTTCCACAATGGGAGAAATATTAACGGGTACTCAGACAGTTACAAGTGTCACCGATACCCATTAACGACAAGTACCACCCCATACAAGAAGTTTGAGCGCCAAAACATTACAAAAGATGAACATTAAGATTGGGCGGGAGATAAGGAATTACAGTACTATAACTGTAGTGTCCAAACGTTCATCTTTCTCTTATCCTCTGGCTGTTCATCGTGCTCTTCTCCCTGACGACTCTGGACTCTGATTCTCTGATCCGCTGGGAGTCAACCTCGTGGCTTGCCGTGAAGATCTGTGAAGAGCTGGTCTGCGAAGGCCTGTAAGCGGGCGCACCATCCCGAGAAGTCGGTGAACGGTGTTGGAACCGAAGGCCCGAGAGGAGATGAGATGAGATGAGATGAGATGAGAAGAGAAGAAGACGACTACACGTCAGTAAACCCCGACCGCGCCCGAAAAATCGATTAACCACTTCTTCGAATTTTACCGACTTCTTCACAACTGGCCCTGGAAGACTTTCCTTCGAATTCTATCGACCCGGTGTAGGGCACAGGAAGACTCTTTTTCGAGTGGTGTCAGAACTCCGAGACCAACACAGATCTTCATGGCAGCAGACGGTCCAGCCTACTAGCCGGAGCAGAAGCGAGTAAACAAGTGGGGTACAGAGACCCCTGATCAACACGTGAATAGTCAGGTGCTGTGGCGAAAACATCCGAGCATCGTTTCGGAATACTCCGAGTTATCCCGAGTGGTGAGCATGAGTCTCGATCCTTCAAATCTATATTAGGACAGGCATTGATAGGGGAGGGTTTGGTTTTAAGGATAAATATAATGTGTGTCCCCTTTTACGATGTGTCGTGAGCTCCTCGTTTCCCTAAACCTAGTTTCATAACTATGTGGAAGATTGTACTGTCATTAATCTGTGCTTATGACATGTATTTCGTAATCTTGAACAATATGCAATAAAGATTTTCTATTTCGTACTATTCAACCGGGTCTACCTGAGTTTTCTCTGCATTATTGCTCTTGCACCTAAGTCCAGTGTCAGAACCGTAAGGGCGAGTGGGTCGAACCACTCACAGGTGTCTAGTGTTATCAGGCTGGCTGGAGACCAGAACAGGCAACAAGGCCTAACCCCGCACTAGCACCCAGGCTACGCACAGAGCAGCCTTCGGCACCGAGCAAAATCCCTTACACAGCATAGAGGGAGCTTTACTCTGTATCTAACCTGTGCTGTACGTGCCCTGGGAGTGTTTGATGGGACAGTGTAGAGGGAGCGTTACTCTGTATCTATCCCGTGCTGTACCTGCCATTGGAGTGTTTGATGGGACAGTGTAGAGGGAGCTTTACTCTGTGTCTAACCCATGCTGAATCTGCCCTTGGAGGGTTTGATGGGACAGTATAGAGGGAGCTTTATTCTGTATTTAACCATTGCTTAACCTGCCCTGGGTGTGTTTGATGGGACAGTGCAGAGGGGGCTTAACTCTGTATCTAACCCGTGCTGTACCCACCCTGGGGATGTTTGTTGGGACATTGTAGAGGGAGTTTTACTCTGTACCTAACCCGTGCTTTACCCGCCCTGGGTGTGTTTGATGGGACAGTGTAGAGGGAGATTTACTCTGTTTCGAACCCGTGCTGTAACTGCACTAGGATTGTTTGATGGGGACACTGTAGAGGGAGCGTTACTTTGTATCTAACCCATGCTGTAGCTGCCCTGGGAGTGTTTGATGGGGAGAGTGTAGAGGGAGCTTTAATCTGTATCTGACCCGTGCTGTATCTGCCCTGGGAGTGTTTGATGGGACAGTGTAGAGGTAGTTTTACTCTGTATCTAACCCGTGCTGTCCCTGTCCTGGCAGTGTTTGATGGGGAAAGTGTAGAGTGAGCTTTACTCTGTATCTAACCTGTGCTGTACCTGCCCTGGGTGTGTTTGATGGGACAGTGTTAAGGGAGCTTTACTCTGTATCTAACCCGTTTCATACCAGCCCTGGCAGTGTTTGATAGAATTGAGAGGTCGCACAACACCAGGTTATAGTCCAACAGTTTTATTTTAAATCACAAGCTTTCGGAGTTACAACTCCTTCGTCGGGTGAAGTGAGGAGATGCAGAATCGTCAAAGCATATATAGCTAGAGAACAATGCATGTGTAACTTACAATTGCAGACAACTGAATGTTTGATAGGCCAGTGTAGAGGGAGCGTTACTCTGTCTAACCCGTGCTGAACCTGCCCTGGGAGTGTTTGATGGGACAGTGTAGAGGGAGTTTTACTCTGTGTCTAACCCATGCTGTACCTGCCCCGGGAGTGTTTGAAGGGGACAGTGTAAGGGAGCTTTACTGTCTATCTAACCCGTGCTGTACCTGCACTGGGAGTGTTTGATGGGCCAGTGCAGAGGGAGTTTTACTTTGTATCTAACCCATGATGTATCTGCCCTGGGTGTGTTTGATGGGACAGTGTAGAGGGAGCTTTACTCTGTACCTAACTCGTGCTGTACCTGCCCTGGTTGTGTTTGATGGGATAGTATAGAGGGAGCGTTACTCTGTATCTAACCCGTTTCATACCAGCCCTGGCAGTGTTTGACAGGCCAGTGTAGAGGGAGCGTTACTCTGTCTAACCCGTGCTGAACCTGCCCTGGGAGTGTTTGATGGGAACGTGTTGAGGGAGCTTTACTCTCTATCTAACCCGTGCTGTACCTGCCTGGGAGTGTTTGATGGGGACAGTGCAGAGGGAGCTTTACTCTGTATCTAACCCGTGCTGTACCTGCCCTGGGAGTGTTTGATGGGGACAGTGTAGAGGGAGCTTTACTGTCTATCTAACCCGTGCTGTACCTGCACTGGGAGTGATTGATGGGCATGTGCAGAGGGAGTTTTACTCTGTATCTAACCCGTGATGTATCTGCCCTGGGTGTGTTTGCTGGAACAGTGTCGAGGGAGCTTTATTCTCTATCTAACCCGTTCTGTACCAACCCTGGGAGTGTTTGATGGGACATTTTAGAGGGAGCTTTACTCTGTACCTAACTCGTGCTGTACCTGCCCTGGGTGTGTTTGATGGGAAAGTGTAGAGGGAGCATTACTCTGTATCTAACCCATGCTGAACCTGCCCTGGGAGTGTTTGATGGGATAGTGTAGAGGGATCTTTACTTTGTATCTAACCCATGCTGTGCCTGTGCTGGGAGTGTTTGATGGGACAGTGTAGGGGGAGCTTTACTTTCTAACCCATGTTGTATCTGCCCTGGGAGTGTTTGATGGGAAAGTGTAGAGGGAGCTTTACTCTGTGTCTAACCCTTGCTGTAACTGCCCTGGGAGTGTTTGATGCGACAGTGTCGAGGGAGCTTTATTCTGCATCTAACCCGTGCTGTACCTGCCCTGGGAGTGTTTGATCGGACAGTGTAGAGGGAGCTTTACTCTGTATCTAACCCGTGCTGTACCTGCCCTGGGAGTGTTTGATCGGACAGTGTAGAGGGAGCTTTACTCTGTATCGAACCCGTACTGTACCTGCCCTGGGAGTGTTTGATGGGGCAGTGTAGAGGGAGCTTTACTCTGTATCTAACCCTTGCTGTACCTGCCCTGGGAGTGTTTGATGAGACAGTGTAGAGGGAGCGTTACTCTGTATCTAACCTGTGCTGAACCTGTCCTGGGAGTGTTTGATGGGATAGTGTAGAGGGAGCTTTACTCTGTATCTAACCCGTACTGTACCTGCCCTGGGAGTGTTTGATGGGGCAGTGTAGAGGGAGCTTTAGTCTGTATCTGACCCGTGCTGAACCTGCCCTGGAAGTGTTTGATGGGGCAGTGTAGAGGGAGCTTTACTCTGTATCGAACCCGTACTGTACCTGCCCTGGGAGTGTTTGATGGGGCAGTGTAGAGGGAGCTTTACTCTGTGTCTAACCAGTGCTGTACCTGCCCTGGGAGTATTTGATGGGAACTTGTTGAGGGAGCTTTACTCTCTATCTAACCTGCCTGTACCTGCCTGGGAGTGTTTGATGGGGACAGTGCAGAGCGAGCTTTACTCTGCATCTAACCCGTGCTGTACCTACCCTGGGAGTGTTTGATGGGGACAGTGTAGAGGGAGCTTTACTCTGTATCGAACCCGTGCTGTACCTGCCCTGGGTGTGTTTGATGGGACAGTGTTAAGGGAGCTTTACTCTGTATCAAACCCGTTTCATACCAGCCCTGGCAGTGTTTGACGGGCCAGTGTAGAGGGAGCTTTACTGTGTATCTAACCCGTGCTGTACCTGCACTGGGAGTGTTTGATGGGCATGTGCAGAGGGAGTTTTACTCTGTATCTGACCCGTGATGTACCTGCCCTGGGAGTGTTTGATGGGACAGTGTAGAGGGAGCGTTACTCTGTATCTAACCCGTGCTGAACCTGCCCTGGGAGTGTTTGATGGGACAGTGTAGAGGGAGCATTACTCTGTATCTAACCCGTGCTGAACCTGCCCTGGGAGTGTTTGATGGGATAGTGTAGAGGGAGCATTACTCTGTATCTAACCTGTGCTGAACCTGCCTTGGGAGTGTTTGATGAGATAGTGTAGAGGGAGTTTTACTCTGTATCTAACCCGTGATGTACCTGCCCTGGGAGTGTTTGATGGGGAGAGTGTAGAGGGAGCTTTAGTCTGTATCTGACTCGTGCTGAACCTGCCCTGGAAGTGTTTGATGTGTCAGTTTAGATGGAGCTTTACTCTGTATCGAACCCGTACTGAACCTGCCCTGGAGGTGTTTGATGGGACATTGTAGAGGGAGCTTTACTCTGTACCTAACCCATGCTGTACCTGCCCTGGGAGTGTTTGATGGGGCAGTGTGGAGGGAGCTTTATTCTGCATCTAACCCGTGCTGTAACTGCCCCGGGAGTGGTTGATGGGACATTGTAGAGAGGGCTTTACTCTGTGTCTAACCCATGCTGTACCTGCCCTGGGAGTATTTGATGGGAACGTGTTGAGGGAGCTTTGCTCTCTATCTAACCTGGCTGTACCTGCCTGGGAGTGCTTGATGGGGACAGTGTAGAGGGAGCTTTACTCTGTATTGAACCCGTACTGTACCTGCCCTGGAGGTGTTTGATGGGACATTGTCGAGGGAGCTTTACTCTGTACCTGACCCGTGCTTTACCTGCCCTGGGAGTGTTTGATGGGATATTGTAGAGGTTGCTATACTCTGTATCTAACCCGTGCTGAAGCTGCCCTGGGAGTGTTTGATTGGACATTGTAGAGGGAGCTTTACTCTGTGTCTAACCCGTGCTTTACCTGCCCTGGGAGTGTTTCATGGGACAGTGTAGAGGGAGCTTTATTCTGCATCTAACCCGTGCTGTACCTGCCCTGGGAGTGTTTGATGGGACATTGTAGAGAAGGCTTTACTCTGTGTGTAACCCATGCTGTACCTGCCCTGGGAGTATTTGATGGGAAGGTGTTGAGGGAGCTTTACACTCTATCTAACCCGTGCTGTACCTGCCTGGGACTGTTTGATGGGGACAGTGCAGACGGAGCTTTACTCTGTATCTAACCCGTGCTGCACCTGCCCTGTGAGTGTTTGATGTGGACAGTGTAGAGGGAGTTTTACGCTGTATCGAACCCGTACTGTACCTGCCCTGGAGGTGTTTGATGGGACAGTGTAGAGGGAGCTTTACTCTGGAACTAACTTGTGCTTTATCTGCCCTGGGAGTGTTTGATGAGAAAGTTTAGAGGGAGTTTTATTCTCTATCTAACCCGTGCTGTACCTGCCCTGGGAGTGTTTGATGAGATATTGTCGAGGGATCTTTATTCTCTATCTAACCAGTGCTGTACCTGCCCTGGGAGTGTTTGAAGGGACAGTGCAGAGGTAGCTTTACTCTATATCTAACCCGTGCTGTACTTGCCCTGGCTATGTTTGATGGGACAGTGTAGAGGGAACTTTGCTCTGTATCTAACCCATGCTGAACCTGCCGTGGGAGTGTTTGATGGGACAGTGTAGAGGGAGCTTTACTCTGTATCTAACCCGTGCTGAACCTGCCCTGGGAGTGTTTGATGGGACAGTGTAGAGGTAGCGTTACTCTGTATCTAACCCGTGCTGTACCTGCCCTGGGTGTGTTTGATGGGACAGTGTAGAGGGAGCTTTACACTGTATGTAACCCATGCTTTACCTGCCCTGGGAGTGTTTGATGGGACAGTGTAGAAGGAGCGTTACTCTGTATCTAACCCGTGCTAACCTGCCCTGAGAGTGATTGATGGGACAGTGTGGAGGGAGCTTTACTCTTTGTCTAACCCATGCTGTACCTGCCCTGGGAGTATTTGAAGGTAACGTGTCGAGGGAGCTTTACTCTGTATCTAACCCGTGCTGTACCTGCCCTGGGTGTGTTTGATGGGACAGTTGTAGAATTCGCAATATATCGCGATTTTATTAATAAGGAGAAAACACAGAGTCTCGTTCAAACAGCTTTTATTTCAGCAGAATGCTGCCAGGTTTTTCAAAGTGGACACAAGCAGCCTGTAAAATGGCCGCCGCACCTCGTGACAGAACATTCTAGACTTTTCGACAGGCAGACAAGATGGCGTTCCAATAAACATTTGTGCAAGATCGATTAAGATTCAGCACAGTGAAGATAATACACGAGACATTATGGGTTTACAGTATACACATAAATACTGAAATCGGTCTCCCAGGTACGAATGAAAGCTATTGTACCGAGTAATCAGGGGCCCATCCAAAAGACATTAATATGTAAAATTCCAACGACTCTACGATGAGAGAGCCGTTAGCAGGTAGTTATACAAAACACTTGGAAGCCCCAAAACCCCTCCAGGGAGAACACCGACCGATTTAACAATGGGAGAAATATTAACAGGTACTCAGACATTTACGAGTAGCCCCGAAACCCATTAAGAACGGAGATCACCCATACAAGACATTTGAGCGCCAGACCCAAACAAAAGAAAGGACATTAAGGTTGGGCGGGAAACGGAAGATTTTGTACTATAATTACAAGCTCCAACCGTCCATCTCTCTCTTATTCTCTTATCCGATCGACTCGTAACCTCGTGGCTGCTCCTGCGTTTTGACTCGTAGTCTGGTTCCTGTTTGCCTGGTGCCTTTTTGAAAAAGACTGTTGAACTTTCTGATCCGTTCGGATCTACCTCGTGTCGCGTAACGAAGACCTATGTTGGTAACTGGCAGCGGAACCAAAGGCCCGAGATGAGATGAGATGAGATGAGATGAGATGAGAAGAGAGGAAGACCATACTCATCGCCACGGTCAGTAAATCCCGACCGCGCCTGTAGGTCGAATAGCCAAGTTTTCCTTGCCAGGAAGACTTCTTTGAACTTGCAAGAACGGTTCATCATCGATGATATTGACTGAGCTGTGAAACCTGCTCGGAAAAGTACCTGTTAAACCAACCAACACAGATCTTCATCACAGCAGACGGTCCAGCCTGCTAGCCGGAGCAGAAGCAAGTAAACAAGTGGGACCAGGAGATCTCCTGACCGACACGTGGGTGCTGCGGTGAAAAACATCCGATCAGCTATTCGGAATTTCTCCGAGTTATCACGAGTGGTGAGCATGAGTCTCGAAATCCTACGAATCTAGTTAGGACAGATATTGATAGGGGAGGGTTTAAGTATTAAGGATACTTGTAATGTGTGCCCCTATTTACGGTGTGTCGTTCGTTCCTCGTTTCCCTAGGATCAGCTATATAACTGCTTGTAAGATTGTACTGTCATTAATCTGTGCTTATGACATGTATTTCATAATCTTAAATATCATGCAATAAAGATTTTCCATTTCGTACCACTCAACCGAGTCTACATGAGTTTCATCTCCATTACTGCTCTCGCATCTAAGTCCAGTGTCTAGAACCGTAAGGGCGAGTGATTCGAACCACTCACAGGTGTGTCTAGTGCTCCCAGACTGGCTGGAGACCAGAACAGGCAACAAGGCCTAAACCCGCACTGACATACAGGCTGCACAGAGCCGCGTGAATCTCACAGGCTGCGAGACACGCAGGGTCAGAATCCCTTACACAGTGTAGAGGGAGCTTTACTCTGTATCTAACCCGTGCTGAACCTGCCCTGCGAGTGTTTGATGGGACAGTGTAGGGGGAGCTTTACTCTCTATCTAACCGTGCTGAAACTGCCCTGGGAGTGTTTGATGGGGCAGTTTAGAGGGAACTTTACTCTGTGTCTAACCCGCGCTGTACCTACCCCAGGAGTGTTTGATGGGACATTGTAGAGATGGCTTTACTCTGTGTCTCACCCATGCTGTACCTGCCCTGGGAGTATTTGCTGGGAACTTGTAGAGGGAGCTTTACCCTCTGTCTAACCTGTGCTGCACCTGCCTGGGAGTGTTTGATGGGGAAAGTGCAGCGGGAGATTTACTCTGTATCTAACCCGTGCTGTACCTACCCTGGGAGTGTTTGATGGGATAGTGTAGAGGTAGCTTTACTCTGTATCTAACCCGTGCTGTACCTGCCCTGGGTGTGTTTGATGGGACAGCGTAGAGGGAGCTTTACTCTGTATCTAACCCATGCTGTACATGTGCTGGGAGTGTTTGATGGGACAGTGTAGAGGGAGCTTTACTCCGTATCTAACCCGTGCAGTACCTGCCCTGGGAGTGTTTGATGGGACAGTGTAGAGTGAGCTTTACTCTTTGTCTAACCATTGCTGTAACTGCCCTTGCAGTATTTGATGCGACAGTGTAGAGGGAGCTTTACTCTGCATCTAACCAATGCTGAACCTGCCCTGGGAGTGTTTGATGGGACAGTGTCGAGGGAGCTTTACTCTGGATCTAACCCGTGCTGAATTTGCCTTGGGAGTGTTTGATGGGACATTCTAGAGGGAGCTTTACTCTGTGTCTAACCCATGCAGTACCTGCCCTGGGAGTATTAGATGGGACAGTGTAGAGTGAGCTTTACTCTTTGTCTAACCATTGCTGTAACTGCCCTTGCAGTATTTGATGCGACAGTGTAGAGGGAGCTTTACTCTGCATCTAACCAATGCTGAACCTGCCCTGGGAGTGTTTGATGGGACAGCGTAGAGGGAGCTTTACTCTGGATCTAACCCGTGCTGATTTTGCCTTGGGAGTGTTTGATGGGACAATCTAGAGGGAGCTTTACTCTGTGTCTAACCCATGCAGTACCTGCCCTGGGAGTTTTAGATGGGAATGTGTCGAGGAAGCTTTACTCTGCATCTAACCCGTGCTGCACCTGCCCTGGGAGTGTTTGATGGGACAGTGTAGAGGGGGCTTAACTCTCTATCTCACCCGTGCTGAACCTGCCCTGGGAGAGTTTGATGGGACAGTGTAGAGGGAGCGTTACTCTCTATCTAACCCGTGCTGTACCTGCCCTGGGAGTGTTTGATGGTCATGATGCGGAGATGCCGGTGTTGGACTGGGGTGGACAAAATTGAGAGGTCGCACAACACCAGGTTATAGTCCAACAGTTTTATTTGAAATCACAAGCTTTCGGAGCTATCGATTGCTCCTTCCTCAGGTGAAGTAAATTAGATACAGAATCGCCAAAGCATATATAGATAGAAAACAAAGCATGTGTACCTTACAATTGCAGACCACTAAATTAAATCATCCTGACTATCTGCCGAGGTGTGATAAAGTTAATTAAGTCAGCCAGGAAGGTACCACATCAAAGACATAGCAAGATACAACTGAGACAATGAGGTGTAGTCACAGGGGTTCTAACGTGTCAAAAGCTGCCGTCTGTATGTAAAACGAAAAGCTTTAAAATTTTTACTTTTTTACTGGGAAAATTTTTACTTTTTTACTGGGAATCACATCTGTGAACAAGCTAACGACGACTCGAGTCCGGATCACGTCATGTATCGTGACATAAACCCAAGATCCCGATTGAGACCGTCTTCATGAGTGCGGAACTTGGCTATCAGTTTCTGCTCGATGATTTTGCGTTGTCGTGTGTTTCTAAGGTTGCCTTGGAGAACGCTTACCCGCAGATCCGAGGCTGAATGTCCTTGACTGCTGAAGTGTTCCCCGACTGGGAGGTAACAATCCTGCCTGGCGATTGTTGCGCGGTGCTCGTTCATACGTTGTCTCAGTGTCTGCATGGTCTCGCCGATGTACCATGCCGCGGTGCATTCTTTCCTGCAACGTATGAGGTAGACAACGTTGGCCGAGTCACATGAGTATGTACCATGTACCTGGTGGGTAGTGTCCTCACATGTGATGGTGGTATCTGTGTTGATGATCTGGCATGTCTTGCAGAGTTTGCCATGGCAGGGTTGTGTGGTGTCGTGGTCGCTGTTATCCTGAAAGCTGGGTAATTTGCTGCGAACGATGGTACTTCTGAGGTTAGGCGGCTGTTTGAAGGCAAGTAGTGGAGGCGTGGGGATGGCCTTAGCGTGGTGTTTGTCATCATCGATGACATGTTGAAGGCTGCGAAGAACATGGCGTAGTTTCTCCGCTCCGGGGAAGTACTGGACGACGTAGGGTACCCTGTTGGTTGTGTCCCGTGTTTGCCTTCTGAGGAGGTCTATGCGATTTTTCGCTGTGGCCCGTCGGAACTGTCGATCGATGAGTCGAGCGTCATATCCCGTTCTTACGAGGGCGTTTTTCAGCGTCCGTAGGTGTCCATCGCGTTCCTCCTCGTCTGAGCAGATCCTGTGTATTCGCAGGGCTTGTCCATAGGGGATGGCTTCTTTAACATGGTTAGGGTGGAAGCTGGAGAAGTGGAGCATCGTGAGGTTGTCCGTGGGCTTGCGGTAGAGTGAAGTGCTGAGGTGTCCGTCTTTGATGGAGATTCGTGTGTCCAGGAATGAGACCGATTCTGAGGAGTAGTCCATGGTGAGTTTGATGGTGGGATGGAACTTGTTTATGTTATCGTGTAGTCTTTTCAGTGATCCTTCACCATGGGTCCAAAGGAAGAAAATGTCGTCGATGTATCTGGTGTACAGCGTTGGCTGGAGGTCCTGTGCAGCGAAGAAGTCTTGCTCGAACTTGTGCATGAAGATGTTGGCGTATTGGGGTGCGAATTTGGTCCCCATGGCTGTTCCGTGTGTTTGGGTAAAATAATGGTTGTCGAAGGTGAAGACATTGTGGTCAAGGATGAAGCAGATGAGTTGTAGGATGGCGTCTGGAGATTGGCTGTTGTTGATGTTGAGTACTGAGGCTGTTGCAGCGATGCCGTCATCGTGGGGGATACTGGTGTAGAGTGCCGCTACGTCCATCGTGGCAAGGAGTGTTCCTGGTTCAACTGGTCCGTGGGTGCTGAGTTTCTGTAAGAAGTCTGTAGTGTCGCGACAGAAGCTGGGGGTTCCCTGTACGATGGGTTTCAGAATGCCCTCGACGTATCCAGAGAGGTTCTCACACAGGGTTCCATTGCCTGATACGATAGGACGTCCGGGTGTGTTGGCTTTGTGTATCTTTGGGAGGCAGTAGAAGTCTCCCACGCGGGGAGTACGTGGGATGAGAGTGCGTAGGATGTTTTGAAGGTCTGGATCGAAGGTCTTGATCAGTCTATTGAGTTGGCGGGTGTGTTCTTTGGTCGGATCTGCGGGTAGCTGTCTGTAGTGTTCCTGGTTGTCCAGTTGTCGGTATGCTTCTTTACAATAGTCCGTTCTGTTCTGTATGACGATGGCTCCTCCTTTGTCCGCTGGTTTGATGACAATGTTGCGGTTGGTCTCGAGAGCGTGGATGGCGTTGCGTTGTGCTCGGGTGACATTCTGGACTGTCTTGTGAGTGCGGCTGATGAATCTGGCGTTGATGCATCTCCTGACAGCTTGAGCATACATGTCAAGCTTGGGGCAGCGACCCTCCGGAGGGGTCCAGTTTGACTCTTTTTTCTTCGGTTGCTGCACTGCGAGTCCCTCTGTCTGCTGTTCTGGATCATTGATTGTCTCATTGGGTTTGTTGCTGACATCTTGGGATTTGTGGAAGTATTCCCGGAGCCTCATTCTCCTGATGAATTCCTCCGTGTCTGCCGCGAGACCGATGGGGTCCATTTTGGTGGTTGGGCAGAACTTGAGCCCTAGGGCGAGAACTTCGATTTCGTCTGGTTGAAGGGTATGGTCGGACAAGTTGACGATGGACTTCCCTGTGGTTGCAGCCGTGGTACCGGGGGAGGCTTGGTTGCTGCTGGTGGTGATGCCGAGTTTCTCAAGCTTCCTGTTCTTGATGCGCATGTAGGCAGCGTAGTTCCGTTGCCTCGTCTGTTTGGTGGTGTCTCGTAACTGGTCTGCTGTGTCCTGAGCACAGGCTGAGAGCATGGACTCTATCTTGGTTTCGAGGTTGTGGCGTTTGCTGTAGAGCTGGTGTACGAGATGGTTGAGGAGTGTGCGAGAGGTACGACGGCAGAGTCTCTCAGCGTAGTCTGTGTTGTATGTCGACTTGAGTGGGTTCGTGATCTGTAGTCCTTTCGGGATCTTGTCTGCTTTCTTGCATCTCTGTAGATACTTGATGTCGGTGTCGATATGCGCGATCTTCTTGGCGATTCTCTCCACTTTGAGCCGGCAGTTTGTGGTGTCGATAGTGGTCATGATGCGGAGATGCCGGTGTTGGACTGGGGTGGACAAAATTGAGAGGTCGCACAACACCAGGTTATAGTCCAACAGTTTTATTTGAAATCACAAGCTTTCGGAGCTATCGATTGCTCCTTCCTCAGGTGAAGTAAATTAGATACAGAATCGCCAAATCATATATAGATAGAAAACAAAGCATGTGTACCTTACAATTGCAGACCACTAAATTAAATCATCCTGACTATCTGCCGAGGTGTGATAAAGTTAATTAAGTCAGCCAGGAAGGTACCACATCAAAAGACATAGCAAGATACAACTGAGACAATGAGGTGTAGTCGCAGGGGTTCTAACGTGTCAAAAGCTGCCGTCTGTATGTAAAACGAAAAGCTTTAAAATTTTTACGTTTTTACTGGGAAAATTTTTACTTTTTTACTGGGAATCACATCTGTGAACAAGCTAACAACGACTCGAGTCCGGATCACGTCATGTATCGTGACATAAACCCAAGATCCCGATTGAGACCGTCTTCATGAGTGCGGAACTTGGCTATCAGTTTCTGCTCGATGATTTTGCGTTGTCGTGTGTTTCTAAGGTTGCCTTGGAGAACGCTTACCCGCAGATCCGAGGCTGAATGTCCTTGACTGCTGAAGTGTTCCCCGACTGGGAGGTAACAATCCTGCCTGGCGATTGTTGCGCGGTGCTTGTTCATACGTTGTCTCAGTGTCTGCATGGTCTCGCCGATGTACCATGCCGCGGTGCATTCTTTCCTGCAACGTATGAGGTAGACAACGTTGGCCGAGTCACATGAGTATGTACCATGTACCTGGTGGGTAGTATCCTCACGTGTGATGGTGGTATCTGTGTTGATGATCTGGCATGTCTTGCAGAGTTTGCCATGGCAGGGTTGTGTGGTGTCGTGGTCGCTGTTATCCTGAAAGCTGGGTAATTTGCTGCGAACGATGGTACTTCTGAGGTTAGGCGGCTGTTTGAAGGCAAGTAGTGGAGGCGTGGGGATGGCCTTAGCGAGGTGTTTGTCGTCATCGATGACATGTTGAAGGCTGCAAAGAACATGGCGTAGTTTCTCCGCTCCGGGGAAGTACTGGACGACGTAGGGTACCCTGTTGGTTGTGTCCCGTGTTTGCCTTCTGAGGAGGTCTATGCGATTTTTCGCTGTGGCCCGTCGGAACTGTCGATCGATGAGACGAGCGTCATATCCCGTTCTTACGAGGGCGTTTTTCAGCGTCCGTAGGTGTCCATCGCGTTCCTCCTCGTCTGAGCAGATCCTGTGTATTCGCAGGGCTTGTCCATAGGGGATGGCTTCTTTAACGTGGTTAGGGTGGAAGCTGGAGAAGTGGAGCATCGTGAGGTTGTCCGTGGGCTTGCGGTAGAGTGAAGTGCTGAGGTGTCCGTCTTTGATGGAGATTCGTGTGTCCAGGAATGAAACCGATTCTGAGGAGTAGTCCATGGTGAGTTTGATGGTGGGATGGAACTTGTTTATGTTATCGTGTAGTCTTTTCAGTGATCCTTCGCCATGGGTCCAAAGGAAGAAAATGTCGTCGATGTATCTGGTGTACAGCGTTGGCTGGAGGTCCTGTGCAGCGAAGAAGTCTTGCTCGAACTTGTGCATGAAGATGTTGGCGTATTGGGGGGCGAATTTGATGGTTTGATGGTCAGGATGGTCAGGATGATTTAATTTAGTGGTCTGCAATTGTAAGGTACACATGCTTTGTTTTCTATCTATATATGCTTTGGCGATTCTGTATCTAATTTACTTCACCTGAGGAAGGAGCAATCGATAGCTCCGAAAGCTTGTGATTTCAAATAAAACTGTTGGACTATAACCTGGTGTTGAGCGACCTCTCAGTGTTTGATGGGACAGTGTCGAGGGAGCTTTATTCTGTATCTAACCCGTGCTGAACCTGCCTTGGGAGTGTTTGATGGGACATTGTAGAGGGAGCTTTATTCTCTTCTAACCCGCGCTGTACCTGCCCTGGGAGTGTTTGATGGGACAGTGTAGAGGGAGCTTTACTCTGTATCTAACCCGTGCTATACCTGCCCTGGGAGTGTTTGATGGGGCAGTGTAGAGGGAGCTTTATTCTGCATCTAACCCGTGGTGTAACTGCCCCGGGAGTGTTTGATGGGACATTGTAGAGGGGGCTTTACTCTGTGTCTGACCAGTGCTGTACCTGCCCTGGGAGTATTTGATGGGAACGTGTTGAGGGAGCTTTACTCTCTATCTAACCTGGCTGTACCTGCCTGGGAGTGCTTGATGGGGACAGTGCAGATCGAGCTTTACTCTGTATCTAACCCGTGCTGTACCTACCTTGGGAGTGTTTGATGGGGACAGTGTAGAGGGAGCTTTACTCTGTATTGAACCCGTCCTGTACCTGCCCTGGAGGTGTTTGATGGGATATTGTCGAGGGAGCTTTACTCTGTACCTGACCCGTGCTTTACCTGCCCTGGGAGTGTTTGATGAGATATTGTAGAGGTAGCTATACTCTGTATCTAACCCGTGCTGAAGCTGCCCTGGGAGTGTTTGATTGGACATTGTAGAGGGAGCTTTACTCTGTATCTAACCCGTGCTGTACCCACCCTGGGGATGTTTGATGGGACATTGTAGAGGGAGTTTTACTCTGTATCTAACCCGTGCTGTACCCACCCTGGGGATGTTTGATGGGACATTGTAGAGGGAGTTTTACTCTGTACCTAACCCGTGCTTTACCCGCCCTGGGTGTGTTTGATGGGACAGTGTAGAGGGAGATTTATTCTCTATCTAAACCGTTCTGTACCTGCCCTGGGAGTGTTTGATGGGACAGTGTAGAAAGAGATTTACTCTGTTTCGAACCCGTGCTGTAACTGCACTAGGATTGTTTGATGGGACAGTGTAGAGGTAGTTTTACTCTGTATCTAACCCGTGCTGTCCCTGCCCTGGCAGTGTTTGATGGGGAAAGTGTAGAGTGAGCTTTACTCTGTATCTAACCTGTGCTGTACCTGCCCTGGGTGTGTTTGATGGGACAGTGTTAAGGGAACTTTACTCTGTATCTAACCCGTTTCATATCAGCCCTGGCAGTGTTTGATAGAATTGAGAGGTCGCACAACACCAGGTTATAGTCCAACAGTTTTATTTGAAATCACGAGCTTTCGGAGCTATCGATTGCCCCTTCCTCAGGTGAAGTAAATTAGATACAGAATCGCCAAAGCATATATAGATAGAGAACAAAGCATGTGTACCTTACAATTGCAGACCACTAAATTAAATCATCCTGACTATCTGCCGAGGTGTGATAAAGTTAATCAAGTCAGCCAGGAAGGTACCACATCAAAGACATAGCAAGATACAACTGAGACAATGAGGTGTAGTCGCAGGGGTTCTAACGTGTCAAAAGCTGCCGTCTGTATGTAAAACGAAAAGCTTTAAAATTTTTACTTTTTTACTGGGATAATTTTTACTTTTTTACTGGGAATCACATCTGTGAACAAGCCAACGACGACTCGAGTCCGGATCACGTCATGTATCGTGACATAAACCCAAGATCCCGGTTGAGACCGTCTTCATGAGTGCGGAACTTGGCTATCAGTTTCTGCTCGATGATTTTGCGTTGTCGTGTGTTTCTAAGGTTGCCTTGGAGAACGCTTACCCGCAGATCCGAGGCTGAATGTCCTTGACTGCTGAAGTGTTCCCCGACTGGGAGGTAACAATCCTGCCTGGCGATTGTTGCGCGGTGCTCGTTCATACGTTGTCTCAGTGTCTGCATGGTCTCGCCGATGTACCATGCCGCGGTGCATTCTTTCCTGCAACGTATGAGGTAGACAACGTTGGCCGAGTCACATGAGTATGTACCATGTACCTGGTGGTTAGTGTCCTCACGTGTGATGGTGGTATCTGTGTTGATGATCTGGCATGTCTTGCAGAGTTTGCCTTGGCAGGGTTGTGTGGTGTCGTGGTCGCTGTTATCCTGAAAGCTGGGTAATTTGCTGCGAACGATGGTACTTCTGAGGTTAGGCGGCTGTTTGAAGGCAAGTAGTGGAGGTGTGGGGATGGCCTTAGCGAGGTGTTTGTCGTCATCGATGACATGTTGAAGGCTGCGAAGAACATGGCGTAGTTTCTCCGCTCCGGGGAAGTACTGGACGACGTAGGGTACCCTGTTGGTTGTGTCCCGTGTTTGCCTTCTGAGGAGGTCTATGCGATTTTTCGCTGTGGCCCGTCGGAACTGTCGATCGATGAGTCGAGCGTCATATCCCGTTCTTACGAGGTCGTTTTTCAGCGTCCGATTGTGTTTGATAGGCCAGTGTAGAGGGAGCGTTACTCTGTCTAACCCGGGCTGAACCTGCCCTGGGAGTGTTTGATGGGACAGTGTAGAGGGAGCTTTACTCTGTGTCTAACCCATGCTGTACCTGCCCCGGGAGTGTTTGAAGGGGACAGTCTAGAGGGAGCTTTACTGTCGATCTAACCCGTGCTGTACCTGCACTGGGAGTGTTTGATGGGCCAGTGCAGAGGGAGTTTTACTCTGTATCTAACCCATGATGTATCTGCCCTGGGTGTGTTTGATGGGACATTGTAGAGGGAGCTTTACTCTGTACCTAACTCGTGCTGTACCTGCCCTGGTTGTGTTTGATGGGACAGTTTCGAGGGAGCTTTACTCTGTATCTAACCCATTTCATACCAGCCCTGGAAGTGTTTGACAGGCCAGTGTAGAGGGAGCGTTACTCTGTCTAACCCGTGCTGAACCTGCCCTGGGAGTGTTTGATGGGAACGTGTTGAGGGAGCTTTACTCTCTATCTAACCCGTGCTGTACCTGCCTGGGAGTGTTTGATGGGTACAGTGCAGAGGGAGCTTTACTCTGTATCTAACCCGTGCTGTACCTGTCCTGGGAGTGTTTGATGGGGACAGTGTAGAGGGAGCTTTACTGTCTATCTAACCCGTGCTGAACCTGCACTGGGAGTGTTTGATGGGCATGTGCAGAGGGAGTTTTACTCTGTATCTAACCCGTGATGTATCTGCCCTGGGTGTGTTTGCTGGGACAGTGTCGAGGGAGCTTTATTCTCTATCTAACCCGTTCTGTACCAGCCCTGGGAGTGTTTGATGGGACATTTTAGAGGGAGCTTTACTCTGTACCTTACTCGTGCTGTACCTGACCTGGGTGTGTTTGATGGGACAGTGTAGAGGGAGCGTTACTCTGTATCTAAGTCATGCTGAACCTGCCCTGGGAGTGTTTGATGGGATAGTGTAGAGGGATCTTTACTCTGTATCTAACCCGTGCTGTACCTGTGCTGGGATTGTTTGATGGGACAGTGTAGGGGGAGCTTTACTTTCTAACCATGCTGTATCTGCCCTGGGAGTGTTTGATGGGATACTGTAGAGGGAGCATTACTCTGTATCTAACCCGTGCTGTACCTGCCCTGGGAGTGTTTGATCGGACAGTGTAGAGGGAGCTTTACTCTGTATCTAACCCGTGCTGTACCTGCCCTGGGAGTGTTTGATGGGACAGTGTAGAGGGAGCATTACTCTGTATCTAACCCGTGCTGAACCTGCCCTGGGAGTGTTTGATGAGATAGTGTAGAGGGATCTTTACTCTGTGTCTAACCCGTGCTGTACCTGCCTGGGAGTGTTTGATGGGTACAGTGCAGAGGGAGCTTTACTCTGTATCTAACCCGTGCTGTACCTGCCCTGCGAGTGTTTGATGGGAGAGTGTAGAGGGAGCTTTACTCTGTATCTAACCCGTGATGTACCTGCCTTGGGAGTGTTTGATGGGGAGAGTGTAGAGGGAACTTTAGTCTGTATCTGACCCGTGCTGAACCTGCCCTGGAAGTGTTTGATGTGTCAGTTTAGATGGAGCTTTACTCTGTATCGAACCCGGACTGTAACTGCCCTGGGATTATTTGATGGGAACTTGTTGCGGGAGCTTTACTCTCTATCTAACCTGGCTGTACCTGCCTGGGAGTGTTTGATGGGGACAGTCCAGAGCGAGCTTTACTCTGCATCTAACCCGTGCTGTACCTACCCTGGGAGTTTTTGATGGGGACAGTGTAGAGGGAGCTTTACTCTGTATCGAACCCGTGCTGTACCTGCCCTGGGAGTGTTTGATGGGACAGTGTTAAGGGAGCTTTACTCTGTATCAAACCCGTTTCATACCAGCCCTGGCAGTGTTTGACGGGCCAGTGTAGAGGGAGCGTTACTGTGTATCTAACCCGTGCTGTACCTGCACTGGGAGTGTTTGATGGGCATGTGCAGAGGGAGTTTTACTCTGTATCTGACCCGTGATGTATCTGCCATGGGTGTGTTTGATGGGACAGTGTCGAGGGAGCATTATTCTCTATCTAACCCGTTCTGTACCAGCCCTGGGAGTGTTTGATGGGACATTTTAGAGGGAGCTTTACTCTGTACCTAACTCGTGCTGTACCTGCCCTGGGTGTGTTTGATGGGACAGTGTAGACGGAGCGTTACTCTGTATCTAACCCGTGCTGTACCTGTGCTGGGAGTGTTTGGTGGGACAGTGTAGGGGGAGCTTTACTTTCTAACCCATGCTGTATCTGCCCTGGGAGTCTTTGATGGGAAAGTGTAGAGGGAGCTTTACTCTGTGTCTAAACCTTGCTGTAACTGCCCTGGGATTATTTGATGCGACAGTGTCGAGGGAGCTTTATTCTGCATCTAACCCGTGCTGTACCTGCCTTGGGAGTATTTGATGGGATAGTGTAGAGGGATCTTTATTCTGTGTCTAACCCTTGCTGTAGCTGCCCTGGGAGTGTTTGATGGGGAGAGTGTAGAGGGAGCTTTAGTCTGTATCTGACTCGTGCTGAACCTGCCCTGGAAGTGTTTGATGTGTCAGTTTAGATGGAGCTTTACTCTGTATCGAACCCGTACTGAACCTGCCCTGGAGGTGTTTGATGGGACATTGTAGAGGGAGCTTTACTCTGTACCTAACCCATGCTGTACCTGCCCTGGGAGTGTTTGATGGGGCAGTGTAGAGGGAGCTTTACTCTCTATCTAACCTGGCTGTACCTGCCTGGGAGTGCTTGATGGGGACAGTGTAGAGGGAGCTTTACTCTGTATTGAACCCGTACTGTACCTGTCCTGGAGGTGTTTGATGGGACATTGTCGAGGGAGCTTTACTCTGTGTCTGACCCGTGCTGTACCTGCCCTGGAGTGTTTGATTGGACTTTATAGAGGGCTTTACTCTGTATCTAACCCGTGCTGTAGCTGCCCTGGGAGTGTTTGATGGGAACTTGTTGAGGGAGCTTTACTCTCTGTCTAACCCTGGCTGTACCTGCCTGGGAGTGTTTCATGGGGCCGTGTAGAGTGAGCTTTATTCTGCATCTAACCCGTGCTGGAATGCCCCGGGAGTGTTTGATGGGACATTGTAGAGGAGGCTTTACTCTGTTCTAACCTCGTGCTGTACCTGCCCTGGGAGTGTTTGATCGGACAGTGTAGAGGGAGCTTTTACTCTGTATCTAACCCGTGCTGTACCTGCCCTGGGAGTGTTTGATGGGATAGTGCAGACGGATCTTTACTCTGTGTCTAACCCTTGCTGTAGCTGCCCTGGTAGTGTTTGATGTGTCAGTTTAGATGGAGCTTTACTCTGTATCGAACCTGTACTGTATCTGCCCTGGAGGTGTTTGATGAGACAGTTTAGAGGGAGTTTTATTCTCTATCTAACCCATGCTGTACCTGCCCTGGGAGTGTTTGATGAGATATTGTCGAGGGATCTTTATTCCCTATCTAACCAGTGCTGTACCTGCCCTGGGTGTGTTTGATGGGACAGTGTAGAGGGAGTTTACACTGTATCTAATCCATGCTTTACCTGCCCTGGGAGTGTTTGATGGGTCAGTGTAGAAGGAGCTTTTTTCTGCATCTAACCCGTGCTGTAACTGCCCCGGGAGTGTTTGATGGGACATTGCAGAGAGGGCTTTACTCTGTGTCTAACCCATGCTGTACCTGCCCTGGGAGTATTTGATGGGAACGTGTTGAGGGAGCTTTACTCTCTATCTAACCTGGCTGTACCTGCCTGGGAGTGCTTGATGGGGAGAGTGCAGAGTGAGCTTTACTCTGTATCTAACCCGTGCTGTACCTACCTTGGGAGTGTTTGATGGGGACAGTGTAGAGGGAGCTTTACTCTGTATTGAACCCGTACTGTACCTGCCCTGGAGGTGTTTGATGGGACATTGTAGAGGGAGCTTTACTCTGTACCTAACCCGTGCTGTACCTGCCCTGGGAGTGTTTGATGGGACATTGTAGAGGGAGCTTTATTCTCTTCTAACCCGCGCTGTACCTGCCCTGGGAGTGTTTGATGGGACAGTGTAGAGGTAGCTTTACTCTGTATCTAACCCGTGCTATACCTGCCCTGGGAGTGTTTGATGGGGCAGTGTAGACGGAGCTTTATTCTGCATCTAACCCGTGCTGTAACTGCCCCGGGAGTGTTTGATGGGACATTGTAGAGAGGGCTTTACTCTGTGTCTAACCCATGCTGTACCTGCCCTGGGAGTATTTGATGGGAACGTGTTGAGGGAGCTTTACTCTCTATCTAACCTGGCTGTACCTGCCTGGGAGTGCTTGATGGGGAGAGTGCAGAGTGAGCTTTACTCTGTATCTAACCCGTGCTGTACCTACCTTGGGAGTGTTTGATGGGGACAGTGTAGAGGGAGCTTTACTCTGTATTGAACCCGTACTGTACCTGCCCTGGAGGTGTTTGATGGGACATTGTCGAGGGAGCTTTACTCTGTACCTGACCCGTGCTTTACCTGCCCTGGGAGTGTTTGATGGGATATTGTAGAGGTAGCTATACTCTGTATTTAACCCGTGCTGAAGCTGCCCTGGGAGTGTTTCATGGGGCAGTGTAGAGGGAGCTTTACTCTGTGTCTAACCCGTGCTGTACCTGCCCTGGGGGTGTTTGATGGGACATTGTAGAGAGGGCTTTACTCTGTGTCTAACCCATGCTGTACCTGCCCTGGGAGTATTTGATGGGAAGGTGTTGAGGGAGCTTTACACTCTGTCTAACCCGTGCTGTACCTGCCTGGGAGTGTTTGATGGGGACAGTGCAGACGGAGCTTTATTCTGTGTCTAACCCATGCTGTGCCTGCCCTGGGAGTGTTTGATGGGGACAGTGCAGACGGAGCTTTATTCTGTGTCCAACCCATGCTGTACCTGCCCTGGGAGTGTTTGATGGGACAGTGTAGAGGGAGCTTTACTCTGTGTCTAACCCGTGCTGTACCTGCCCTGGGGGTGTTTGATGGGACATTGTAGAGAGGGCTATACTCTGTGTCTAACCCATGCTGTACCTGCCCTGGGAGTATTTGATGGGAACTTGTTGAGGGAGCTTTACTCTTGTAAGGGTTTTTGTCTCTGAACCTGTGAGATTCGTGTGGCTCTGTGCTTAGCCTGGATGCTAGTGCGAGTTTAGGCCTTGTTGCCTGTTCTGGTCTCCAGCCATTCTGGGAGCACTAGACACCTGTGAGTGGTTCGACCCACTCGCCCTTACGGTTCTGACACTGGACTTAGATGCGAGAGCAGTAATGGAGATAAAACTCAGGTAGACTCGGTTGAATGGTACGAAATGGAAAATCTTTATTGCATATTATTTAAGATTATGAAATACATGTCATAAGCACAGATTAATGACAGTACAATCTTACACGCAGTTATGTAATTAATTTCAGGGAAACGAGGAACGAACGACACATCGTAAATGGGGGCACACATTACAATTATCCTTAAAACTTAAACCCTCCCCTATCAATATCTGCCCTAAGCTAGATTTGTAGGATCGAGACTCATGCTCACCACTCGGGATAACTCGGAGAATTCCGAAAACTCTGATCGGATGGTTTTTCACCGCAGCACCCACGTGTCGATCAGGGGGTCTCTGTACCCCACTTGTTTACTCGTTTCTGCTCCGGCTAGCAGGCTGGACCGTCTGCTGTCATGAAGATCTGTGTTGTCCTCGGAGTTCCGACTCTACTCAAAGAAGAGTCTTCCTGTGCCCTCGCACAGGTACGATAACATTCGAAGAATAGTCTTCCTGTGCCAGTTCTGTAGAACTCAAAAGAAGTCTTCCTGGGCAAGGAAAGTGTCTATTCGACCTACAGGCGCGGTCGGAGCTTACTGACCGTGGCGATACGTATGGTCTTCTTCTCTTCTCATCTCATCTCATCTCATCTCATCTCATCTCGGGTCTTCGGTTCCAACACCGTTTACCGACTTCTCGGGATGGTGCGCCCGCTTCAAGGCTTCAGAGCCCAGTTCCACACAGATCTTCGCGGCACGCTACGAGGTAGATCCGAGCGGATCGTAAAGTTCAACAGTCTTTTGAAAAGAGACACGAGGCCAGCAGGAACAAGACGGCGAGTCAAGAGCAGCCACCAGGATAAACGCCAGCAAGATAAGAGGATAAGAGAAAGATGGACGGTTGGAGCCTGCAGTTATAGTGCAAAATCTTCCTTTTCCCGCCCAACCTTAATGTCTTTTCTTTTGTTAGGGTTTGGCGCTCAAATGTCTTGTATAAGGTGATCTCCGTTTTTAATGGGTTTCGGGGATACTCGTAATTGTCTGAGTACCTGTTAATATTTCTCCCATTGTTTAATCGGTCGGTGTTCTCCCTGGAGGGGTTTTGGGGCTTCCAAATGTTTTCTGTAACTACCCGCTAACGGCTCTCTCATCGTAGAGTCGTTGGGATTTTACATATTAATGTCTTTGGATGGGTTCTTGATTACTTGGTACAATAGCCCTTATTCGCACCTGGGAGACCGATTTCAGTATTTATGTGTATACTGCAAACCCATGATGTCTCGTGTATTATCTTAAATGTGCTGAGTCTTGATCGATCTTGCACAAATGTTTATTGGAACGCCATCTTGTCTGCCTGTCGAAAAGTCTAGAATGTTCCGCCACGAGGCGTGGCGGCCATCTTACAAGCTGCTTGTGTCCACTTTGAAAACCTGACAGCATTCTGCTGAAATAAAAGCTGTTTGAACGAAACTATGTGTTCTTCTCCTTATTAATAAAATCGCGATATATTGCGAATTCTACAGTCCCTCCTGTTGATGCGAATAACTCCGCTTATCGTATCAAAAATATAGTGGTGAGCAATATTATCTCGATTTCTCCAGATCCAGAAAATGTAATCCCATAACTTAAACTATCTAGGGTCTTTGCGTCGTCCTTATTTCCCAAGAAAATTACCTTCTTATAATACCGCAGGCATTATTTGCCTTTAAACTTACACCACTTGTTTTCCTTCCAGGCGTAACCAGGCCGATGCCTCTCGTATCACCTGTATATTCATATTTTTATTTAGGGGAAAGGAAAATAAAACAAAACCAAACAATCATTTTTAACTACAACACCATCACCAAAATAATCAACACCAACTCTTAAAACATGTCGAGTTCCAAACGTATTTACAGTTTCCGAAAAATCACGGTCGAGTACAACACTTCCGAGGCGCACGTGGCAAGCGGGAGTGACGCCATTTTCCGATTACACGGTGCTTTCGTCGTGCACGCGCACGTAACGTTCTCGCCACTCTCCCGTGTTTTCATGCTTGGTGAGGCGTTTGCCTCTCTTACAATGTACGACCAATAGGTACACTACAATAAAAACTTGGCATACAACTAAAATGTGGGAGGCTATTCTGATCCATGACGGCACTTCAATATTGGTGAACAGATTCCACCACGGTGGAATCACTATGTCCAGAATGTCTGTCCCTATTTCGACAGTTTTCTGCTCTAGTGTGTAAAAATGTTTTTGTGACACCGCGACGGCTTTCAAAAGCTTGGTGAGGTGTTCAGGGAGAGGGGGAATGAGGTATCCGAAATGCGCGACGAATCGCTGCAAGTCGGTGAAATTCTCTTTTACGGTGAGATGAACCGTGGATGGTTCAGGGATTGGGACAATTCGCTGTTGTGCTACTTGAACTTCCGCCCTGGGTTTGAAACAGAAACTGCTGTCACTCACTGGACACCGGCTACGGTTTCCATGCTGGTAGTGTTGCGCTGCAGTGGTAACACAATATGTTCCACCCCCGATGTATGCTACCTGCGGAGGCACATGATCTTGTGCCATTGCCTCCATGGTGCAATTCATGGACTTGGCGCCAGCCGTTCTGAACCCGCACTGTGGTGTTAAAAAGGCATTCAAGTGCTGGGGACACAGTATTATGTGTGCTCCCCTGCCACGACAACCAGAGAGATCTGTACCTGTCATCGTTTGCTCCCAGCGGATGACGTAGGGTGGAACCGCTGCATAGCGAATGTGGGCTCCCCCCTGAATGACGCCAATGTTCTCTACCCGATACACCGGGGCGGGCTTTGCTGTGTCGCCCAAAACCGGCATACGTAATACTATACCCATGATAGTATGGTTTGATCGTCCGCAGTCCACGGGGACTGGGTATGCTTCTGAAGCTAGCCTGAGCTGGCACGGGCTTAATGTGTTCTGAAAAGGGTGGAGCGCCCGCAGGTGTTTGTTACTTATCCAGGACGGGACCAAACCTTATTTTAAATCCTCCAAATTACTGCGGCACACCTCATTCTGCGCAGCTTGATCGGATGCATTCCGATCTTCCCTAATCAGGGCATTTACCGTTCTCGCGTGTTTCTCCAGCTCTGCTATAATTTCCTTTAAATGGAGAGTCATGGCTTGGTCCTCGTGTAAACCCGACCCAACCACTTTATTTTCATCTGTTAGAATGTCTTTTAATTGCGTTTTTAAACCATTAATCTGGGTCTGCAGCTCCACACTGTCTAGAGCGTTGACCACAGATGTACCCGTGTTAAAAGCAGTGAACGCGTCGTTCACTACACCCCTTCTTTGCCTCCCCACTTGATCAAAAACTTCATGTGGTGCAGTGTACAAACTTGTTTTATCAATTTCCGCGAAATCGAATTCGTAAAATTGTCTGAACATCTTGGTCAACAGGACCTGATATAACTGTTCCGTCTTTTTGGGGCACCACTCTGGTAACCGTACCTCGGTGAGATTTAAAATCACCGAGGCCACCGCGTAATGTACCCCCTGAAATAGTATCTGGTCTGTGGGGACCAGTACCAAACCATTCCCGGGTCCCTTACTAGTTTTAGGGCACCCTTCCTCTTCAGCTAGAACCACCGGAATCGTGGGCGGGGCTTTGCGTGGGCGCATAATGAGTTCAGTGGCATTTACCGGGATCGAAGAGTATGGGGCTCCGCACCCCCTGGTGCTCGCATCCCACCTCATTCCCTATCCGTTATCCTGCCATTGATTAATGAAAAATATGGAGATGCCTTTGGGGCACGCGTACTTTGACCCCCACATGCATACATAAATTCCCTCATCCGGTTCCCACCATTTGTCCCAACAGACTCTCACTTGTCTGTTTGTCCCCGTAATTGTCCGATGGGTATTATTACCCAGTCGTTCCCACTCGACCGAAGAGTTCCTCATGTTTTTGCTCAGCTTTCGCAGCCACCACCATCGGCTCAATGGGACATTCCCACTACAAGTCAAACAAATCCGTTTGCCGACGGTGACGCTGATCCTGGGTGCGATGATCCTTACTTTGGGGCACATTAAAGAAGTCTCTTGGTAGGCAAACCCCGATGTGCTGGAATACTCCGTTGAGTTTGTTCCCAGCCATCCTGGCCACCTTCCCTTGTGGAAATAGGTGGTGGTCTCCTCAGCCTCCCGTCTTCCGGTCCCATCCACCGCGATGGGGGCCGTGTCCCCGGAGCATCCAAACACCACGACATCCTTGGTGCGGCCTCGATAGGCCAATCCACATCCGATTGCCGCGAGCAATACTAGAATTCGTTCCATCCTTCCTTGGTTCCTGTGATCAGATAGAATGAGGTAGCCAACCTCGCAAGAGTCTCTGGCTTTTGTGAAGGGTGAGCGGGTCCCCTGACCTCGCCTCACAAAAACTTCCATGTTCACTGAATAAACTTTAACTAAACCTATCTCGAAAGCTCCCATCATTTTACCATTTTCTGTTAAAATTAAACTACAAACTTAACCTGATTTAAAACTATAAACTTATTCTTAACCTTATCTAAAACTATAAACTTATTCTTAACCTTATCTAAAACTATAAACTTATTCTTAACCTTAAACTATAAACCTAGAAACTTATCCTAAACTTATTACTGTACAGCGCCGCCCGTTCTCAGGGCGGCCCCTTTAAATTCTGAGAAGGCTGCTGCGAGCTCTTCCCGACGGTGGGAGGGCACTGACCCCTTCCTTTGATCTGCCGCAGCCTGTTGCTGCTGCGATGGGACTGGGCCCTACCTGGGCTGCCTTAACCTTAAGCCTGCGCCTTGGGGCAGTCTGGGGACATGACCACATTTTCCTGGGCTGGGGTGCTCGACTTGATCTATGAGGAGTTGTCGGGGGCAGGAATCCCAGGACCGACGAACCGGGTTCCGAGACTTCCACCGGGACGACCTGTGGTCCCACCACAGTCGCTGGCTCCGCCTCCCCTGACTCCGCCTCCCTGACCTCGGGACTTGCAGCTTGTGGCACCGCCCTGCTCGGCCCAGCAGGCGGCCCTTCACTCGCAATCCCTACCTCCCCCGAGGGCAGGACGTTCAAGGCGGGCGGCTCGGGCTCTGAGGTTTCCACCGTCACGCCCTGTGGTCCCACAGTGGCTGGCTCCGCCTCCCCTAGCTCCTCCCTCCTGTGTTCGGGACCTGCAGCCTGGGTGTCCACCCTGTGTGGATCTCTATCTGCAGCCCCTGTCCTCCCTATACCTGAATCGGGGGCGACCCTTGCGTCCTCCGATTCCCACTCGTCCTCATCACTATCCTCATCTGACTCGAGTTCCTGGAACTCTCCCTCATCTGACTCCCAACCCCACAAAAATGTTTCACAATTTTCCAGGATGCCTCCTTCCCTGATGCAGGCTGCTTTGCCTGCTTGTGTGCCTTGTGGTCCTACCTGGGGCTGCGAGTCCCCACTCGCAGGTTTTGCCCCTGTGGTTTTCCCTTGTGCACCTGGCTTGTACAATTTGCACTGGTTTACGTGGAACCACTTAGTGCGCCGAGGTACCTTTACGGCGTATACCATGGGACTCGCATTATCTACAATGTTGTAGGGTCCCATATACAGTGGTTCCAGACTCCCTACTCTGGCGTAGTTTCTGACCATGACCTGGTCTCCTACTTCCCACTCCCGCGTTTTGCGGGGTTCCAGCAACAGGCGATTGCCCTGATGCTGCCTTCCCATGTTCCCAGCCGTCTGCTCATAAACCTGCTTTAGGCGCTCCAAGAGGGTCTGGGCGAACTTGTCCCTGCTTATCTCTTGGAGCTGACCCTCAGTGAGCACTGGCGCTAGCACATGGGTGGGGGTTCACATGATCCTCCCAGTCATCACCTCGTGCGGGGAATATCCCGTACTTTTTGACTGACTGGCCCGGACCCCCATGAGGACTAAAGGCAGAACTTCCGCCCATTTTTGGGGCGAGTTCCTAGTCTCTTTCCTCAATTTTTCCTTCAGGGTCCGGTTCATGCGTTCAACAATCCCGGATGACTGGGGATTGTGTGCTACGTGCCATTTCCCTTCAATGCCCAAAAGCATGAGGGTGTTCTGCATCACCTGGCCGGTGAAATGACTCCCTTGGTCTGACTCCACAAAACGGGGGAGTCCCCACCGCGAGAACACTTCCCTGACCAAGATTTTTGCAGTACCCAGTGCCGTAGCTGTTCGACAGGGGAAGGCTTCCACCCATTTGGAAAACACATCCACCAAGACGAGGCAGTATTTATAGCCTCCCTGGGTGGTGGGCAGGGGCCATATATAGTCGATCTGTATCGACTGCCATGGTCCCTCTACCCTCCTGACGTGCCCCATGGGCACTTTCCTTTTCTGGGGGTCTGGGTTGTTTGCGGCGCACACGAGACAGTTTGCACAGAACTCGCGGACCTGTTCCCTGAGCCCCGGCCACCATCCCGCTTGCTCTACCCGTTGCCAGGTAACCTCGGGCCCGGGGTGCCCTGCCCCTGGTCCCTCGTGAGCCAACTGGAGGAATTCCCTCCTGTGCTGCTGCGGCACAACCCACTGCTCCTCGCGGAACAGCATGCCTTCCTTAACTGAGAGGGTTGCCGTACTGTACGGACCCTCTACTTGCTTCCCCTCAGCAATGGTTTTTAGGACTGCTTTTAGGGCGGGATCCTGGTTCTGGACGGTCTTAAGGTTTAGGGGCAATGCTACCCTGGAGTTCCCGGGATTCCCATCCCTGCCTTGGATCGTTGCCATGGGTCTGGTCCCAAAGGGGTCCCAGAAAATGCCGTTGCGGGCACCTTCCCTGGCTAGTGCATCCGCCTGCTGGTTGCCCTCCCCACGGGGCTCTGTGGAGGAGTGAGCCTTCACCTTATGGATGAAAATCTCCCCTTCCTCCCCTACTGCTGCTAGGATCTTTTCCAGCAAGGGCTTCACCGTTAAAGGTCGCCCGTCCGCGGAGGTGTATCCACGGCGGGACCAAATGGCCAGGTATTCCGTACACGAATTGCATGTGAACATACTGTCCGAGCAAATCGTGTATGGGGTTGGGAAAATGTCTGGGTGGGTAACAACGTACACCACAGCAGACAGCTCAGCCTGCTGCGCGCTCATGGTGCTAGGGAGCTTGATCGCCAGGGCAATGTTTGCCGCAGGGTCATAAACTCCACACCCTGTGAGTCGTTCGCCAGCAGATACTGTGCTGGAACCATCAACATAAATCTCGCGCCCAGTGGGATGTATCCCGGCCCGCAAACCTATGTTGACGTCCCACACCCCTTCCACCGAACATCGGTGGGCTGTACCGGGGTATACCAAATTGGCCGCAAGCCTGGGCTCGCAAAGACCTTTTACTCTAAGATCCATCTGGGAAAGAAGAAGGGTCCAGCGCGCAATGCGCACGCTGCTTACGGTCCCATCTTTAATTCTCCCATCTAGAAGCATCTTAGTTGGTGTGTGATGGGTGAGGAGAGTGATGGGAGAGAGCCCTGTGAAGATCGCTGATCTTTTCACAGCCCAATGCGTGGCTAAAAGGTGCCTTTCGCAATTGGAGAAACTCCTCTCCACATCCGTTAACACCCTGGACGAATAGACAACCGGCCTCAGCTTGCTGTGACGCTCTTGGAGCAGCACAGCGCTCAAGCTGTCCCCGCTGGCAGCTACCTCCAGGAAAAACTCCTTCCCCCCATCTATGGCCTCTAAAGCTGGCGCGGTCTGCAGATCCCTTTTTAACTTCTCGAAGGCTGCTTGGCAGCCCTCGTCCCAAGACCACTCCACTCCCTTATGGAGGAGTCGGAGGAGCGGCGCCGCTGTGGCCGCATAGTCTTCGATAAAATCCCTGCAGTAACCGGTCAGTCCCAAGAAGGACCTCACACCCCTTATATTGTTAGGAATCGGTAACTCTTGCACCGACTCCCTCCTAGCCTTATCTATGGCTCTTTCCCCAGCGCGAATGGTCAGCCCCAGGAATTTTACTTCCTGCTGACCGATACGTGCTTTCTTAGGGTTTACTTTAAAACCCTTTCTCGCTAGCAGCTCCAATAACTCGGCCAGCAGTGGTCCATGCTCCTCCCTTGAGTCCGTAAATAGGAGCAAATCATCCACGTACTGCACTATCTGATTGGGCTGACTAAACTCCTTTAAACTTCCTGCCATACACTGATGGAAAATACTGGGGCTATTGTGGAAACCCTGTGGCAGACAGTTCCATGTGTACTGTTGTCCTTTGAAAGTAAAGGCAAACTTGTACTGGTCCTCTCGCCGCAGCGGGATGGACCAAAAACCGTTCGAGATATCCAGCACCGTGAACGTGGTCGCGGACGCTGGGATACTCCCTATTAGGTCAGCAACTGCTGCTACCGTGGGCGCGCAGGCGGGAATGTTACTGTTAAGGACTCTGTAGTCCACCGTGGCCCTCCACGAATTATCCGGCTTCCTAACCGGCCATAATGGGGAGTTCACGTGTGTGGCTATTGGCCTCAACACGCCCTGCTGCACCAAGGAGGACATTGCTGTCTCCATATCGGGTTCTGCTTCTTTGGGGAAGTTATACTGCTTTTGGGGCCGGGTCATGGGGTCCCCATCTACGCTGACCTCAAACCCGGTAACCCTCCCACAATCGTGCTTGTGGGTTGCAAACGCGTGCATATTATCTGACACGTACGTTTGCATGTCCGTTGGGACATCTGCGACCATAAGCCCGAGGTCGTAGCCTCCGGATGGCTGCATGGTACACAGGACCCCTGTTTCTTCCTCCCCCGGAATTACCACTACCTCGCCTTCTTCACTCTTAGCCCCCCAGAGACAGTGATTTCTGAGGTCCACGAGGATCCCGTGTCCTGATAGGAGATCGGACCCGAGGATACCTCTTCCACCCCCCTCCTGCCATTCCATCAGTATGCACTTCCACTTGATGTGGAGTGCTCCCAAACGAATGGATAGCGGAAGGGAGAACGCGCCAGCCTGTTCTTTTCCCGTGAACCCCGCTAATGTGAATGGGACCTTGGTAGATAGTGGTGAGTCAAAAGGGCTATCTGAATCACGGTGCAAGAAGCTCCCGTGTCCAACAAATAACTACCCTTCTGTTTCTCTACCTCCATCTCCACCAGGGGTCGCTTCCACGCATCATAGCTGAGCGGACACAGGTTGACGGGCTGCGCGGGCTCTAGTCATTGGGTATTGTTAGACGGGCCTGCGGCACCTGCGGGGCCGGTAGCAACCGCCACCTTTCCATGTGCACTCATGAAGTTGCGCATGGCTCCCAACACTGTTTCGAGGTCTTCGGGAGGGGTGGGTGCACTAGCTTCCCTAACAGAGACAGGCATCTGGGCTCGGGCTGCGGGATTTTTATCCCTGGAATCCTTCCAAGGGTTCCTGCAGTTCTTGCGCCAGTGTCCTGTCCTCCCACACCCATAACAAGCATTACTTGCCTGCGGGGCGCGGTTACCCTCCTGATGCCACTCCCTTTGAGCCGGGGCTGCGGGTCGTACCTCATGTACTTTTCCCTTAAGGGGACGTGTTCCCATACCCCTTATATTGTGGTATCCTACCGTGAGTCGATTTAAGACCGACTCTTCCGTAATGTTGGGGTCAGTGGGATCAAACCACGCTTTTGCCTGCTCTCTGACGGCTGGTAAACTGTTTGCTACTATACACCTGAGCCAATGAGTTAAACCGATGCCGTCCACAGCGTCGCGCTCTGGCGCACCTGGGCAGCTGCGCTGATATACTGGCCACAGCCTGTCGGCGAAAACCTTCGGGGGTTCTCCCTCCATCTGCACTGTCTGTCCCACTCTAACAAACGGACCTTCATCGTCCGTCCCCAATACTTCTAGGACCTCATTTCTTAATGCCTCATAGGTCTTGGTTCCACTCTTGCTCTCGTCCGAGAGACACTGAAGGATTGAACTACCTAATGAAAATAACAGCATTTTTGCTGTTTCCCCATCATCGCAGCCGTTAATGGCTGCGGTTTGCTCAACTTCTCTAAAGTGTACGGAAGGGTCGTCTGACTCGGTCAGCTTCCGTACGTGATTTATCATAACTCTCAGCTGGTGTGAGCTGTGAGGCAACACAAGCTGGTTGAGGTGATCCCCTGGTTCCCCACCATTTCCGTTTGGGCCCCTTTTTATACCCGTAACCGGACACAACGGTCCCTTTTCCACTTCTCCCTCAGTGGGCTCTTTCGTTTCTTCTACTACTTCCTCCCTTACCCAGGTTTCCGAATAGCTGGGTGGCGCGGAGGGCGTAGTGGCTAATACTTCCTTTGCTTTATTGGGTGGGAATTTCTGAAACTCCTCATTTACTAGCGGCTGGTGTGCTGACGGACTGATAAGGCACACCATGCCGTGCGCTTTGTTCACGGCCCTTTTAAGGTGCTCTATCTCCTTTTGGCAAACGCTATGATCGGCCCCCTGAAACTTATCCTCAAGGGCCATCTTATATGCCGCCCTAACCCCCGTTAAGCTCTCTTCTTGGGCTTTTATTTGGGCAGCTTGGCGGGCACATCGTTCCTTTAGTCTGCCCTCACTTAACTTTGCCTCAGTGACCTGGCACTCGAGGTAATCTATTTTTGCTTTGTGGTGACTGGTGATTTCCTGGCGTTCTCGGTGCAGCGCACTTAAATTCCTAATGAGCAACTCCCCTCCAGAGACCTTCTCATCCATTTCCTCCTCTAAATGCCTGATCCGAGCTGTTTGCGCTGTAATGACCTGGTTTGAAATCTGGACCTGCCTTTTATAACACATTAACCAGACCGCTTTCTCGACTGTCTTTTTATGTTCCTTACTATCTGTCCACCTCTCGGCTGCCTCTAGTGGACACTTATCCGCTAACAGGTCACTTATCCATTTCTTAGTTAAATTTACCTTTCCGAACACATAGTCTGCTATCTTTTCCTGCATGACATTTCGTACATTCACACCAAAGTCTAACACACTACCCTCTCGCTGCCAGTGTCCTGCCGCGGTCGCCATTTTCTGTAAGGGTTTTTGTCTCTGAACCTGTGAGATTCGTGTGGCTCTGTGCTTAGCCTGGATGCTAGTGCGAGTTTAGGCCTTGTTCCCTGTTCTGGTCTCCAGCCAGTCTGGGAGCACTAGACACCTGTGAGTGGTTCGACCCACTCGCCCTTACGGTTCTGACACTGGACTTAGATGCGAGAGCAGTAATGGAGATGAAACTCAGGTAGACTCGGTTGAATGGTACGAAATGGAAAATCTTTATTGCATATTATTTAAGATTACGAAATACATGTCATAAGCACAGATTAATGACAGTACAATCTTACACGCAGTTATGTAATTAATTTCAGGGAAATGAGGAACGAACGACACATCGTAAATGGGGGCACACATTACAATTATCCTTAAAACTTAAACCCTCCCCTATCAATATCTGCCCTAAGCTAGATTTGTAGGATCGAGACTCATGCTCACCACTCGGGATAACTCGGAGAATTCCGAAAACTCTGATCGGATGGTTTTTCACCGCAGCACCCACGTGTCGATCAGGGGGTCTCTGTACCCCACTTGTTTACTCGTTTCTGCTCCGGCTAGCAGGCTGGACCGTCTGCTGTCATGAAGATCTGTGTTGTCCTCGGAGTTCCGACTCTACTCAAAGAAGAGTCTTCCTGTGCCCTCGCACAGGTACGATAAAATTCGAAGAATAGTCTTCCTGTGCCAGTTCTGTAGAACTCAAAAGAAGTCTTCCTGGGCAAGGAAAGTGTCTATTCGACCTACAGGCGTGGTCGGAGCTTACTGACCGTGGCAATACGTATGGTCTTCTTCTCTTCTCATCTCATCTCATCTCATCTCATCTCATCTCGGGCCTTCGGTTCCAACACCGTTTACCGACTTCTCGGGATGGTGCGCCCGCTTCAAGGCTTCAGAGCCCAGTTCCACACAGATCTTCGCGGCACGCCACGAGGTAGATCCGAGCGGATCGTAAAGTTCAACAGTCTTTTGAAAAGAGACACGAGGCCAGCAGGAACAAGACGGCGAGTCAAGAGCAGCCACCAGGATAAACGCCAGCAAGATAAGAGGATAAGAGAAAGATGGACGGTTGGAGCCTGCAGTTATAGTGCAAAATCTTCCTTTTCCCGCCCAACCTTAATGTCTTTTCTTTTGTTAGGGTTTGGCGCTCAAATGTCTTGTATAAGGTGATCTCCGTTTTTAATGGGTTTCGGGGATACTCGTAATTGTCTGAGTACCTGTTAATATTTCTCCCATTGTTTAATCGGTCGGTGTTCTCCCTGGAGGGGTTTTGGGGCTACCAAATGTTTTCTGTAACTACCCGCTAACGGCTCTCTCATCGTAGAGTCGTTGGGATTTTACATATTAATGTCTTTGGATGGGTTCTTGATTACTTGGTACAATAGCCCTTATTCGCACCTGGGAGACCGATTTCAGTATTTATGTGTATACTGCAAACCCATGATGTCTCGTGTATTATCTTAAATGTGCTGAGTCTTGATCGATCTTGCACAAATGTTTATTGGAATGTCATCTTGTCTGCCTGTCGAAAAGTCTAGAATGTTCCGCCACGAGGCGTGGCGGCCATTTTACAAGCTGCTTGTGTCCACTTTGAAAACCTGACAGCATTCTGCTGAAATAAAAGCTGTTTGAACGAAACTATGTGTTCTTCTCCTTATTAATAAAATCGCGATATATTGCGAATTCTACACTCTCTATCTAACCTGGCTGTACCTGCCTGGGAGTGTTTGATGGGGACAGTGTAGAGGGAGCTTTACTCTGCATCTTACCCGTGCTGTACCTACCCTGGGAGTGTTTGATGGGGACAGTGTAGAGGGAGCTTTACTCTGTATCGAACCCGTGCTGTACCTGCCCTGGGAGTGTTTGATGGGACAGTGTTAAGGGAGCTTTACTCTGTATCAAACCCGTTTCATACCAGCCCTGGCAGTGTTTGACGGGCCAGTGTAGAGGGAGCTTTACTGTGTTTCTAACCCGTGCTGTACCTGCCCTGGGAGTGTTTGATGGGACAGTGTCGATGGAGCTTTACTGTGTATCTAACCCGTGCTGTACCTACACTGGGAGTGTTTGATGGGCATGTGCAGAGGGAGTTTTACTCTGTATCTGACCCGTGATGTATCTGCCCTGGGTGTGTTTGATGGGACAGTGTCGAGGGAGCATTGTTCTCTATCTAATCCGTTCTGTACCAGCCCTGGGAGTGTTTGATGGGACATTTTAGAGGGAGCTTTACTCTGTACCTAACTCGTGCTGTACCTGCCCTGGGTGTGTTTGATGGGACAGTGTAGACGGAGCGTTACTCTGTATCTAACGCGTGCTGAACCTGCCCTGGGAGTGTTTGATGGGATAGTGTAGAGGGATCTTTACTCTGTATCTAACCCGTGCTGTACCTGTGCTGGGAGTGTTTGATGGGACAGTGTAGGGGGAGCTTTACTTTCTAACCCATGCTGTATCTGCCCTGGGAATGTTTGATGGGATAGTGCAGAGGGAGCTTTACTCTGTCTCTAACCCTTGCTGTAACTGCCCTGGGATTATTTGATGCGACAGTGTCGAGGGAGCTTTATTCTGCATCTAACCCGTGCTGTACCTGCCCTGGGAGTGTTTGATCAGACAGTGTAGAGGGAGCTTTACTCTGTATCTAACCCGTGCTGTACCTGCCCTGGGAGTGTTTGATGGGACAGTGTAGAGGGAGCATTACTCTGTATCTAACCCGTGCTGAACCTGCCCTGGGAGTATTTGATGGGATAGTGTAGAGCGATCTTTACTCTGTATCTAACCCGTGATGTACCTGCCCTGGGAGTGTTTGATGGGGAGAGTGTAGAGGGAGCTTTAGTCTGTATCTGACTCGTGCTGAACCTGCCCTGGAAGTGTTTGATGTGTCAGTTTAGATGGAGCTTTACTCTGTATCGAACCCGTACTGTACCTGCCCTGGAGGTGTTTGATGGGACATTGTAGAGGGAGCTTTACTCTGTACCTAACCCGTGCTGTACCTGCCCTGGGAGTGTTTGATGGGACATTGTAGAGGGAGCTTTATTCTCTTCTAACCCGTGCTATACCTGCCCTGGGAGTGTTTGATGGGGCAGTGTAGAGGGAGCTTTATTCTGCATCTAACCCGTGCTGTAACTGCCCCGGGAGTGTTTGATGGGACATTGTAGAGAGGGCTTTACTCTGTGTCTAACCCATGCTGTACCTGCCCTGGGAGTGTTTGATGGGAACGTGTTGAGGGAGCTTTACTCTCTATCTAACCTGGCTGTACCTGCCTGGGAGTGCTTGATGGGGACAGTGCAGAGCGAGCTTTACTCTGTATCTAACCCGTGCTGTACCTACCTTGGGAGTGTTTGATGGGGACAGTGTAGAGGGAGCTATACTCTGTATTGAACCCGTACAGTACCTGCCCTGGAGGTGTTTGATGGGACATTGTCGAGGGAGCTTTACTCTGTACCTGACCCGTGCTTTACCTGCCCTGGGAATGTTTGATGGGATATTGTAGAGGTAGCTATACTCTGTATTTAACCCGTGCTGAAGCTGCCCTGGGAGTGTTTGATTGGACATTGTAGAGGGAGCTTTACTCTGTGTCTAACCCGTGCTTTACCTGCCCTGGGAGTGTTTCATGGGGCAGTGTAGAGGGAGCTTTATTCTGTGTCTAACCCATGCTGTACCTGCCCTGTTAGTATTTGATGGGAAGGTGTTGAGGGAGCTTTTTACTCTATCTAACCCGTACTGTACCTGCCTGGGACTGTTTGATGGGGACAGTGCAGACGGAGCTTTACTCTGTATCTAACCCGTGCTGAACATGCCCTGGGAGTGATTGATGGGACAGTGTAGAGGGAGCTTTACTCTGGATCTAACCAGTGCTGTACATGTGCTGGGAGTGTTTGATGGGACAGTGTAGAGGGAGCTTTACTCTCTATCTAACTCGTGCTGAACATGCCCTGGGAGTGATTGATGGGACAGTGTAGAGGGAGCTTTACTCTGGATCTAACCAGTGCTGTACCTGCCCTGGGAGTCTTTGATGGGACAGTGTAGGGGGAGCTTTACTCTTTGTCTAACCCTTACTGTAACTGCCCTGGGAGTATTTGATGCGACAGTGTCGAGCGAGCTTTATTCTGCATCTAACCCGTGCTGTACCTGCCCTGGGAGTGTTTGATGGGACAGTGTATAGGGAGCCTTACTCTGTATCTAACCCGTGCTGAACCTGCCTGGGGAGTGTTTGATGGGGCAGTGTCCAGGGAGCTTAACTCTCTATCTAACCCGTGCTGAACCTGCCCAGGGAGTGTTTGATGCGACAGCGTAGAGGGAGCATTACTGTGTATCAAACCCGTGCTGTAGCTGCCCTGGGAGTGTTTGATGGGCCAGTGTAGAGGGAGCGTTACTCTCTATCTAACCCATGCTGAATTTGCCTTGGGAGTGTTTGATGGGACAGTGTCGAGGGAGCTTTACTCTGTATCTAACCCGTGCTGCACCTACTCTGGCAGTGTTTGATGGGGACAGTGTAGAGGGAGCTTTATTCTGTATCTAACCCTTGCTGTACGTGCCTTGTGAGTGTTTGATGGGGAGAGTGTAGAGGGAGCTGTACTCTATATCTAACCCGTTCTGTACTTGCCCTGGCTGTGTTTGATGGGACAGTGTAGAGGGAGCTTTGCTCTGTATCTAACCCATGCTGAACCTGCCCTGGGAGAATTTGATGGGACAGTGTAGAGGTAGCGTTACTCTGTATCTAACTGATGCTGAACTTGCCCTGGGAGTGTTTGATGGGACAGTGTAGAGGGAGCTTTACTCTGTGTCTATCCCATGCATTACCTGCCCTGTAAGTATTTGATGGGAACGTGTCGAGGGAGCTTTACTCTGTATTTAACCCGTGCTGTACCTGCCCTGGATGTGTTTGATGTGACAGTGTAGAGGGAGCTTTACTCTGTGTCTAACCCATGCATTACCTGCCCTGGGAGTATTTGATGGGAACGTGTCGAGGGAGCTTTACTCTGTATTTAACCCGTGCTGTAGCTGCCCTGGATGTGTTTGATGGGACAGTGTAGTGGGAGTTTTACTCTGTAAGTAACCCGTACTGGACCTGTCCTGGGCGTGTTTGGCGGGACAGTGTAGAGGGAGCTTTACTCTGGAACTAACTTGTGCTTTACCTGCCCTGGGAGTGTTTGATGAGACAGTTTAGAGGGAGTTTTATTCTCTATCTAACCCGTGCTGTACCTGCCCTGGGAGTGTTTGATGAGATATTGTCGAGGGAGCTTTATTCTCTATCTAACCAGTGCTGTACCTGCCCTGGGAGTGTTTGATGGGACAGTGTAGAGGTAGCTTTACTCTGTATGTAACCCGTGTTGTACCTGCCCTGGGAGTGTTTGATGGGACAGTATAGAGGGAGCGTTACTCTGTATCTAACTCGTGCTGAACATGCCCTGGGAGTGATTGATGGGACAGTGCAGAGGGAGCTTTACTCTGTATCTAACCAGTGCTGTACATGTGCTGGGAGTGTTTGATGGGACAGTGTAGCGGGAGCTTTACTCTCTATCTAACTCGTGCTGTACCTGCCCTGGGAGTCTTTGATGGGACAGTGTAGAGGGAGCTTTTCTCTTTGTCTAACCCTTACTGTATCTAACCCGTGCTGTACCTGCCCTGGGAGTGTTTGATGGGCCAGTGTAGAGGGAGCGTTACTCTCTATCTAACCTGCGCTGAATTTTCCTTGGGAGTGTTTGATGGGACAGTGTAGAGGGAACTTTATTCTGTATCTAACCCGTGCTGTACGTGCCCTGTGAGTGTTTGATGGGGAGCGTGTAGAGGGAGCTGTACTCTATATCTAACCCGTTCTGTACTTGCCCTGCCTGTGTTTGATGGGACAGTGTAGAGGGAGCTTTGCTCTCTATCTAACTCGTGCTGTACCTGCCCTGGGAGTCTTTGATGAGACAGTGTAGAGGGAGCTTTACTCTTTGTCTAACCCTTACTGTAACTGCCCTGGGAGTATTTGATGCGACAATGTCGAGCGAGCTGTATTCTGCATCTAACCCGTGCTGTACCTACCCTGGGAGTGTTTGATGGGACAGTGTAGAGGGAGCTTTACTCTGTATCTAACCCGTGCTGAACCTGCCCTGGGAGTGTTTGATGGGACAGTGTACAGGGAGCTCAACTCTCTATCTAACCCGTGCTGAATTTGCCTTGGGAGTCTTTGATGGGACAGTGTAGAGGGAGCTTTACTCTGAGTCTAACCCATGCAGTAGTTGCCCTGGGAGTGTTTGATGGGACAGTGTAGAGGGCGCTTTACTCTGTATCTAACCCGTGCTGCACCTGCCCGGGGAGTGTTTGATGGGACATTGTAGAGGGAGCTTTACTCTCTATCTAACCTGGCTGTACCTGCCTGGGAGTGCTTGATGGGGACAGTGTAGAGCGAGCTTTACTCTGTATCTAACCCGTGCTTTACCTGCCCTGGGAGTGTTTGATGGGGAGCGTGTCGAGGGAGCTTTACTCTGTATTTAACCCGTGCTGAACGGCCGTGTTAGTGTTTGATGGGACCGTGTAGAGGGAGTTTTACTCTGTATCTAACCCGTGCTGTACCTGCCCTGGGAGTTTTTGATGGGACAGTGTAGAGGAGCTTTACTCTGTATCTAACCCGTGCTGAACCTGCCCTGGGAGTGTTTGATGGGACAGTGTACAGGGAGCTCAACTCTCTATCTAACCCGTGCTGAATTTGCCTTGGGAGTCTTTGATGGGACAGTGTAGAGGGAGCTTTACTCTGAGTCTAACCCATGCAGTAGTTGCCCTGGGAGTATTAGATGGGAACGTGTCGAGGGCGCTTTACTCTGTATCTAACCCGTGCTGCACCTGCCCGGGGAGTGTTTGATGGGACATTGTAGAGGGAGCTTTACTCTCTATCTAACCTGGCTGTACCTGCCTGGGAGTGCTTGATGGGGACAGTGTAGAGCGAGCTTTACTCTGTATCTAACCCGTGCTGTACCTGCCCTGGGAGTGTTTGATGGGCCAGTGTAGAGGGAGCGTTACTCTCTATCTAACCTGCGCTGAATTTTCCTTGGGAGTGTTTGATGGGACAGTGTAGAGGGAACTTTATTCTGTATCTAACCCGTGCTGTACGTGCCCTATGAGTGTTTGATGGGGAGCGTGTAGAGGGAGCTGTACTCTATATCTAACCCGTTCTGTACTTGCCCTGCCTGTGTTTGATGGGACAGTGTAGAGGGAGCTTTGCTCTCTATCTAACTCGTGCTGTACCTGCCCTGGGAGTCTTTGATGAGACAGTGTAGAGGGAGCTTTACTCTTTGTCTAACCCTTACTGTAACTGCCCTGGGAGTATTTGATGCGACAATGTCGAGCGAGCTGTATTCTGCATCTAACCCGTGCTGTACCTACCCTGGGAGTGTTTGATGGGACAGTGTAGAGGGAGCTTTACTCTGTGTCTAACCCATGCATTACCTGCCCTGGGAGTATTTGATGGGAACGTGTCGAGGGAGCTTTACTCTGTATTTAACCCGTGCTGTAGCTGCCCTGGATGTGTTTGATGGGACAGTGTAGTGGGAGTTTTACTCTGTAAGTAACCCGTACTGGACCTGTCCTGGGCGTGTTTGGCGGGACAGTGTAGAGGGAGCTTTACTCTGGAACTAACTTGTGCTTTACCTGCCCTGGGAGTGTTTGATGAGACAGTTTAGAGGGAGTTTTATTCTCTATCTAACCCGTGCTGTACCTGCCCTGGGAGTGTTTGATGAGATATTGTCGAGGGAGCTTTATTCTCTATCTAACCAGTGCTGTACCTGCCCTGGGAGTGTTTGATGGGACAGTGTAGAGGTAGCTTTACTCTGTATGTAACCCGTGTTGTACCTGCCCTGGGAGTGTTTGATGGGACAGTATAGAGGGAGCGTTACTCTGTATCTAACTCGTGCTGAACATGCCCTGGGAGTGATTGATGGGACAGTGCAGAGGGAGCTTTACTCTGTATCTAACCAGTGCTGTACATGTGCTGGGAGTGTTTGATGGGACAGTGTAGCGGGAGCTTTACTCTCTATCTAACTCGTGCTGTACCTGCCCTGGGAGTCTTTGATGGGACAGTGTAGAGGGAGCTTTTCTCTTTGTCTAACCCTTACTGTATCTAACCCGTGCTGTACCTGCCCTGGGAGTGTTTGATGGGCCAGTGTAGAGGGAGCGTTACTCTCTATCTAACCTGCGCTGAATTTTCCTTGGGAGTGTTTGATGGGACAGTGTAGAGGGAACTTTATTCTGTATCTAACCCGTGCTGTACGTGCCCTGTGAGTGTTTGATGGGGAGCGTGTAGAGGGAGCTGTACTCTATATCTAACCCGTTCTGTACTTGCCCTGCCTGTGTTTGATGGGACAGTGTAGAGGGAGCTTTGCTCTCTATCTAACTCGTGCTGTACCTGCCCTGGGAGTCTTTGATGAGACAGTGTAGAGGGAGCTTTACTCTTTGTCTAACCCTTACTGTAACTGCCCTGGGAGTATTTGATGCGACAATGTCGAGCGAGCTGTATTCTGCATCTAACCCGTGCTGTACCTACCCTGGGAGTGTTTGATGGGACAGTGTAGAGGGAGCTTTACTCTGTATCTAACCCGTGCTGAACCTGCCCTGGGAGTGTTTGATGGGACAGTGTACAGGGAGCTCAACTCTCTATCTAACCCGTGCTGAATTTGCCTTGGGAGTCTTTGATGGGACAGTGTAGAGGGAGCTTTACTCTGAGTCTAACCCATGCAGTAGTTGCCCTGGGAGTGTTTGATGGGACAGTGTAGAGGGCGCTTTACTCTGTATCTAACCCGTGCTGCACCTGCCCGGGGAGTGTTTGATGGGACATTGTAGAGGGAGCTTTACTCTCTATCTAACCTGGCTGTACCTGCCTGGGAGTGCTTGATGGGGACAGTGTAGAGCGAGCTTTACTCTGTATCTAACCCGTGCTTTACCTGCCCTGGGAGTGTTTGATGGGGAGCGTGTCGAGGGAGCTTTACTCTGTATTTAACCCGTGCTGAACGGCCGTGTTAGTGTTTGATGGGACCGTGTAGAGGGAGTTTTACTCTGTATCTAACCCGTGCTGTACCTGCCCTGGGAGTTTTTGATGGGACAGTGTAGAGGGAGCTTTACTCTGTATCTAACCCGTGCTGAACCTGCCCTGGGAGTGTTTGATGGGACAGTGTACAGGGAGCTCAACTCTCTATCTAACCCGTGCTGAATTTGCCTTGGGAGTCTTTGATGGGACAGTGTAGAGGGAGCTTTACTCTGAGTCTAACCCATGCAGTAGTTGCCCTGGGAGTATTAGATGGGAACGTGTCGAGGGCGCTTTACTCTGTATCTAACCCGTGCTGCACCTGCCCGGGGAGTGTTTGATGGGACATTGTAGAGGGAGCTTTACTCTCTATCTAACCTGGCTGTACCTGCCTGGGAGTGCTTGATGGGGACAGTGTAGAGCGAGCTTTACTCTGTATCTAACCCGTGCTGTACCTGCCCTGGGAGTGTTTGATGGGCCAGTGTAGAGGGAGCGTTACTCTCTATCTAACCTGCGCTGAATTTTCCTTGGAGTGTTTGATGGGACAGTGTAGAGGGAACTTTATTCTGTATCTAACCCGTGCTGTACGTGCCCTATGAGTGTTTGATGGGGAGCGTGTAGAGGGAGCTGTACTCTATATCTAACCCGTTCTGTACTTGCCCTGCCTGTGTTTGATGGGACAGTGTAGAGGGAGCTTTGCTCTCTATCTAACTCGTGCTGTACCTGCCCTGGGAGTCTTTGATGAGACAGTGTAGAGGGAGCTTTACTCTTTGTCTAACCCTTACTGTAACTGCCCTGGGAGTATTTGATGCGACAATGTCGAGCGAGCTGTATTCTGCATCTAACCCGTGCTGTACCTACCCTGGGAGTGTTTGATGGGACAGTGTAGAGGGAGCTTTACTCTGTATCTAACCCGTGCTGAACCTGCCCTGGGAGTGTTTGATGGGACAGTGTACAGGGAGCTCAACTCTCTATCTAACCCGTGCTGAATTTGCCTTGGGAGTCTTTGATGGGACAGTGTAGAGGGAGCTTTACTCTGAGTCTAACCCATGCAGTAGTTGCCCTGGGAGTATTAGATGGGAACGTGTCGAGGGCGCTTTACTCTGTATCTAACCCGTGCTGCACCTGCCCGGGGAGTGTTTGATGGGACATTGTAGAGGGAGCTTTACTCTCTATCTAACCTGGCTGTACCTGCCTGGGAGTGCTTGATGGGGACAGTGTAGAGCGAGCTTTACTCTGTATCTAACCCGTGCTGTACCTACCTTGGGAGTGTTTGATGGGACAGTGTAGAGGGAGCTTTACTCTGTATTTAACCCGTGCTGAACGGCCGTGGTAGTGTTTGATGGGACAGTGTAGAGGAAGTTTTACTCTGTATCTAACCCGTGCTGTACCTGCCCTGGGAGTTTTTGGCGGGACAGTGTCGAAGGATCTTTACTCTGTAACTCACCTGTGCTTTACATGCCCTGGGAATGTTTGATGGGACAGTGTAGAGGGAGCGTTACTCTTTATCGAACCTGTGCTGAACTTGCCCTGGGAGTGTTTGATGGGGAAGTGTAGAGGGAGCGTTACTTTGTATCTAACCCGTGCTGAACTTGCCCTGGGAGTGTTTGATGGGACAGTGTAGAGGGAGCTTTACTCTGTACCTCACCCGTGCTGTACCTGCCCTGGGAGTGTTTGATGAGATATTGTCGAGGGAGCTTTATTCTCTATCTAACCAGTGCTGTACCTGCCCTGGAAGTGTTTGATGGGACAGTGTAGAGGTAGCTTTACTCTGTATGTAACCCGTGTTGTACCTGCCCTGGGAGTATTTGATGGGACAGTGTAGAGTGAGCGTTACTCTGTATCTAACCCGTGCTGAACATGCCCTGGGAGTGTTTGATGGGACAGTGTAGCGGGAGCTTTACTCTTTGTCTAACCCTTGCTGTAACTGCCCTGGGAGTATTTGATGCGACAGTGTAGAGGGAGCTTTACTCTTTGTCTAACCCTTGCTGTAACTGCCCTGGGAGTATTTGATGCGACAGTGTCGAGCGAGCTTTATTCTGCATCTAACCCGTGCTGTACCTGCCCTGGGAGTGTTTGATGGGACAGTGTACAGGGAGCTTAACTCTCTATCTAAGCCGTGCTGAACCTGCCCTGGGAGTGTTTGATGGGACAGCGTAGAGGGAGCATTACTCTGTATCTAACCCGTGCTGTAGCTGCCCTGGGAGTTTTTGGCGGGACAGTGTAGAGGGAGCTTTACTCTGTACCTCACCCGTGCTGTACCTGCCCTGGGTGTGTTTGATGGGACAGTGTAGAGGGATCTTTATTCTCGATCTAACCCGTGCTGTACCAGCCCTGGGAGTGTTTGATGGGGACACTGTAGAGGGAGCTTTACCCTGTATCTAACCCGTTCTGTACCTGCCCTAGGAGTGTTTGATGGGACAGTGTAGAGGGAGCTTTACTCTGTGTCTAACCAGTGCTGTACATGTGCTGGGAGTGTTTGATGGGACAGTGTAGGGGGAGCTTTACTCTCTATCTAACCCGTGCTGTACCTGCCCTGGGAGTCTTTGATGGGACAGTGTAGAGTGAGCTTTACTCTTTGTCTAACCCTTGCTGTAACTCCCCTGGGAGTGTTTGATGGGACAGTGTAGAGGGAGCTTTACTCTGCATCTAACCCGTGCTGAATTTGCCTTGGGAGTGTTTGATGGACATTCTAGAGGGAGCTTTACTCTGTGTCTAACCCATGCAGTACCTGCCCTGGGAGTATTAGATGGGATAGTGTAGAGTGAGCTTTACTCTTTGTCTAACCCTTGCTGTAACTGCCCTTGGAGTATTTGATGCGACAGTGTAGAGGGAGCTTTACTCTGCATCTAACCCGTGCTGAACCTGCCCTGGGTGTGTTTGATGGGACAGCGTAGAGGGAGCTTTACTCTGGATCTAACCCGTGCTGAATTTGCCTTGGGAGTGTTTGATGGGACAGTCTAGAGGGAGCTTTACTCTGTGTCTAACCCATGCAGTACCTGCCCTGGGAGTATTAGATGGGAACGTGTCGAGGAAGCTTTACTCTGTATCTAACCCGTGCTGCACCTGCCCTGGGAGTGTTTCATGGGACTGTGTTGAGGGGGCTTAACTCTCTATCTCACCCGTGCTGAACCTGCCCTGGGAGTGTTTGATGGGACAGTGTAGAGGGAGCGTTACTCTCTATCTAACCCGTGCTGTACCTGCCCTGGGTGTGTTTGATGGGACAGTGTAGAGGGAGCTTTACTCTGTATCTAACCAGTGCTGCACCTACTCTGGCAGTGTTTGATAGGCAAAATTGAGAGGTCGCACAACACCAGGTTATAGTCCAACAGTTTTATTTGAAATCACAAGCTTTCGGAGCTATCGATTGCCCCTTCCGCAGGTGAAGTAAATAGATACAGAATCGCCAAAGCATATATAGATAGAGAACAAAGCATGTGTACCTTACAGTTGCAGACAACTAAATTAAATTATCCTGACTATCTGCCGAGGTGTGATAAAGTTAATCAGGTCAGCCAGGAAGGTACCACATCAAAGACATAGCAAGATACAACTGAGACAATGAGGTGGAGTCGCAGGGGGTCTAACGTGTCAAAAGCTGCTGTCTGTATGTAAAACGAAAAGCTTTAACAAATTTTACTTTTTTACTGGGAATTTTTTTTTACTTTTTTACTGGGAATCACATCTGTGAACAAGCCAACGACGACTCGAGTCCGGATCACGTCATGTATCGTGACATAAACCCAAGATCCCGGTTGAGACCGTCTTCATGAGTGCGGAACTTGGCTATCAGTTTCTGCTCGATGATTTTGCGTTGTCGTGTGTTTCTAAGGTTGCCTTGGAGAACGCTTACCCGCAGATCCGAGGCTGAATGTCCTTGACTGCTGAAGTGTTCCCCGACTGGGAGGTAACAATCCTGCCTGGCGATTGTTGCGCGGTGCTCGTTCATACGTTGTCTCAGTGTTTGCATGGTCTCGCCGATGTACCATGCCGCGGTGCATTCTTTCCTGCAACGTATGAGGTAGACAACGTTGGCCGAGTCACATGAGTATGTACCATGTACCTGGTGGGTAGTGTCTTCACGTGTGATGGTGGTATCTGTGTTGATGATCTGGAATGTCTTGCAGAGTTTGCCGTGGCAGGGTTGTGTGGTGTCGTGGTCGCTGTTATCCTGAAAGCTGGGTAATTTGCTGCGAACGATGGTACTTCTGAGGTTAGGCGGCTGTTTGAAGGCAAGTAGTGGAGGCGTGGGGATGGCCTTTGCGAGGTGTTTGTCGTCATCGATGACATGTTGAAGGCTGCGAAGAACATGGCGTAGTTTCTCCGCTCCGGGGAAGTACTGGACGACGTAGGGTACCCTATTGGTTGTGTCCCGTGTTTGCCTTCTGAGGAGGTCTATGCGATTTTTCGCTGTGGCCCATCGGAACTGTCGATCGATGAGTCGAGCGTCATATCCCGTTTTTACGAGGGCGTTTTTCAGCGTCCGTAGGTGTCCATCGCGTTCCTCCTCGTCTGAGCAGATCCTGTGTATTCCCAGGGCTTGTCCATAGGGGATGGCTTCTTTAACGTGGTTAGGGTGGAAGCTGGAGAAGTGGAGCATCGTGAGGTTGTCCGTGGGCTTGCGGTAGAGTGAAGTGCTGAGGTGTCCGTCTTTGATGGAGATTCGTGTGTCCAGGAATGAAACCGATTCTGAGGAGTAGTCCATGGTGAGTTTGATGGTGGGATGGAACTTGTTTATGTTATCGTGTAGTCTTTGATGTAGTGTTTGATGGGGACAGTGTAGAGGGAGCTTTATTCTGTATCTAACCCGTGCTGTACGTGCCCTGTGAGTGTTTGATGGCGAGAGTGTAGAGGGAGCTTTATTCTCGATCTAACCCGTGTTTGATGGGGACACTGTAGAGGGAGCTGTACTCTATATCTAACCCGTGCAGTAGCTGCCCTGGGTGTGTTTGATGGGACAGTGTAGAGGGCGCTTTACTCTGTATCTAACCCGTGCTGCACCTGCCCTGGGAGTGTTTGATGGGACAGTGTAGAGGGCGCTTTACTCTGCATCTAACCCGTGCTGCACCTGCCCTGGGAGTGTTTGATGGGACAGTGTAGAGGGAGCTTTACTCTGCATCTGACCCGTTTTATATCTGCCCTGGGAGTGTTTGACGGGAAAGTTTAGAGGGAGCGTTACTCTGTATCTAACCCGTGCTGTAAATGCCCTGGGAGTATTTGATGCGACAGTTTCGAGCGAGCTTTATTTTGCATCTAACCCGTGCTGTACCTGCCCTGGGAGTGTTTGATGGGACAGTGTAGAGGGAGCGTTACTCTCTATCTAACCCGTGCTGAACTTGCCCTGGGAGTGTTTGATGGGACAGTGCAGAGGGGGCTTTACTCTGTGTCAAAACCATGCTGTACCTGCCCTGGGAGTGTTTGATGGGCACAGTGTCGAGGGAGCTTTATTCTCTATCTAACCCGTGCTGTACCTGCCCTGGTAGTGTTTGATGGGGACAGTTTAGAGGGAGCTTTACTCTGTATGTAACCCGTGTTGTACCTGCCCTGGGAGTGTTTGATGGGAGAGTCTGGAGGGCGCTTTACTCTGTATATAACCCGTGCTGTACCTGCCCTGGGAGTGTTTGATGGTGACAGTGTAGAGGGAGCTTTACTCTGTATGTAACCCGTATTGTACCTGACCTGGGAGTGTTTCATGGGACAGTGTAGAAGGAGGTTTACTCTGTGTCTAACCGTTGCTGTAACTGCCCTGGGAGTATTTGATGCGACAGTTTCTAGGGAGATTTATTCTGCATCGAACTCGTGCTGTACCTGCCTTGGGAGTATTTGATGGGAACGTGTAGAGGCAGCTTTACTCTGTATCTAACCTGTGCTGTACCTGCCCTGGGAGTGTTTGATGGGGAGAGTGTAGAGGGAGTTTAACTCTGTACCTCACCTGTGCTGTACCTGCCCTGGGTGTGTTTGATAGGACAGTGTAGAGGGAGCTTTATTCTCGATCTAACCCGTGCTGTACCTGCCCTGGGAGTGTTTGATGGGGACACTGTAGAGGGAGCTTTACTCTGTATCTAACTCGTGCTGTACCTTTCCTGTGTGTGTTTGATGGGACAGTATAGAGGGCGCTTTACTCTGTATCTAACCCGTGCTGTACCTGCCCTGGGGGTGTTTGATGGGATATTGTAGAGCGAGCTTTACTCTGTATCTAACCCATGCTGTACCTGCCCTGAGTGTGTTTGATGGGACAGTGTTGAGGGAGCCTTACTCTGTATCTATCCCGTGCTGTACTTGCCCTGGCTGTGTTTGATGGGACAGTGTAGAGGTAGCGTTACTCTGTATCTAACTAATGCTGAACTTGCCCTGGGAGTGTTTGATGGGACAGTGTAGAGGGAGCTTTACTCTGTGTCTAACCCATGCATTACCTGCCCTGGGAGTGTTTGATGGGGAGAGTGTAGAGGGAGCTTTACTCTGTACCTCACCCGTGCTGTACCTGCCCTGGATGTGTTTGATGGGAAAGTGTAGTGGGAGCTTTACTCTGGAACTAACTGGTGCTTTACCTGCCCTGGGAGTGTTTGATGAGACAGTTTAGAGGGAGTTTTATTCTCTATCTAACCCGTGCTGTACCTGTCCTGGGATTGTTTGATGAGATATTGTTGAGGGAGCTTTATTCTCTATCTAACCAGTGCTGTACCTGCCCTGGGAGTGTTTGATGGGACAGTGTAGATGTAGCTTTACTCTCTATGTAACCCGTGTTGTACCTGCCCAGGGAGTGTTTGATGGGACAGTGTGGAGGGAGCGTTACTCTGTATCTAACCCCTGCTGAACATGCCCTGGGAGTGATTGATGGGACAGTGTAGAGGCAGCTTTACTCTGTATCTAACCAGTGCTGTACATGTGCTGGGAGTGTTTGATGGGACAGTGTAGGGGGAGCTTTACTCTCTATCTAGCTCGTGCTGCACCTGCCCTGGGAGTCTTTGATGGGACAGTGTAGAGGGAGCTTTACTCTTTGTCTAACCCTTGCTGTAACTGCCCTGGGAGTATTTGATGCGACAGTGTCGAGCGAGCTTTATTCTGCATCTAACCCGTGCTGTACCTGCCCTGGGAGTGTTTGATGGGACAGTGTAGAGGGAGTTTTACTCTGTATCTAACCCGTGCTGAACCTGCCCTGGGAGTGTTTGATGGGACAGCGTAGAGGGAGCATTACTCTGTATCTAACCTGTGCTGTACCTGCCCTGGGAGTGTTTGATGGGCCAGTGTAGAGGGAGCGTTACTCTCTATCTAACCCGTGCTGAATTTGCCTTGGGAGTGTTTGATGGGACAGTGTAGAGGTAGCTTTCCTCTGTGTCTAACCCATGCAGTACTTGCCCTGGGAGTATTAGATGGGAAAGTGTCGAGGGCGCTTTACTCTGTATCTAACCTGTGCTGCACCTGCCCTGCGAGTGTTTGATGGGACCGTGTAGAGGGAGCTTTACTCTGTATTTAACCCGTGCTGTACCTGCCCTGGGAGTTTTTGGCGGGACAGTGTAGAGGGATATTTACTCTGTAACTCACCTGTGCTTTACATGCCCTGGGAATGTTTGATGGGACAGTGTAGAGGGAGCGTTACTCTTTATCGAACCCGTGCTGAACTTACCCTGGGAGTGTTTGATGGGGCAGTGTAAAGGGAGCGTTACTCTGTATCTAACCCGTGCTGAACTTACCCTGGGAGTGTTTGATGGGACAGTGTAGAGGGAGCTTTACTCTGTACCTCACCCGTACTGTACCTACACTGGGTGTGTTTGATGGGACAGTGTAGAGGGATCTTTATTCTCGATCTAACCCGTGCTGTACCAGCCCTGGGAGTGTTTGATTGGGACACGGTAGATGGAGCTTTACTCTGTGTCTAACCCATGTAAGGGATTTTGCTCGGTGCCGAAGGCTGCTCTGTGCGTAGCCTGGGTGCTAGTGCGGGGTTAGGCCTTGTTGCCTGTTCTGGTCTCCAGCCAGCCTGATAACACTCGACACCTGTGAGTGGTTCGACCCACTCGCCCTCACGATTCTGACACTGGACTTAGGTGCGAGAGCAATAATGCAGAGAAAACTCAGGTCGAGCCGGTTGAATAGTACGAAATGGAAAATCTTTATTGCATATTGTTCAAGATTACGAAATACATGTCATAAGCACAGATTAATGACAGTACAAACTTACACATAGTTATGAAACTAGGTTTAGGGAAACGAGGAGCGCACGACACATCGTAAAAGGGGACACACATTATAGTTATCCTTAAAACAAAAACCCTCCCCTATCAATGCCTGTCCTAATATAGATCTGTAGGATCGAGACTCATGCTCACCACTCGTAATAACTCGGAGTATTCCGAAACGATGCTCGGATGTTTTCGCCACAGCACCTGACCGTTCACGTGTTGATCAGGGGTCTCTGCGCCCCACTTGTTTACTCGCTTCTGCTCCGGCTAGCAGGCTGGACCGTCTGCTGCCATGAAGATCTGTGTTGGTCTCGGTTTTCTGATACTACTCAAAAAAAGAGTCTTCCTGTGCCCTACACCGGTTGTCGGTAAAACTCGAAGAAAAGTCTTCCAGGGCCAGTTGTGAAGTAGGCGATAGAATTCGAAGAAGTGGTTAATCGATTTTCGGGCGCGGTCGGGGCTTTCTGACCGCGGCGGCACATGTAGTCGTCTTCTTCTCTTCTCATCTCATCTCATCTCATCTCATCTCCTCTCGGGCCTTCGGTTCCAACACCGTTTACCGACTCCTCGGGATGGTGCGCCCGCTTACAGGCCTTCGCAGACCAGCTCTTCACAGATCTTCGCGGCAAGCCACGAGGTTGACTCCCGGAAAATCAGCGGATCAGAGAATAAGAGTCAAGAGCTCGAGTCGGTGGTCGGTAAAGAATAAGAGTCGTCAGGGATAAGCGTCGAGCGAATAAGAGAAAGATGGACGTTTGGACACTACAGTTATAGTACTGTAATTCCTTATCTCCCGCCCAATCTTAATGTTCATCTTTTGTCATGTTTTGACGCCCAAACTTCTTGTATGGGGTGGTATTTGTCGTTAATGGGTTTCGGTGACACTTGTAACTGTCTGAGTACCCGTTAATATTTCTCCCATTGTGGAACCGGCTAGGTGTCTCCCTGGAGGGGTTTTGGGGGCTTCCAAATTCTTGCTGTGAGTACCCGCGAACGGCTCTCTCATCGTAGAGCCGTGGGGAATTTGCGTATCAATGTCTTTGGATGGGCCCTTGATTGCCCAGTACAATAGCCCTCGTTTGTGCATGGAAAAACCGATTCCAGCACTTATATTCCTTGCTTGGGTGTTTTAAAATGCAAAACGATCTCGTCTTGTCTTATCTCAATATGCTGAGTCCTGTCTGATCTTGCTGAAATGTTTATTGAAACGCCATCTTGTCTGCCTACTGAAAGTCTAGAACCTTCTGCCACGAGGCGTGGCGGCCATTTTACAGGCTGCTTGTGTCCGTTTTGAAACCTGACAGCATTTTGCTGAAATAAAACCTGTTTATACGAAAACATATGTCTCTATCTCATTCTTTCGAAATCGCGATAATTTTGCGAATTCTACAGTCCCTCCTGTTGATGCGAATAACTCCGCTTGTCGTATCAAAAAAAAATTGTGGTGAGCAATATTATCTCGATTCTCCATATCTAAATATTCCCATAACTTAAAACTATCTAGGGTCTCCGTGACGTCCTTATTTCCCAGGGAAAAAATTACACTTTTATAAAACCGTAGGCAGCATTTGCCTATAACTTACACCGCGTGTATTTCCTTCCAGGTGTAACAGGCCGATGCCTCTCGCACCACCTGCATATGCATATTTTTTATTATTGGAAAAAGAAACACAACAACCACACAATCATATTAACAACACAAAATCAAAATAATCCAAAAAAAACAACTCTTAAACATACAGGGGGAAAAATTCAGTTGGTTGCGCCTCCCGTTAGCGCCTTAAGAGTGCGTTAATGGGGCGCAAAGCAGCTAGCGCCCGGGCGCAGCGATGTTTGCGCCGCTCGCGAACTTAACTAGACATTTTGCGGCGGCGCTAAACACTACCACCACGATCTCCTGCGCCGGCAGATCGTGACGTCAGTCGAGTGTGCAACGCCCCGGTATCGCCCCGGAGCGGATATTGAGTGGCGCCCCCTGCCTTACCGCCTGATGCTAGCAACGACAGGTTGAGGGGAGCGTTCTGCAGTCATGAAGGGACTGGGGGAGCGCTATTTAAAGGTGACCGCTTCCTGCCTTTTATTGTTGGTGCCATTTTTGAACTACGCATTCTGAGAGAGAGAGAGAGAGACATCTGGAGAGATTCAACGTTATGTGAAGGAGTTTTGGGTACTGAGCAGCACTTTGCAGGTTCATTTTGATTTGCCATTCCTTGTATCAATTTAGAAGAGACTGTTGGGGCTGCACTCTAAGCTCTTTCCCTGGTACTCTCCATTGTTCTTTCCAGCAGATTTGATGTGCAGGTCTCTCCAGGCCGGGATTCAAGACTGCAATGAGCAGGATGTGGATGGAAAGCAAGATCAACCATCCCCTTTAAGAACTGGCCGGTGCCATTGAGTGTGTGTTCCATTGCTGACTAACATCACATGAGCTTCGCCAGAGCTCTGAGTTAGCGCCTAGCTCCTCGGCCTTTGCGCCTTAAGACAGGTGTGAAGCGCCTGATTTAGCGCTCCAATCACCTCAGGGGTCGATAAAAGTGAAGTTTCCAGTCAGTGGCAATAATTAGCGCCAAGCGCTAATATTTGCGCCCGGACGATATTTGCGCCCCAAACGGGGCGCGACTGAATTTTTCCCCCACAGAGTTCCAAACTTAGTTACAGGTTCTAAGAAAATAACAATCAATTACAACAATTTCGAGGCGCATGTGGAAAAACTAGAGTGGCGCCACTCTGGCCGTTTATGCGGCGCTTTCTTCGTGCACGCGCACGTAACGCTCTCGCCACTCTCCCGTGTTTTCGTTCTTGGTAAGGCGTTTGCCTCTCTTACAATGCACGACCAATAAGTATATCACAATTATCACCTGGCATGCAACTAAAATGTGGGAGGTTATCCTAATCCAGGAAGGCACTTCGATGTTGGTGAACAGATCCCACCATGGTGGGATTACTATGTCTAAAATCTCTGACCCTATCTCGACAGTTTTCTGCTCAAGGGTATAATAATGCTTTTGCGAAACCGCAACGGCCTTCAAAAGTTTGGTGAGGTGTTCAGGGAGAGGGGGAATGAGGTATCCGAAATGCGCGACAAATCGCTGCAAGTCGGTGAAGTTCTTCTTTACTGTTAGATGAACAGTGGATGGTTCAGGGATCGGGACAATTCGCTGCTGTGCCACTTGAACTTCCGCCCTGGGTTTAAAACAGAAACTGCTGTCACTCACCGGACACCGGCTATGGTTTCCATGCTGGTAGTGTTGCGCTGCAGTGGTAACACAATATGTTCCACCCCCGATGTATGCTACCTGCGGAGGCAGATGATCTTGTGCCATTGCCTCCATGGTGCAATTCATGGGCTTGGCGCCAGCCGTTCTGAACCCGCACTGTGGTAATAAAAAGGCATTCAAGTGCTGGGGACACAGGATTATTTGTGCTCCCCTGCCACGACAACCCGAGAGATCTGTACCGGTCACCGTTTGCTCCCAGCGGATGACGTAAGGTGGGACCGCTGCATAGCGAATGTGGGCTCCCCCCTGAATGACACCAATGTTCTCTACTCGATACACCGGGGCGGGCTTTGCTGTGTCGCCCAAAACCGGCATACGTAAAACTACACCCATAATGGTGTGGTTTGATCGTCCGCAGTCCACGGGAACTGGGTATGCTTCTGAAGCTAGCCTGAGCTGGCACGGACTTAATGCATTCTGAAAAGGGTGGAGCGCCTGCAGGTGTTTGTTGCTTATCCAGGACGGGACCAAACCTTGTTTTAAATCCTCCAAATTACTGCGGCCCTCGCCCAGTAACCACGCCCCGTAAAGCACGCACACCTCATTCTGCGCAGCCTGATCGGACGCATTCCGATCTTCCCTGATCAGGGCATTTACTGTACGCGCATGTTTCTCCAGCTCAGCTATGATTTCTTTTAAATGGTGTAAGGGTTTTGACCGTCTCTCAGCCTGTGAGATTCGTGTGGCTCTGTGCAGCCCGGGTGCTAGTGCGGGTTTAGGCCTTGTTGCCTGTTCTGGTCTCCAGCCAGTCTGGGAGCACTAGACACCCCTGTGAGTGGTTCGACCCACTCGCCCTTACGGTTCTAGACACTGGACTTAGATGCGAGAGCAGTAGTGGAGATGAAACTCAGGTAGACTCGGTTGAATGGTACGAAATGGAAAAATCTTTATTGCATAATACTTAAGATTACGAAATACATGTCATAAGCACAGATTAATGACAGTACAATCTTGCACGCAGTTATGTAATTAATTTCAGGGAAACGAGGAACGAACGACACATCGTAAATGGGGGCACACATTACAATTATCCTTAATACTTGAAACCCTCCCCTATCAATATCTGTCCTAAGCTAGATTCGTAGGATTCGAGACTCATGCTCACCACTCGTGATAACTCGGAGAAATTCCGAAACCTCTGATCGGATGTTTTTCACCGCAGCACCCACGTGTCAATCAGGGGGTCTCCTGGCCCCACTTGTTTACTCGTTTCTGCTCCGGCTAGCAGGCTGGAACGTCTGCTGTCATGAAGATCTGTGTTGTCCTCGGAGTTCCGACTCTACTCAAAAAAGAGTCTTCCTGTGCCCTCGCACTGATGCGATAAAATTCAAAGAAGAGTCTTCCTGTGTCAGTTCTGTAGAACTCAAAGAAAGTCTTCCTGGCAAGGAAAATGTCTATTCGACCTACAGGCGCGGTCGGGGCTTACTGACCGTGGCGATAAGTATGGTCTTCTTCTCTTCTCATCTCATCTCATCTCATCTCATCTCGGGCCTTCGGTTCCGACACCGTTTACCGACTTATCGGAATGGTGCGCCCGCTTCAAGGCTTCAGAGCCCAGTTCTACACAGGTCTTCGCGACACGACACGAGGTAGATCCGAGCGGATCATAAAGTTCAACAGTCTTTTGAAAAGAGACACGAGGCAAGCAGGAACAAGACGGCGAGTCAAGAGCACAGGAGCAGCCACGAGGATGAACACCAGCAAGATAAGAGTCAACCGAATAAGAGCCAAGAGTCAAGAGAAAGATGGACGGTTTGGAGCTTGCAATTATAGTGCAAAATCTTCCGTTTCCCGCCCAACCTTAATGTCTTTTCTTTTGTTAGGGTTTGGCGCTCAAATGTCTTGTATAGGGTGATTTTCGTTTTAATGGGTTTCGGGGCTACTCGTAAATGTCTGAGTACCTGTTAACATTTCTCCCATTGTTTAATCGGTCGGTGTTCTCCCTGGAGGGGTTTTGGGGCTTCCAAGTGTTTTCTGTAACTACCCGCTAACGGCTCTCTCATCGTAGAGTCGTTTGGATTTTACATATTAATGTCTTTGGATGGGTTCTTGATTACTTGGTACAATAGCTTTTATTCGTACCTGGGAGACCGATTTCAGTATTTATGTGTATACTGTAAACCCATGATGTCTCGTGCATTATCTTCAATGTGCTGAGTCTTAATCGATCTTGCACAAATGTTTATTGGAACGCCATCTTGTCTGCCTGTTCAAAAGTCTAGAATGTTCCGCCACGAGGTGCGGCGGCCATTTTACAAGCTGCTTGTGTCCACTTTGAAAACCTGACAGCATTCCGCTGAAATAAAAGCTGTTTGAACGAAACTATGTGTTTTTCTCCTTATTAATAAAATCGCGATATATTGCGAATTCTACAGTCCCTCCTGTTGATGCGAATAACTCCGCTTATCGTATCAAAAATATTGTGGCGAGCAATATTATCTCGATTTTCTCCGAATCCAAAAAATTTAATCCCATAACTTAAACTATCTAGGGTCTTTGCGTCGTCCTTATTTCCCAAGAAAATTACATTTTATATCACCGTAGGCATCATTTGCCTTTAAACTTACACCACTTGTTTTCCTTCCCGGTGTGACCAGGCCGACGCCTCTCGTATCACCTGTATATTCATCTTTTTATTCAGGGAAAGGAAAAACAAAACCCAAAACCAAACAATCATTTTTAACTACAACACCATCACCAAAATAATCAACACCAACTCTTAAAACATCATGATCGAGTACAAACTTCCACGGCGCACGTGGCAAGCGGGAGTGACGCCATTTTCCGATCACACGGTGCTTTCATCGTGCACGCGCACGTAACGTTCTCGCCACTCTCCCGTGTTTTCATGCTTGGTGAGGCGTTTGCCTCTTTTACAATGTAAGATCAATAGGTACACTACAATAAAAACTTGGCATACGACTAAAATGTGGGAGGCTATTCTGATCCATGAAGGCACTTCAATATTGGTGAACAGATTCCACCACGGTGGAATTACTATATCCAGAATGTCTGTTCCTATTTCGACAGTTTTCTGTTCTAATGTGTAAAAATGTTTCTGTGACACCGCGACGGCTTTTAAAAGCTTGGTGAGGTGTTCAGGGAGAGGGGGAATGAGGTATCCGAAATGCGCGACGAATCGCTGCAAGTCGGTGAAATTCTCTTTTACCGTTAGATGAACAGTGGATGGTTCAGGGATTGGGACAATTCGCCGTTGTGCTACTTGAACTTCCGCCCTGGGTTTGAAACAGAAACTGCTGTCACTCACCGGACACCGGCTACGGTTTCCATGCTGGTAGTGTTGCGCTGCAGTGGTAACACAATATGTTCCACCCCCGATGTATGCTACCTGCGGAGGCACATGATCTTGTGCCATTGCCTCCATGGTGCAATTCATGGACTTGGCGCCAGCCGTTCTGAACCCGCACTGTGGTGTTAAAAAGGCATTCAAGTGCTGGGGACACAGTATTATGTGTGCTCCCCTGCCACGACAACCAGAGAGATCTGTACCTGTCATCGTTTGCTCCCAGCGGATGACGTTGGGTGGAACCGCTGCATAGCGAATGTGGGCTCCCCCCTGAATGACACCAATGTTCTCTACCCGATACACCGGGGCGGGCTTTGCTGTGTCGCCCAAAACCGGCATACGTAATACTATACCCATGATGGTATGGTTTGATCGTCCGCAGTCCACGGGGACTGGGTATGCTTCTGAAGCTAGCCTGAGCTGGCACGGGCTTAATGCGTTCTGAAAAGGGTGGAGCGCCCGCAGGTGTTTGTTACTTATCCAGGACGGGACCAAACCTTGTTTTAAATCCTCCAAATTACTGCGGCCCTCGCCCAGTAACCACGCCCCGTAAAGCACGCACACCTCGTTCTGCGCAGCTTGATCGGATGCATTCCGATCTTCCCTAATCAGGGCATTTACCGTCTTTGCATGTTTCTCTAGCTCTGCTATAATTTCCTTTAAATGGAGAGTCATGGCTTGGTCCTCGTGTAAACCCGACCCCACCACTTTATTCTCATCTGTTAGAATGTCTTTTAATTGTGTCTTTAAACCATTAATCTGGGTCTGCAGCTCCACACTGTCTAGAGCGTTGACCACAGATGTACCTGTGTTAAAAGCAGTGAACGCGTCGTTCACTACACCCCTTCTTTGCCTCCCTACTTGATCCAAAACTTCATGTGGTGCGGTGTACAAACTTGTTTTATCAATTTCCGCGAAATCGAATTCGTAAAATTGTCTGAACATCTTGGTCAACAGGACCTGATACAACTGTTCCGTCTTTTTGGGGCACCACTCTGGTAACCGCACCTCGGTGAGATTTAAAATCACCGAGGCCACCGCGTAATGTACCCCCTGAAATAGTATCTGGTCTGTGGGGACCAGTACCAAACCATTCCCGGGTCCCTTACTAGTTTTAGGGCACCCTTCCTCTTCAGCTAGAACCACCGGAATCGTGGGCGGGGTTGTGCGTGGACGCGTAATGAGTTCAGTGGCATTTACCGGGATCGAAGAGTATGGGGCTCCGCACCCCCTGGTGCTCGCATCCCACCTCATCCCCTGTCTGTTATCCTGCCATTGATTAATGAAAAATATGGAGATGCCTTTGGGGCAAGCGTACTTTGACCCCCACATGCATACATAAATTCCCTCATCCGGTTCCCACCATTTGTCCCAACAGACTCTCACTTGTCCGTTTGTCCCCGTAATTGTTCGATGGGTATTATTACCCAATCGTTCCCACTCGACCGAAGAGTTCCTCATGTTTTTGCTCAGCTTTCGCAGCCACCACCATCGGCTCAATGGGACATTCCCATTACAAGTCAAACAAATCCGTTTGCCGACGGTGACGCTGATTCTGGGTGCGATGATCCTTACTTTGGGGCACATTAAAGAAGTCTCTTGGTAGGCAAACCCCGATGTGCTAGAATACTCCGTTGAGTTTGTTCCCAGCCATCCTGGCCACCTTCCCTTGTGGAAATAGGTGGTGGTCTCCTCAGCCTCCCGTCTTCCGGTCCCATCCACCGCGATGGGGGCCGTGTCCCCGGAGCATCCAAACACCACGACATCCTTGGTGCGGCCTCGATAGGCCAATCCACATCCAATTGCCGCGAGCAATACTAGAATTTGTTCCATCCTTCCTTGGTTCCTGTGATCAGATAGAATGAGGTAGCCAGCCTCGCAAGAGTCTCTGGCTTTTGTGAAGGGTGAGCGGGTCCCCTGACCTCGCCTCACGTAAACTTCAATGTTCACTAAATAAACTTTAACTAGACCTATCTCTACTGCTCCCATCATTTTACCATGTTCTGTTAAATTAAACTACACACTTAACCTTATTTAAAACTATAAACTTATTCTTAACCTTAAACTATAAACTTAGAAACCTATCCTAAACTTATCTAAAACTATAACTGTACAGCGCCGCCTGTTCTCAGGGCGGCCCCTTTAAATTCTGAGAAGGCTGCTGCGAGCTCTTCCCGACGGTGGGAGGGCACTGACCCCTTCCTCTGATCTGCCGCAGCCTGTTGCTGCTGCGATGGGACCGGGTTCTACCTGGGCTGCCTTAACCTTGAGTCTACGCCTTGGGACAGTCTGGGGCCATACCCACATCTTCCTGGGCTGGGGTTCTCTACTTGACCTACGAGGAGTTGTCGGGGGCAGGAATCCCAGGACCGACGGACCGGGTTTCGAGACTTTCGCCGGGACGACCTGTGGTCCCACCACAGTCGCTGGCTCCGCCTCCCCTGACTCCGCCTCCCTGACCTCGGGACTTGCAGCTTGTGGCACCGCCCTGCTCGGCCCAGCAGGCGGCCCTTCACTCGCAATCCCTACCTCCCTCGAGGGCAGGACGTTCAAGGCGGGCGGCTCGGGCTCTGAGGTTTCCGCCGTCACGCCCTGTGGTCTCACAGCGGCTGGCTCCGCCTCCCCTAGCTCCTCCCTCCTGTGTTCGGGACCTGCAGCCTCGGTGTCCACCCTGTGTGGATCTCTATCTGCAGCCCCTGTCCTCCCTATACCTGAATTGGGGGCGACCCTTGCGTTCCCCGATTCCCACTCGTCCTCATCACTATCCTCATCTGACTCGAGTTCCTGGAACTCTCCCTCATCTGACTCCCAACCCCACAAAAATGTTTCACCATTCTCCAGGATGCCTCCTTCCCTGATGCAAGCTGCTCTGCCTGCCTGTGTGCCTTGTGGTCCTACCTGGGGCTGCGAGTCCCCACTCGCCGGTTTTGCCCCTGTGGTTGGCCCTTGTGCACCTGGCTTGTACAGTTTGCACTGGTTTAAATCTCTGCTTCTGGCTACCTTGTAGGCTGCTTTTATCTCTCTAAGCTGCCCTTCTAGCCTGAGCACGTCTAACTTTCCCATTAAGCGGGCGTTCTCCTCCCGCAGGGCCTGCTCTCTTAACCTGGCCTCCTCACCGGAGACCCCCTCCTGTGTGTGTCTTTTAAAAGGACACAGGTAGGCAGGCTGCGTGGGCTCTAGTCATTGGGTACTATTGGACGGGCCTGTGGCACCTGCGGGGCCGGTAGCAACCGCCACTTTTCCATGTGCACTCATAAAGTTGCGCATGGCTCCCAACACTGTTTCGAGGTCGTCGGGAGGGGTGGGTGCACTAGCTTCCCTAACAGAGACAGGCATCTGGGCTCGGGCTGCGGGATTTTTATCCCTGGAATCCTTCCAAGGGTTCCTGCAGTTCTTGCGCCAGTGCCCTGTCCTCCCACACCCGTAACAAGCATTACTTGCCTGCGGGGCGCGGTTACCCTCCTGATGCCACTCCCTTTGAGCCGGGGCTGCGGGTCGTACCTCATGTACTTTTCCCTTAAGGGGATGTGTTCCCATACCCCTTATATTGCGATATCCTATCGTGAGTCGATTCAAGACCGACTCTTCCGTAACGTTGGGGTCATTGGGATCAAACCATGCTTTTGCCTGCTCTCTGATGGCTGGCAAACTGTTGGCTACTATGCACCTAAGCCAATGATTTAAACCGACGCCGTCCACAGCGTCGCGCTCTGGCACACCTGGACAGCTGCGCTGATATACTGGCCACAGCCTGTCGGCAAAAACCTTCGGGGGTTCTCCCTCCATCTGTACTGTCTGTCCCACTCTAGCAAACGGACCTTCATCGTCCGCCCCCAACACTTCTAGGACCTCATTTTTCAATGCCTCATAAGTCTTGGTTCCCCTCTTGCTCTCGTCCGAGAGACACTGAAGGATTGAACTGCCTAACGAAAATAGCAGCATTTTTGCTGTTTCCCCATCATCGCAGCCGTTGATGGCTGCGGTTTGCTCAACTTCTCTGAAATGTACGGAAGGGTCGTCTGACTCGGTCAGCTTCCGTACGTGATTTATCATAACTCTCAGCTGGTGTGAGCTGTGAGGCAACACAAGCTGGTTGAGGAGATCCCCTGGTTCTCCACCGTTCCCGTTTGGGCCCCTTTTTATACCCGTAACTGGACACAACGGTCCCTTTTCCACTTCTCCCTCAGTGGGCTCTTCTGTTTCTTCTACTACTTCCTCCCTTACCCAGGTTTCCGAATAGCTGGGTGGCGCGGAGGGCGCAGTGGCTAATACTTCCTTTGCTTTACTTGGTGGGGATTTCTGAAACTCCTCATTTACTAGCGGCTGGTGTGCTGACGGACTGATAAGGCACACCATGCCGTGCGCTTTGTTCACGGCCCTTTTGAGGTGCTCTATCTCCTGTTGGCAGGCGCTATGATCGGCCCCCTGAAACTTATCCTCAAGGGCCAACTTATATGCCGCCCTAACCCCCGTTAAGCTCTCTTCCTGGGTTCTTATCTGGGCAGCTTGGCGGGCACATCGTTCCTTTAGTCTGCCCTCACTTAACTTTGCCTCAGTGACCTGGCACTCGAGGTAATCTATCCTTGTTTTATGGTGACTGGTGATTTCCTGGCGTTCTTGGTGCAGCGCACTTAAATTCCTAATGAGCAACTCCCCTCCAGAGACTTTCTCATCCATTTCCTCTTCTAAATGCCTGATCCGAGCTGTTTGCGCTGTAATGATCTGGTTTGAAATCTGGACCTGCCTTTTGTAACACATTAACCAGACTGCTTTCTCGACTGTCTTTTTATGTTCCTTACTATCTGTCCACCTCTCGGCTGCCTCTAGTGGACTCTTATCCGCTAACAAGTCACTTATCCATTTCTTAGTTAAATTTACCTTTCCGAACACATAATCTGCTATCTTTTCCTGCATAACATTTCGTACATTCACACCAAAGTCTAACACACTACCCTCTCGCTGCCAGTGTCCTGCCGCGGTCGCCATTTTCTGTAAGGGTTTTGACCGTCTCTCAGCCTGTGAGATTCGTGTGGCTCTGTGCAGCCCGGGTGCTAGTGCGGGTTTAGGCCTTGTTGCCTGTTCTGGTCTCCAGCCAGTCTGGGAGCACTAGACACCCCTGTGAGTGGTTCGACCCACTCGCCCTTACGGTTCTAGACACTGGACTTAGATGCGAGAGCAGTAGTGGAGATGAAACTCAGGTAGACTCGGTTGAATGGTACGAAATGGAAAAATCTTTATTGCATAATACTTAAGATTACGAAATACATGTCATAAGCACAGATTAATGACAGTACAATCTTGCACGCAGTTATGTAATTAATTTCAGGGAAACGAGGAACGAACGACACATCGTAAATGGGGGCACACATTACAATTATCCTTAATACTTGAAACCCTCCCCTAACAATATCTGTCCTAAGCTAGATTCGTAGGATTCGAGACTCATGCTCACCACTCGTGATAACTCGGAGAAATTCCGAAACCTCTGATCGGATGTTTTTCACCTCAGCACCCACGTGTCGATCAGGGGGTCTCCTGGCCCCACTTGTTTACTCGTTTCTGCTCCGGCTAGCAGGCTGGAATGTCTGCTGTCATGAAGATCTGTGTTGTCCTCGGAGTTCCGACTCTACTCAAAAAAGAGTCTTCCTGTGCCCTCGCACTGATGCGATAAAATTCAAAGAAGAGTCTTCCTGTGTCAGTTCTGTAGAACTCAAAGAAAGTCTTCCTGGCAAGGAAAATGTCTATTCGACCTACAGGCGCGGTCGGGGCTTACTGACCGTGGCGATAAGTATGGTCTTCTTCTCTTCTCATCTCATCTCATCTCATCTCATCTCGGGCCTTCGGTTCCGACACCGTTTACCGACTTATCGGAATGGTGCGCCCGCTTCAAGGCTTCAGAGCCCAGTTCTACACAGGTCTTCGCGACACGACACGAGGTAGATCCGAGCGGATCATAAAGTTCAACAGTCTTTTGAAAAGAGACACGAGGCAAGCAGGAACAAGACAGCGAGTCAAGAGCACAGGAGCAGCCACGAGGATGAACACCAGCAAGATAAGAGTCAACCGAATAAGAGCCAAGAGTCAAGAGAAAGATGGACGGTTTGGAGCTTGCAATTATAGTGCAAAATCTTCCGTTTCCCGCCCAACCTTAATGTCTTTTCTTTTGTTAGGGTTTGGCGCTCAAATGTCTTGTATAGGGTGATTTTCGTTTTAATGGGTTTCGGGGCTACTCGTAAATGTCTGAGTACCTGTTAACATTTCTCCCATTGTTTAATCGGTCGGTGTTCTCCCTGGAGGGGTTTTGGGGCTTCCAAGTGTTTTCTGTAACTACCCGCTAACGGCTCTCTCATCGTAGAGTCGTTGGGATTTTACATATTAATGTCTTTGGATGGGTTCTTGATTACTTGGTACAATAGCTTTTATTCGTACCTGGGAGACCGATTTCAGTATTTATGTGTATACTGTAAACCCATGATGTCTCGTGCATTATCTTCAATGTGCTGAGTCTTAATCGATCTTGCACAAATGTTTATTGGAACGCCATCTTGTCTGCCTGTTCAAAAGTCTAGAATGTTCCGCCACGAGGTGCGGCGGCCATTTTACAAGCTGCTTGTGTCCACTTTGAAAACCTGACAGCATTCCGCTGAAATAAAAGCTGTTTGAACGAAACTATGTGTTTTTCTCCTTATTAATAAAATCGCGATATATTGCGAATTCTACAATGGAGAGTCATGGCCTGGTCCTCATGTAATCCAGACGCAACCACCTTATTTTCATCTGTGAGGATATTCTTCAATTGGGTGTTTAAACCATTAATCTGGGTGTGCAACTCCACGTTGTCTAGAGTGTTGACCACAGATGTCCCTGTATTGAACGCCGTGAACATGTCATTCACAACACCCCTTCTTTGTCTCCCCACCTGGCCCCAAACTTCATATGGTGCGGTGTACAAACTTGTTTTATCAATCTCCGCAAAATCGAATTCATAAAATTGCCTAAACATTTTTGTCAACAGGACCTGATATAATTGTTCCGTCTCTTTGGGGCACCACTTTGGCAACCGCACCTCGGTGAGGTTTAAAATCACCGAGGCCACCGCATAATGTACCCCCTGAAATAGTATCTGGTCTGTAGGGACCAGTACCAAACCATTCCCGGGTCCCTTACTGGTTTTAGGACACCCTTCTTCCTTAGCCAGAACCACCAGAATTGTGGGCGGGGCCTTGCGTGGGCGCGTAATGAGTTCAGTGGCGTTTACCGGGATCGGAGAGTATGGGGCTCCGCACCCCCTGGTGCTAGCATCCCACCTCATCCCTTTCCCATAATCCTGCCACTGATTCATGAAAAATATGGAGATGCCTTTGGGGCAAACGTGCTTTGACCCCCACATACACACATAAATTCCCTCATCCGGTTCCCACCATTTGTCCCAACAGACTTTCAATTGTCCGTTAGTCCCCGTAATTGTCCGATGGGTATTATTTTCCAATCGCTCCCACTCGACCGAAGAATTCCTCATATTTTTGCTCAGCTTTCGTAGCCACCACCATCGGCTCAATGGGACATTCCCATTACAAGTCAAACAAATCCGTTTCCCGACGGTGACGCTGACTCTGGATGCGATGATCCTCACTTTGGGGCACATTAAAGAAGTCTCCTTGTAGGCAAAACCCGTTGTGCTGGAGTATTCGGTTGAATTCGTTCCCAGCCATCCTGGCCACCTTCCCTTGTGGAAGTTGGTGGCGGTCTCCTCAGTCTCTCGTCTCCCGGTCCCATCCTTAATCCTCCCATCTAGAAGCATCTTAGTTGGTGTGTGATGGGTGAGGAGAGTGATGGGAGAGAGCCCTGTGAAGATCGCTGATCTTTTCACAGCCCAATGCGTGGCTAAAAGATGCCTTTCGCAATTGGAGAAACTCCTCTCCACATCCGTTAACACCCTGGACGAATAGACAACCGGCCTCAGCTTTCCGTGACGCTCTTGGAGCAGCACAGCGCTCAAGCTGTCTCCGCTGGCATCTACCTCCAGGAAAAACTCCTTCCCCCCATCTATGGCCCCTAAAGCTGGCGCGGTCTGCAGGTCCCTCTTTAACTTCTCGAAGGCTGCCTGGCAGCCCTCGTCCCAAGACCACTCCACTCCCTTATGGAGGAGTCGGAGCAGCGGCGCCGCTGTGGCCGCATAGTCTTCTATAAAATCCCTGCAGTAACCGGTCAGTCCCAAAAAGGACCTCACACCCCTTATGGTGTTGGGAATCGGTAACTCCTGCACCGACTCCCTCCTAGCCTTATCTATGGCTCTTTCCCCAGCGCGAATGGTCAGCCCCAGGAATTTTACTTCCTGCTGACCGATACGTGCTTTCTTATGGTTTACTTTAAAACCCTTTCTCGCTAGCAGCTCCAATAACTCGGCCAGCAGTGGTCCATGCTCCTCCCTTGAGTCCGTAAATAGGAGCAAATCATCCACGTACTGCACTATCTGATTGGGCTGACTAAACTCCTTTAAACTTCCTGCCATACACTGGTGGAAAATACTGGGACTGTTGTGGAAACCCTGTGGCAAACAGTTCCACGTGTACTGTTGTCCTTTGAAAGTAAAGGCAAACTTGTACTGGTCCTCTCGCCGCAGCGGGATGGACCAAAAACCGTTCGAGATATCCAGCACCGTGAATGTAGTCGCGGACGCTGGGATACTCCCTATTAGGTCAGCAACTGCTGCTACCGTGGGCGCGCAGGCGGGGATGTTACTTTTGAGGACTCTGTAGTCCACCGTGGCCCTCCACGAATTATCCGGCTTCCTCACCGGCCATAATGGGGAGTTCACGTGTGTGGCTATCGGCCTCAACACACCCTGCTGTACCAAGGAGGACATTGCTGTCTCCATATCGGGTTCTGCTTCTTTGGGGAAGTTATACTGCTTTTGGGGCCGGGTCATGGGGTCCCCGTCTACGCTGACCTCAAACCCGGTAACCCTCCCACAATTGTGCTTGTGGGTTGCAAACGTGTGCATATTATCTGACACGTACGTCTGCATGTCCGTTGCGACATCCGCGACCATAAGCCCGAGGTCGTAGCCTCCGGATGGCTTCATGGTACACAGGGCCCCTTTACCTTCCTTCCCCGGGATTACCACTACCTGACCTTTCCCACCCTTGGCTCCCCAGAGACAGTGATTCCTAAGGTCCACGAGGATCCCGTGCTCCGATAGGAGATCTGATCCGAGGATGCCTCTCCCACCCCCCTCTTGCCATTTCATCAGTATGCACTTCCACGTGGTGTGGAGTGCTCCTAAATGAATGGAGAGCGGAATGGAGAACGCGCCAGCCTGCTCTTTTCCTGTGAACCTCGCTAATGTGTATGGGACCTTGGTAGACAGTGGTGAGTCAAAGGGGCTATCAGTATGAATCACGGTGCAAGAAGCTCCCGTGTCCAACAAATAACTCCCCTTCTGCTTCTCTACCTCCATCTCCACCAGGGGTCGTTTCCACGCATCATAGCTGTGCGGGCTCTAGTCATTGGGTACCGGTGGACGGGGCTGCGGCATCTGCGGGGCCGGTAGCGACTGCCACCCTCCCTTGGGAGATCATGAGGGTCCGCATGGCTCCCAACATTGATTCGATCGCCTCGGAGTGGGTAGGCACACCAGCTCCCTTATCAGAGACAGGCGCCTGGGCTCGGACTGCGGGATTCTTATCCCTGGACTCCTTCCAAGGGTTCCTGCAGTTCTTGCGCCAATGCCCTGTCTTTCCGCATCCGAAACAAGCATTGCTGGCTTGTGGGGCGCGGTTTCCCTCCTGATGCCACTCCTTTTGAGCCAGGGCTGCGGGCCGTGCCTCATGCACCTTTCCCTTAAGGGGACGCGCTCCCGTACTCCTAGTATTATGGTACCCTACCGTGAGTTGTTTTAAGACCGACTCCTCTGTTGTGATGGGGTTAGTGGGGTCAAACCATGCTTTGGCCTGCTCCCTCATGGCTGGTAAGCTGTTGGCTACTATACATCTGAGCCAGTGAGCTAAACCAACCCTGTCTATGCAGTGACGCGCTGGCGCGCCTGGGCAGCTACGCTGATATACTGGCCACAGCCTGTCGGCGAAAACCTTCGGGGGTTCTCCCTCCATCTGCACAGTCTGTCCCAATCTAACAAACGGACCTTCATCGTCCGCCCCCAACACTTCTAGGACCTCCTCTCTTAACTCCCCATAGGTCCTATTACCTCTTTTACTCGCGTCTGAAAGACACTGGAGGATTGAGCTGTCTAAGGAGAACAGCAGCATTTTAGCCCTTTCCCCATCGTCGCAGCCGTTAATGGCTGCGGTCTGCTCTACCTCCCTGAAATGTACGGAAGGGTCGTCTGATTCGGACAGCTTCCGTACGTGACTGATCATAGCCCTCAGCTGGTGTGAGCTGTGAGGCAACACAAGCTGGTTGAGGAGATTCCCCGCTTCCCCATTGGCTCCCTCCGGGCCCCTCTTGTGGCCCGTGACCGGACACAACGGTCCCGGCTTCACTTCTACCTCAGGGGGCTGTACTACCTCGGGGACCTCTTCCTCTACTTCTACCACTTCCTCCCTTACCCAGGTTGCCGAATAGCTGGGTGTCGCGGAGGGCACAGTGGCAAATACCTCCCCTGCTTTGCTCGGTGGGGATTTCTGAAATTCCCCACCCACCGGCGGCTGGTGTGCTGACGGGCTGATAAGGCACACCATGCCGTGCGCTTTATTCAGGGCCTCTTTAAGGTTCCCTATCTCTCTTTGGCAGACGCTGTGATCGGCCCCCTCATGTTTATCCTCGAGGGCCATCTTATATGCCGCCCTAACCCCCTTTAAGCTCTCTTCCTGGGCTTTTATTTGAGCAGCTAGGCGGGCACATCGTTCCCTTATTCTGCCCTCATTTAATTTTGCCTCAGTGACCTGGCACTCGAGGTAATCTATTTTCGCCTCATGGTGGTTGGCGACTAACTGGCGTTCCTGATGCAACGCATTTAAAGACGCGATGAGCTGCTGCCCCCCTGCGACCTTTTCTTCCATTTCCACCTCTAAACCCTTGATCTGAGCTGCCTGCGCTATGATGACCTGGTCCGAAATCTGGACTTGCCTTTTATAACACATCAGCCAGACCGCTTTCTCTACCGATTTTTTGTGTTCCTTGCTACCTGTCCACCTGATGGCTGCGTCTAGCGGACGCTTATCCACCAGCAGGTCGCTTATCCATCTCTTAGTCAAATTAACTTTTCCAAAAACATAATCTGCTATTCTCTCTTCCATAACATTTCGCCCATTCATACCAGGGTCTAACACATTATTTTCTCGCTGCCAGTGTCCTGCCGCGGTCGCCATTTTCTGTAAGGGATTTTGCTCGGTGCCGAAGGCTGCTCTGTGCGTAGCCTGGGTGCTAGTGCGGGGTTAGGCCTTGTTGCCTGTTCTGGTCTCCAGCCAGCCTGATAATACTAGACACTTGTGAGTGGTTCGACCCACTCGCCCTTACGGTTCTGACACTGGACTTAGGTGCGAGAGCAATAATGCAGAGAAAACTCAGGTCGAGCCGGTTGAATAGTACGAAATGGAAAATCTTTATTGCATATTGTTCAAGATTACGAAATACATGTCATAAGCACAGATTAATGACAGTACAAACTTACACATAGTTATGAAACTAGGTTTAGGGAAACGAGGAGCGCACGACACATCGTAAAAGGGGACACACATTATAGTTATCCTTAAAACAAAAACCCTCCCCTATCAATGCCTGTCCTAATATAGATCTGTAGGATCGAGACTCATGCTCACCACTCGTAATAACTCGGAGTATTCCGAAACGATGCTCGGATGTTTTCGCCACAGCACCTGACCGTTCACGTGTTGATCAGGGGTCTCTGCGGCCCACTTGTTTACTCGCTTCTGCTCCGGCCAGCAGGCTGGACCGTCTGCTGCCATGAAGATCTGTGTTGGTCTCGGTTTTCTGATACTACTCAAAAAAAGAGTCTTCCTGTGCCCTACACCGGTTGTCGGTAAAACTCGAAGAAAAGTCTTCCAGGGCCAGTTGTGAAGTAGGCGATAGAATTCGAAGAAGTGGTTAATCGATTTTCGGGCGCGGTCGGGGTTTTCTGACCGCGGCGGCACGTGTAGTCGTCTTCTTCTCTTCTCTTCTCATCTCATCTCATCTCATCTCATCTCATCTCCTCTCGGGCCTTCGGTTCCAACACCTTTTACCGACTCCTCGGGATGGTGCGCCCGCTTACAGGCCTTCGCAGACCAGCTCTCCACAGATCTTCGCGGCAAGCCACGAGGTTGACTCCCGGAAAATCAGCGGATCAGAGAATAAGAGTCAAGAGCTCGAGTCGGTGGTTGGTAAAGAATAAGGGGTAGAAATTAGGTCGCGCCCCATTTGGGGCGCAAATATCGTCTGGACGCAAATATTAGCGCCTGGCGCTAATTATCGGCACTGACTGGAAACTTCACTTTTACCACCCCGGGAGGTGAGTGGAGCGCTAAAGCAGGCGTTGCACACCTGTCTTAAGGCGCAAAGGCCGAGGAGTGAGGCGCTAACTCAGAGCGCTGGCGAAGCTCATGCAATGTCAGTCAGCAATGGAACACACACACAATGGCACGGGCCAGTTCTTAAAGGGGATGGTTAATCTTGCTTTCCATCCACATCCTGTTCATTGCAGCCTTGAATCTCGGCCTGGAGAGACTTGCACATCAAATGTGCTGGAAAGAACAATGGAGAGTACCAGGCAAACAGCTCAGAGTGCAGCTCCCACAGTCTCTGCTAAATCGATACAAGGAATGGCAAATCAAAATGAACCTGCAAAGTGCTGCTCAGTACCCAAAACTCCTTCACACAACGTTGAATCTCTCCAGAAGTCTCTCCCTCTCTCTCTCAGAATGCGTAGTTCAAAAATGCCACCAACAATAAAAGACAGGAATAGGCCCCCTTTAAATAGCGCCCCCCCCAGCCCCACAGTGATTGATAGCGTTCCAGTCTTCTGGTCGTTGCTAGCGTCAGGCGGTAAGGCAGGGGGCGCCACTCAATTTCCGCTCCGGGGCGCCACAAGGGCGTTGCACCATGGAATGACGTCACAATCTGCGCGCGCAGGTGGTCGCAGCGGTAAGTTTTAGCGCCGCCGCACAATGTGAAGTTAAGTTCCCGAGCGGCTCAAACATCGCTGCGCCCGGGCGTTAGCGGCTTTGCACCCCATTAGCGCCCTCTTAAGGCGCTAACGGGAGGCGCAACCAACTGAATTTTTACCCCTAAGAGTCGTCAGGGATAAGCGTCGAGCGAATAAGAGAAAGATGGACATTTGGACACTACAGTTATAGTACTGTAATTCCTTATCTCCCGCCCAATCTTAATGTTCATCTTTTGTCATGTTTTGACGCCCAAACTTCTTGTATGGCGTGGTACTTGCCGTTAATGGGTTTCGGTGACACTTGTAACTGTCTGAGTACCCGTTAATATTTCTCCCATTGTGGAACCGGCTAAGTGTCTCCCTGGAGGGGTTTTGGGGGCTTCCAAATTCTTGCTGTGAGTACCCACGAACGGCTCTCTCATCGTAGAGCCGTGGGGAATTTGCGTATCAATGTCTTTGGATGGGCCCTTGATTGCCCAGTACAATAGCCCTCGTTTGTGCATGGAAAAACCGATTCCAGCACTTATATTCCTTGCTTGGGTGTTTTAAAATGCAAAATGATCTCGACTTGTCTTATCTCAATATGCTGAGTCCTGTCCGATCTTGCTGAAATGTTTATTGAAACGCCATCTTGTCTGCCTACTGAAAGTCTAGAACCTTCTGCCATGAGGCGTGGCGGCCATTTTACAGGCTGCTTGTGTCCGTTTTGAAACCTGACAGCATTTTGCTGAAATAAAACCTGTTTATACGAAAACATATGTCTCTATCTCATTCTTTCGAAATCGCGATAATTTTGCGAATTCTACACCCATGCAGTACTTGCCCTGGGAGTATTAGATGGGAACGTGTCAAGGGCGCTTTACTGTGTATGTAACCCGTGCTGCACCTGCCCTGGGAGTGTTTGATGGGCCAGTGTAGAGGGAGCTTTACTCTGTATTTAATCCGTGCTGAACCTGCCGTGGTAGTGTTTGATGGGACAGTGTAGAGGGAGCTTTACTCTGTATTTAACCCATGTTGTACCTGCCCTGGGAGTTTTTGGCGGGACAGTGTAGAGGGATCTTTCCTCTGTAACTCACCTGTGCTTTACATGCCCTGGGAATGTTTGATGGGACAGTGTAGAGGGAGCAAATACAGGGTACTGAGTTTAGATGATCAGCCATGATCTCATCGAATGGCGGAGCAGGCTCGAGGGGCCGAATGGCCTACTCCTGCTCCTATCTTCTATGTTTCTATGTTTCTATGTGTCTAACCAGTGCTGCACATGTGCTGGGAGTGTTTGATGGGACAGTGTAGGGGGAGCTTTACTCTCTATCTAACCCGTGCTGTACCTGCCCTGGGAGTCTTTGATGGGACAGTGTAGAGTGAGCTTTACTCTTTGTCTAACCCTTGCTGTAACTGCCCTGGGAGTATTTGGCGCGACAGTGTAGAGGGAGCTTTACTCTGCATCTAACCCGTGCTGTACCTGCCCTTGGAGTGTTTGATGGGACAGTGTAGAGGGAGCTTTACTCTGGATCTAACCCGTGCTGAATTTGCCTTGGGAGTGTTTGATGGGACATTCTAGAGGGAGCTTTACTCTGTGTCTAACCCATGCAGTACCTGCCCTGGGAGTATTAGATGGGACAGTGTAGAGTGAGCTTTACTCTTTGTCTAACCCTTGCTGTAACTGCCCTGGGAGTATTTGATGCTGATGCGGAGATGCCGGTGTTGGACTGGGGTGGACAAAATTGAGAGGTCGCACAACACCAGGTTATAGTCCAACAGTTTTATTTGATGCGACAGTGTAGAGGGAGCTTTACTCTGCATCTAACCCATGCTGAACCTGCCCTGGGAGTGTTTGATGGGACAGCGTAGAGGGAGCTTTACTCTGGATCGAACCCGTGCTGAATTTGCCTTGGGAGTGTTTGATGGGACAGTCTAGAGGGAGCTTTACTCTGTGTCTAACCCATGCAGTACCTGCCCTGGGAGTATTAGATGGGAACGTGTCGAGGAAGCTTTACTCTGTATCTAACCCGTGCTGCACCTGCCCTGGGAGTGTTTGATGGAACAGTGTAGAGGAAGCTTAACTCTCTATCTCACCCGTGCTGAACCTGCCCTGGGAGTGTTTGATGGGACAGCGTAGAGGGAGCGTTACTCTCTATCTAACCCATGCTGAACTTGCCCTGGGAGTGTTTGATGGGACAGTGTAGAGGGAGCTTTACTCTGTATGTAACCCGTGTTGTACATGCCCTGGGAGTGTTTGATGGGGAGAGTGTAGAGGGAATAACAACAGAAAATGCTGGAAAAACTCAGCAGGCCAGGCAGCATCCGTGGAGAGAGAAAGAGAGTTAACGTTTCAGGTCGATGACCTTTCGTCAGAATGCTGCCTGGCCTTCTGAGTTTTTCCAGCGTTTTCTGTTGTTATTTCAGATTTCCAGCATCCGCAGTATTTTGCTATCGTAAGAGTGTAGAGGGAGCTTTACTCTGTACCTCACCTGTGCTGTACCTGCCCTGGATGTGTTTGATGGGACAGTGTAGTGGGAGCTTTACTCTGTAAGTAACCTGTACTGTACCTGTCCTGGGCGTGTTTGGCGGGACAGTGTAGAGGGAGCTTTACTCTGGAACTAACTTGTGCTTTACCTGCCCTGGGAGTGTTTGATGAGACAGTTTAGGGGGAGTTTTATTCTTTATCTAACCCGTGCTGTACCTGCCCTGGGAGTGTTTGATGAGATATTGTCGAGGGAGCTTTATTCTCTATCGAACCAGTGCTGTACCTGCACTGGGAGTGTTTGATGGGACAGTGTAGAGGTAGCTTTACTCTGTATGTAACCCGTGTTGTACATGCCCTGGGAGTGTTTGATGGGACAGTGTAGAGGGAGCGTTACTCTGTATCTAATCCCTGCTGAACATGCCCTGGGAGTGATTGATGGGACAGTGTAGAGGGAGCTTTACTCTGCATCTAACCAGTGCTGTACATGTGCTGGGAGTGTTTGATGGGACAGTGTAGCGGGAGCTTTACTCTCTATCTAACTCGTGCTGTACCTGCCCTGGGAGTCGTTGATGGGACAGTGTAGAGGGAGCTTTACTCTTTGTCTAACACTTGCTGTAACTGCCCTGGGAGTATTTGATGCGACAGTGTCGAGCGAGCTTATTCTGCATCTAACCCGTGCTGTACCTGCCCTGGGAGTGTTTGATGGGACAGTGTAGAGGGAGCTTTACTCTGTATCTAACCCGTGCTGAACCTGCCCTGGGAGTGTTTGATGGGACAGTGTACAGGGAGCTTAACTCTCTATCTAACCCATGCTGAACCTGCCCTGGGAGTGTTTGATGGGACAGCGTAGAGGGAGCGTTACTCTCTATCTAACCCGTGTTGAATTTGCCTTGGGAGTGTTTGATGGGACAGTGTAGAGGGAGCTTTCCTCTGTGTCTAACCCATGCAGTACTTGCCCTGGGAGAATTAGATGGGAACGTGTCGAGGGCGCTTTACTCTGTATTTAACCCGTGCTGCACCTGCCCTGGGAGTGTTTGATGGGCCAGTGTAGAGGGAGCTTTACTCTTTATCGAACCCGTGCTGAACTTGCCCTGGGAGTGTTTGATGGGACAGTTTAGAGGGAGCTTTACTCTGTACCTCACCCGTACTGTACCTACACTGGGTGCGTTTGATGGGACATTGTAGAGGGATCTTTATTCTCGATCTAACCCGTGCTGTACCAGCCCTGGGAGTGTTTGATGGGGACACTGTAGAGGGAGCTTTACCCTGTATCTAACCCGGTCTGTACCTGCCCTAGGAGTGTTTGATGGGACACTGTAGAGGGAGCTTTACTCTGTGTCTAACCAGTGCTGTACATGTGCTGGGAGTGTTTGATGGGACAGTGTAGGGGGAGCTTTACTCTCAATCTAACCCGTGCTGTACCTTGCCTGGGAGTCTTTGATGGGACAGTGTAGAGTGAGCTTTACTCTTTGTCTAACCCTTGCTGTAACTGCCCTGGGAGTATTTGATGCGACAGTGTAGAGGGAGCTTTACTCTGCATCTAACCCGTGCTGAACCTCGCCTGGGTGTGTTTGATGGGACAGCGTAGAGGGAGCTTTACTCTGGATCTAACCCGTGCTGAATTTGCCTTGGGAGTGTTTGATGGGAAGGTGTAGAGGGAGCTTTACTCTGTGTCTAACCCTTGCAGTGCTTGCCCTGGGAGTATTAAATGGGAACGTGTCGAGGGCGCTTTACTCTGTATCTAACCCGTGCTGCACCTGCCCTGGGAGTGTTTGATGGGCCAGTGTAGAGGGAGCTTTACTCGGTATTTAACCCGTGCTGAACCTGCCGTGGTAGTGTTTGATGGGACAGTGTAGAGGGAGCTTTACTCTGTATTTAACCCGTGCTGAACCTGCCCTGGGAGTGTTTGATGGGACAGTGTAGAGGGAGCTTTACTCTGTATTTAACCCGTGCTCTACCTGCCCTGGGAGTTTTTGGCGGGACAGTGTAGAGGGATCTTTACTCTGTAACTCACCTGTGCTTTACATGCCCTGGGAATGTTTGATGGGACAGTGTAGAGGGAGCGTTACTCTTTATCTAACCCGTGCTGAACTTACCCTGGGAGTGTTTGATGGGACAGTGTAGAGAGAGCTTTACTCTGTATCTCACCCGTGCTGTACCTGCCCTGGGTGTGTTTGATGGGACAGTGTAGAGGGATCTTTATTCTCGAACTAACCCGTGCTGTACCAGCCCTGGGAGTGTTTGATGGGGACACTGCAGAGGGAGCTTTACCCTGTATCTAACCCGTTCTGTACCTGCCCAAGGAGTGTTTGATGGGACAGTGTAGATGGAGCTTTACTCTGTGTCTAACCAGTGCTGTACATGTGCTGGGAGTGTTTGATGGGACAGTGTAGGGGGAGCTTTACTCTCTATCTAACCGGTGCTGTACCTGCCCTGGGAGTCTTTGATGGGACAGTGTAGAGTGAGCTTTATTCTTTGTCTAACCCTTGCTGTAACTGCCCTGGGAGTATTTGATGCGACAGTGTAGAGGGAGCTTTACTCTGCATCTAACCCGTGCTGTACCTGCCCTTGGAGTGTATGATGGGACCGTGTAGAGGGGGCTTATCTCTCTATCTCACCAGTGCTGAACCTGCCCTGGGAGTGTTCGATGGGACAGCGTAGAGGGAGCGTTACTCTCTATCTAACCCATGCTGAACTTGCCCTGGGAGTGTTTAATGGGACAGTGTAGAGGGAGCTTTACTCTGTATCTAACCCGTGCTTTACCTGCCCTGGGAGTGTTTGATGGGGAGCGTGTAGAGGGAGCTTTACTCTGTACCTCACCTGTGCTGTACCTGCCCTGGATGTGTTTGATGGGACAGTGTAGAGGGAGCTTTACTCTGGAACTAACTTGTTCTTTACCTGCCCTGGGAGTGTTTGATGAGACAGTTTAGAGGGAGTTTTATTCTCTATCTAACCCGTGCTGTACCTGCCCTGGGAGTGTTTGATGAGATATTGTCGAGGGAGCTTTATTCTCTATCTAACCAGTGCTGCACATGCCCTGGGAGTGTTTGATGGGACAGTGTAGAGGTAGCTTTACTCTGTATGTAACCCGTGTTGTACATGCCCTGGGAGTGTTTGATGGGACAGTGTACAGGGAGCTTAACTCTCTATCTAACCCATGCTGAACCTGCCCTGGGAGTGTTTGCTGGGACAGCGTAGAGGGAGCATTACTGTGTATCTAACCCGTGCTGTACCTGCCCTGGGAGTGTTTGATGGGACAGCGTAGAGGGAGCGTTACTCTCTATCTAACCCGTGTTGAATTTGCCTTGGGAGTGTTTGATGGGACAGTGTAGAGGGAGCTTTCCTCTGTGTCTAACCCATGCAGTACTTGCCCTGGGAGAATTAGATGGGAACGTGTCGAGGGCGCTTTACTCTGTATTTAACCCGTGCTGCACCTGCCCTGGGAGTGTTTGATGGGCCAGTGTAGAGGGAGCTTTACTCTTTATTTAACCCGTGCTGAACCTGCCGTGGTAGCGTTTGATGGGCCAGTGTAGAGGGAGCGTTACTCTTTATCGAACCCGTGCTGAACTTGCCCTGGGAGTGTTTGATGGGACAGTTTAGAGGGAGCTTTACTCTGTACCTCACCCGTACTGTACCTACACTGGGTGCGTTTGATGGGACATTGTAGAGGGATCTTTATTCTCGATCTAACCCGTGCTGTACCAGCCCTGGGAGTGTTTGATGGGGACACTGTAGAGGGAGCTTTACCCTGTATCTAACCCGGTCTGTACCTGCCCTAGGAGTGTTTGATGGGACACTGTAGAGGGAGCTTTACTCTGTGTCTAACCAGTGCTGTACATGTGCTGGGAGTGTTTGATGGGACAGTGTAGGGGGAACTTTACTCTCTATCTAACCCGTGCTGTACCTTGCCTGGGAGTCTTTGATGGGACAGTGTAGAGTGAGCTTTACTCTTTGTCTAACCCTTGCTGTAACTGCCCTGGGAGTATTTGATGCGACAGTGTAGAGGGAGCTTTACTCTGCATCTAACCCGTGCTGAACCTCGCCTGGGTGTGTTTGATGGGACAGCGTAGAGGGAGCTTTACTCTGGATCTAACCCGTGCTGAATTTGCCTTGGGAGTGTTTGATGGGAAGGTGTAGAGGGAGCTTTACTCTGTGTCTAACCCTTGCAGTGCTTGCCCTGGGAGTATTAAATGGGAACGTGTCGAGGGCGCTTTACTCTGTATCTAACCCGTGCTGCACCTGCCCTGGGAGTGTTTGATGGGCCAGTGTAGAGGGAGCTTTACTCGGTATTTAACCCGTGCTGAACCTGCCGTGGTAGTGTTTGATGGGACAGTGTAGAGGGAGCTTTACTCTGTATTTAACCCGTGCTGAACCTGCCCTGGGAGTGTTTGATGGGACAGTGTAGAGGGAGCTTTACTCTGTATTTAACCCGTGCTCTACCTGCCCTGGGAGTATTTGGCGGGACAGTGTAGAGGGAGCGTTACTCTTTATCGAACCCGTGCTGAACTTGCCCTGGGAGTGTTTGAAGGGGCAGTGTAGAGGGAGCTTTACTCTGTATCTCACCCGTGCTGTACCTGCCCTGGGTGTGTTTGATGGGACAGTGTAGAGGGATCTTTATTCTCGAACTAACCCGTGCTGTACCAGCCCTGGGAGTGTTTGATGGGGACACTGTAGAGGGAGCTTTACCCTGTATCTAACCCGTTCTGTACCTGCCCTAGGAGTGTTTGATGGGACAGTGTAGATGGAGCTTTACTCTGTGTCTAACCAGTGCTGTACATGTGCTGGGAGTGTTTGATGGGACAGTGTAGGGGGAGCTTTACTCTCTATCTAACCGGTGCTGTACCTGCCCTGGGAGTCTTTGATGGGACAGTGTAGAGTGAGCTTTATTCTTTGTCTAACCCTTGCTGTAACTGCCCTGGGAGTATTTGATGCGACAGTGTAGAGGGAGCTTTACTCTGCATCTAACCCGTGCTGTACCTGCCCTTGGAGTGTATGATGGGACAGTGTAGAGGGGGCTTATCTCTCTATCTCACCAGTGCTGAACCTGCCCTGGGAGTGTTCGATGGGACAGCGTAGAGGGAGCGTTACTCTCTATCTAACCCGTGCTTTACCTGCCCTGGGAGTGTTTGATGGGGAGCGTGTAGAGGGAGCTTTACTCTGTACCTCACCTGTGCTGTACCTGCCCTGGATGTGTTTGATGGGACAGTGTAGAGGGAGCTTTACTCTGGAACTAACTTGTTCTTTACCTGCCCTGGGAGTGTTTGATGAGACAGTTTAGAGGGAGTTTTATTCTCTATCTAACCCGTGCTGTACCTGCCCTGGGAGTGTTTGATGAGATATTGTCGAGGGAGCTTTATTCTCTATCTAACCAGTGCTGCACATGCCCTGGGAGTGTTTGATGGGACAGTGTAGAGGTAGCTTTACTCTGTATGTAACCCGTGTTGTACATGCCCTGGGAGTGTTTGATGGGACAGTGTACAGGGAGCTTAACTCTCTATCTAACCCATGCTGAACCTGCCCTGGGAGTGTTTGCTGGGACAGCGTAGAGGGAGCATTACTGTGTATCTAACCCGTGCTGTACCTGCCCTGGGAGTGTTTGATGGGACAGCGTAGAGAGAGCGTTACTCTCTATCTAACCCGTGTTGAATTTGCCTTGGGAGTGTTTGATGGGACAGTGTAGAGGGAGCTTTCCTCTGTGTCTAACCCATGCAGTACTTGCCCTGGGAGAATTAGATGGGAACGTGTCGAGGGCGCTTTACTCTGTATTTAACCCGTGCTGCACCTGCCCTGGGAGTGTTTGATGGGCCAGTGTAGAGGGAGCTTTACTCTTTATGTAACCCGTGCTGAACCTGCCGTGGTAGCGTTTGATGGGACAGTGTAGAGGGAGCTTTACTCTGTAACTCACCTGTGCTTTACATGCCCTGGGAATGTTTGATGGGACAGTGTAGAGGGAGCGTTACTCTTTATCGAACACGTGCTGAACTTGCCCTGGGAGTGTTTGATGGGGCAGTGTAGAGGGAGCGTTACTCTGTATCTAACCCGTGCTGAACTTACCCTGGGAGTGTTTGATGGGACAGTGTAGAGGGAGCTTTACTCTGTACCTCACCCGTACTGTACCTGCACTGGGTGTGTTTGATGGGACAGTGTAGAGGGATCTTTATTCTCGATCTAACCCGTGCTGTACCAGCACTGGGAGTGTTTGATGGGGACACTGTAGAGGGAGATTTACCCTGTATCTAACCCGGTCTGTACCTGCCCTAGGAGTGTTTGATGGGACAGTGTAGAGGGAGCTTTACTCTGTGTCTAACCAGTGCTGCACATGTGCTGGGAGTGTTTGATGGGACAGTGTAGGGGGAGCTTTACTCTCTATCTAACCCGTGCTGTACCTGCCCTGGGAATCTTTGATGGGACAGTGTAGAGTGAGCTTTACTCTTTGTCTAACCCTTGCTGTAACTGCCCTGGGAGTATTTGATGCGACAGTGTAGAGGGAGCTTTACTCTGCATCTAACCCGTGCTGTACCTGCCCTTGGAGTGTTTGATGGGACAGTGTAGAGGGAGATTTACTCTGGATCTAACCCGTGATGAATTTGCCTTGGGAGTTTTTGATGGGACATTCTAGAGGGAGCTTTACTCTGTATTTAACCCGTGCTGCACCTGCCCTGGATGTGTTTGATGGGACAGTGTAGAGGGAGCTTCACTCTGTATCTAACCCGTGCTGTAACTGCCCTGGGAGTATTTGATGAGATATTGTCGAGGGAGCTTTATTCTCTATCTAACCCGTGATGTACCTGCCCTGGGAGTGTTTGATGGGACAGTGTAGGGGGAGCTTTACTCTCTATTTAACCCGTGCTGTACCTGCCCTGGGAGTCTTTGATGGGACAGTGCAGAGGTAGCTTTACTCTGTATCCAACCTGTGCTGAACCTGCCCTGGGAGTGTTTGATGGGACATTGTAGAGGGAGCTTTACTCTGTATCTAACCAGTGCTGTCCATGTGCTGGGAGTGTTTGATGGGACAGTGTAGAGGTAGCGTTACTCTGTATCTAACCCATGCTGAACTTGCCCTGGGAGTGTTTGCTGCTATGTGTAGAGGGAGCTTTACTCTGTGTCTAACCCATGCAGTACCTGCCCTGGGTGTATTTGATGGGATTGTGTCGAGGGAGCTTTACTCTGTATTTAACCCGTGCTGTACCTGCCCTGGATGTGTTTGATGGGACAGTGTAGAGGGAGCTTTACTCTGGAACTAACTTTTGCTTTACCTGCCCTGGGAGTGTTTGATGAGACAGTGTAGAGGGAGTTTTATTCTGTATCTAACCCGTGCTGTACCTGCCCTGGGAGTGTTTGATGAGATATTGTCGAGGGAGCTTTATTCTCTATCTAACCAGTGCTGCACATGCCCTGGGAGTGTTTGATGGGACAGTGTAGAGGTAGCTTTACTCTGTATGTAACCCGTGTTGTACATGCCCTGGGAGTGTTTGATGGGACAGTGTAGAGGGAGAGTTACTCTGTATCTAACCCCTGCTGAACATGCCCTGGGAGTGATTGATGGGACAGTGTAGAGGGAGCTTCACTCTGTATCTAACCCGTGCTGTAACTGCCCTGGGAGTATTTGATGAGATATCGTCGAGGGAGCTTTATTCTCTATCTAACCCGTGATGTACCTGCCCTGGGAGTCTTTGATGGGACAGTGCAGAGGTAGCTTTACTCTGTATCCAACCCGTGCTGAACCTGCCCTGGGAGTGTTTGATGGGACAGTGTAGAGGGAGCTTTACTCTGTATCTAACCAGTGCTGTACATGTGCTGGGAGTGTTTGATGGGACAGTGTAGAGGTAGCGTTACTCTGTATCTAACCTATGCTGAACTTGCCCTGGGAGTGTTTGATGGTATGTGTAGAGGGAGCGTTACTCTGTGTCTAACCCATGCAGTACCTGCCCTGGGTGTATTTGATGGGATTGTGTCGAGGGAGCTTTACTCTGTATTTAACCCGTGCTGTACCTGCCCGGGACGTGTTTGATGGGACAGTGTAGAGGGAGCTTTACTCTGGAACTAACTTTTGCTTTACCTGCCCTGGGAGTGTTTGATGAGACAGTGTAGAGGGAGTTTTATTCTGTATCTAACCCGTGCTGTACCTGCCCTGGGAGTGTTTGATGGGACAGTGTACAGGGAGCTTAACTCTCTATCTAACCTGGGCTGAACCTGCACTGGGATTGTTTGATGGGACAGCGTAGAGGGAGCTTTACTCTGTATCTAACCCGTGCTGTAACTGCCCTGGGAGTATTTGATGCGACAGTGTCGAGGGAGCTTTATTCTGCATTTAACCCGTGCTGTACCTGCCCTGGGAGTGTTTGATGGGACAGTGTACAGGGAGCTTAACTCTCTATCTAACCGGTGCTGAACCTGCACTGGGAGTGTTTGATGGGACAGCGTAGATGGAGCTTTACTCTGTATCTAACCCGTGCTGTACCTGCCCTGGGAGTGTTTGATGGGACAGTGTAGAGGGAGCTTTACTCTGGATCTAACCCGTGCTGAATTTGCCTTGGGAGTGTTTGAAGGGACATTCTAGAGGGAGCTTTACTCTGTGTCTAACCCATGCAGTACCTGCCCTGGGAGTATTAGATGGGACAGTGTACATAGATACATAGATACATAGAAGATAGGAGCAGGAGTAGGCCATCTGGCCCTTCGAGCCTGCTCCGCCATTTAATGAGATCATGGCTGATCCTCCAATTCAGTATCCCGTCCCCGCCTTCTCTCCGTAACCCTTAACCCCTTTTGCCTGTAGAAATATATCTAATTCCCTCTTAAATATATTTAATGAGCTGGCGTACACTGCTTTCTGTGGCAATGAGTTCCACAGGTTCACCACCCTCTGAGTGAAGAAATTCCCCCTCATTTCTGTCCTAAATTGTTTAGCCCTTATCCTTAAATTATGTCCTCTAGTTCTGTTCTCACCCGCCAAGGGAAACATTCCTTCTGCATCTAGTCTGTCTAGACCTGTCAGAATTTTATACACTTCTATGAGGTCCCCTCTCAATCTTCTAAACTCCAGTGTGTACATCCCTAAACTACATAGTCTCTCCTCATAGGTCAATCCCGCCATTCCTGGTATCAGCCTGGTGAATCGCCGCTGCACCCCCTCCATGGCAAGAACATCTTTCCTCAGATGAGGCAACCAAAACTGTACACAGTACTCGAGGTGTGGTCTCACCAGTGCCCTGTACAGCTGCAGCAAGGTATCCCTGTTCCTGTATTCCAACCCTTTTGCTATGAAGGCCAGCATACCGTTTGCCTTCTTGACCGCCTGTTGCACCTGCATGCTCGCCTTCAGTGACTGGTGTACAAGAACACCCAGATCTCTCTGTACTTCCCCCTCTCCCAATTTATTGCCATTTAAATAATAATTTGCCCTCCCGTTCCTGCACCCAAGGTGGATAACTTCGCACTTGTCCACATTATAGTGCATCTGCCATTTATCCGCCCAATCACCCAGTCTGTCCAAATCGCTCTGGAGCTTCCTGGTCTCCTCCTCTGAGCCCACCCCCCCTCCTAGTTTAGTGTCGTCTGCAAATTTGGAAATGCTGCATCCGACTCCCTGATCCAGGTCATTAATGTAAATTGTGAACAGCTGGGGACCCAGGACAGATCCCTGCGGTACCCCACTTGTTACTGCCTGCCATTCAGAAAATGAGCCGTTTATTCCAACTCTCTGTTTTCTATCTGACAGCCAGTTCTCTATCCACGTCAATACTTTCCCCTTTATCCCATGAGCTTCAATTTTCCATGCTAATCTTTTATGTGGGAACTTGTCGAAGGCCTTTTGGAAGTCCAGGTACACCACATCTACTGGCTCTCCCCCATCTATTTTACCAGTTACTCCCTCAAAAAATTCCAATAGATTAGTCAAGCACGATTTACCCTTTGTAAATCCATGTTGACTCTGTCCTATCCTGTCCCCATTTGCTAAGTGCTCCGCTATTTCATCCTTAATGATGGACTCCAGCATTTTGCCCACAACTGATGTAAGGCTTACAGGTCTGTAATTACCTGTTTTTTCCCTACCCCCCTTTTTGAATAGTGGGGTAACGTTAGCTACCCTCCAATCCATGGGCACTGTTCCCGAGTCTAATGAATTCTGAAAAATCATACTTAGTGCATCCGCTATCTCTAGGGCCACCTCCTTCAGTACCCTAGGATGCATGTTATCAGGCCCTGGGGATTTGTCCGCCTTCAATCCCTTTTGCTTCCTTAACACCATATCCTTAGAGATATTGATTTGCGTCAGTTCCTCCTTTGCCAATGTCCCTATTTTTCCCGATATCCCAGGGAGGTTTTTTGTGTCTTCCTTCGTAAAGACTGACCCAAAGTA